>CM022485.1:14569532-14651258 GCA_011952105.1 Coreoperca whiteheadi
GGTTTAATTTAATTTTCGAGTTCAAAACAACTCACTAACTTTGGAGTAGTGACAACTAAAGTACATTTTTAGATGTTAATGTAGTGCATGGTACAAAACATTGTGTGAGATACATATAAGACATTTGTCACACGTTTCGATCTGTCTCTTGCAGGATCATGGAGAAGGGACAACAAAGAGTCAGGCTCTGCTGTGTAACACTCTGATGCTAACTTTTATTCCAAACTTGTAAACCAAATATGTAGTAATAAATATATAAGTATTTTTTTTCTTGGGGGTTTGAGTCACATTCCTAACATGTGATGGACACCGTATTTTAAGCACACTTAGTATGAGCTTGTATTCAGGCCATGTTTGTTTCTGTTCTGTGTCCAGACAACTTTGAGTGGACCACATGGTTCAATGTTGATCACCCGGGAGGCCCTGGAGATTATGAGCAGCTGGACGCCATTCGCTTCTACTACCGTGCCCGAGTGTGTGAGACTCCCCGGGCAGTTGAAGCCAGAACCACTGACTGGGTCCCAGCCCGTGAAACTGGGGAGAAGGTTCATGCAGATCCCACTGTGGGTTTCTGGTGCCTCAATGAAGAGCAGGGTCCTGAACGCAACTGCTCCAACTATGCAGTCCGCTTCCTCTGTCCCAAAGGTTCTGTCTTGAATCACCTTTTAAAATTAATTTAGTCATGAAAGTTGGTTTAAATGTAAAAGCAAGTATTTTGAATCTTGTAGCTCAAAAGCCTGAGTTCTGCTTTTGAAGGAGATACGTATGCAAATAAGCGAGGACCACATTGATGTTGAATCTCTTCTGGTGATTATTTGACTGTAAGTCTCACTGCACTCTCTTTTCCAACAGATAACAGTATGAACATTCAGGGTACCTGGGGTCCATGGTCAGACTGGAGCTCATGCCCTGCCCTCTGTGGTCAGGTGGGGGTCCAAGTGCGCTCCAGAAACTGCCAATCTCACTCTATGCCTTGCAGTGGGCCTAAAGTGGAAGGGAAATCATGCAATGGACCTGAGTGCCCAAAATCAGGTGAGCTAGCCCTGGTTTGGTCAGACAGACCCTTCTTCTGCAGTTCTTTAGCTCATCAGACGTGGGAGACCCAATATTCACAAAATGGCTAACCTTGTTTAATTCTACTCTTTAGATTGCTCCCTGCAGTGTGTGATGGGGAAGGTGAATGCTGAGTGTGATGCATGTATGTGTGAAGAACACATCCTGCTGGGTTCTGTTCGTGGTGCTGGTGGTCTCACTGCTGAAGGGGCTACCATCCTTCGCTCTGGCAGACTCCTCACCCTTACTGACCACAACGGGCATTTCCGCATCCCTGGTATCTGCCCTGATGGCAACACCACCCTGACAGTCAGTCTGCAGGGTCACACCACCCTTAGTGTTGTTGTGCCCCACAGTGCTGAACGTACCTCTGTCCTCAGTGTCCAGCTAAAAAGAACAGGTACAGTGGATGTCTGTTGATTTAAACCAGAATATCTGATTGCAGTTCACATTACCTTTGTAACCAAAAAGTTAACTTTGAGCTGCATATTACTGACAAGTTGGTTAAGCATGTAAGGAAGCTAATAGGTAATATGTTATTTTATCTCTAACTGATTTGTCAGAGAAGCTTCATGTGTTGAGCAACCCTGAGACTAAGGCCAGGAGGGAGGGACAAACTGCTGCCTTCTGCTGCAAAGTGGCAGGAACACCACAACCAGACACCTACCAATGGTAGGACTTGTAATAGTAAAATTATAATCCACAAATTAGTCACTTTATTTTTTAATAATATGGTATATTCAATAACTTTGCTTCTCTTTTCTTCTGTGTGAACCAACAGGTTTCATAACAACAGTCTCCTGGAGAAGCAGTCTGAGAGCACCTTGGTCCTAAAGAATCTGCGTTCTAAGCACACAGGGGAGTACTACTGCAGAGCAAGTGGTCCATCTGGGGCTGTTAAGACCAAACCAGCTACTCTCAAAGTCATAGGTGTGTTCACAATAAATAGTACATTCCTGTGTACAATAAATACACAGAAATGGGAATAAACAGACTTTGTGATCATTAAAGGTCCAGTATTTAACATTTAGGAGGAGCTATTGGCAGAAATGGAATATAATATTTCTAAGTATGTTTTCATTAGTGCATAATCACCTGAAAATAAGAATCGTTGTGTTTTCAATACCGCCATGTTTCTACAGCAGACCAACCCAATCACTGGCTCTAGACCGAGCCTTTGGGGTTTTCGAGTGTCGCAGCCACCGTTGTTTCTCCTCACACTAAAAAACGCGAGGGTGGTTGCAAACTGCAATTTCACTGCCAGATGCCACTAATTCCTACATACTGGACCTTTTATGTAAAAAATATCAATGGGTTGCATACTGTATTTTACTTTAGAAAGATGGCAATATGTTCAAACTAAATCAACATTTTAATTTTACATCTCCTACACAGGTAGAGATGAGCATTCATGTAATCCCAAGCCTGAATCCCACCTCATGCGTCTTCCACATGACTGCTACCAGAACAGCACAGATGCCTTCTACTATGATGTGGGCAAGTGCCCCTCAAGTACATGTGCTGGACAGCTGGACAATGGCATCAGGTGCAAAGACAAAGTGGCTTACTGTTGTGGTGTGCACAAGATGGAGGAGAGGCAGCTAACATGCCAGGGCTACCAACTGCCAACCATGGTGGTGACTGAGTGTGGCTGCCAGAAATGTGTGGACACCAAGGCCATTGTGCACGGTAGGGCCATTGCTGCAGACAATGGTGAGCCAATGAGGTTTGGCCATATCTTTATGAATGGAGTCAGAATCAGCCGCACAGGCTACAAAGGTACATTCTCCATCCAGGTTCCTCCAGACACAGAGAGGCTAGTCCTGACTTTTATGGACAACATGCAGAAATTTGTCAACACAACAAAGGTACTGCCATTTAACACCAAAGGAGGGGCTGTTTACCATGAGATCAAACTTCTAAGAAAGAAAGCTCCTGTGACCATCAGCTCTACAGAAACCAACACTCTGGAACTTGGAGAGGTAGAGGGGCAGAAGTCAATGGTTCAAATCCAGATTCCTCCCAATTCCTTCTATACAGAGAAAGGGGAAGTCTTCACGGGTAACGTAAATGCTAGCGTAACGTTCCTCGACCCCAGAGATGTCTCCACAGCTGCTTCAGCTCAAAGTGATCTAAACTTTGTAGGAGCTGAAGGAGATACCCTGCCACTGAGAACCTACGGGATGTTCTCAGTTGACTTTAGAGGGGAGGAAAACAATGAGCCCTTGAATGCAGGTGAAGTGAAGGTTTTCCTGGATTCTGCCCAGGTGAAGATGTCTGAGCACCTCAATACCATGAAGCTGTGGTCACTGAACCCTGAAACTGGCCTATGGGAGGAGGAAGGAAGCCTGCAGGTGGAGAAGAAAAGAAGAGGCAAAAGGGAGGAGAGAACCTTTATGATTGGTAACATGGAGATCAGAGAGAGACGTCTTTTTAACCTGGACGTCCCAGAGAACCGCAGGTGTTATGTGAAAGTGAGGGCCTTCCGCAGCGAACGCTTCATGCCCAGTGAGCAGGTGGAGGGAGTTGTGGTGAGTCTTATAAACATGGAGCCCACAGCTGGCTACTCATCTAACCCACGTGCCTGGGGCCGTTTTGATAGTGTTGTCACCGGCCCTAATGGTGCCTGTCTTCCTGCCTTCTGTGATGAACAAAAAGCTGATGCCTACTCTGCCTATGTCATGGCCAACCTTGGAGGTGAGGAGCTTGAGGCTGTCCCTTCTGCTCCCAAACTCAATCCCAACCTAATTGGAGTGCCCCAGCCTTACCTGGGTAAAATGAACTACAGGCGGTCTGACCATGACGACCCCAGAGTGAAGAAGACAGCATTCAGCATCAATGTGGCAAAACCAAGTTCAAACACAGCTGAGGAAGGCAACGGACCAGTGTACACATTTGAGAACTTGAAAGAATGTGAGGAGGCCCCATTCAGTGCGGCACATTTCCGCTTCTCAAGAGTAGAAGGAGACCGCTACGATTACAACACTGTGCCGTTCAATGAAGATGACCCAATGAGCTGGACAGAGGACTACCTAAGCTGGTGGCCTAAGCCAATGGAATACCGGGCCTGCTACATCAAAGTCAAAATCAACAGCCCGCATGAGCTCAATGTGCGGTCTCGCAACATGGGTGGCACCCACCCAAAGACGGTAGGCCAGCTGTATGGTCTCCGAGACATTCGCAGCATCCGTGACATGGACCAGGCAACAGTTTCAGCTGTGTGCTTGGAGTTCAAGTGCAGTGGGATGCTGTATGATCAGGAACGTGTAGACCGTACCCTGGTGAAGGTGATTCCACAAGGAAGCTGTAAGAGAGATCATGTCAATGCAATGCTTCAGGAGTATCTGGTCAACCACCTGCCCTTAGCCGTCAACAACGACACCAATGAGTTCACCATGCTAGCACCTCTAGACCCTCTGGGCCATAATTATGGTATTTATACGGTGACAGACCAAGATCCCCGCACAGCAAAAGAGATTGGTCTTGGACGCTGCTTTGATGGCACTTCTGATGGAACATCTCGAGTCATGAAGAGCAACGAGGGTGTAGCGCTGACGTTCACCTGTGGAGATCGTGAGGCGACACGCCCAAGTGCCTTCCAGGCGCTGCAGAGTCCTCAAGGTCAGACGGTAACAAGTGTGGTGAGAGGAGAAGGTAGACAGAACCGACGCCGACAGAGGGCCAACGCACCCCACAGCAGTCGTAGACGTAGCACCAGAAATCGTACAGGAAGACGTGCAGCATCCACAAGCTAAACACTGAAGGTGAAGGCTCTACATGACCAAATCAACACCTGCAATGGAGATGGGGAGATGGAGATAGCGTTAACCTTGTTTTGAGACAACCGTTTTATAAGTGAATATATAACTAAGCAAAGCTATGCTTATATTCTGAGCTTCTTTGCATTGTTTTCTGTCTCACTTTATATTTTCAACTGTATTGTGGTAAATATTTACTTGAAACTGTAAATAGAGTATTTATTACACATGCTTTAATAATCAGTGAGCTGGGTGCTGTTATTGCATTAAAGTTGCTTTTATTGATGTAAACAAGAACAAAAACACAACTTATCCTTTTGACCAGTGATTTATTAAATTAGATGCTTATAAAACACTGCAGATGCTGTATCTTCCACATTGTATGTGTCCATGTAACATTGAAACTGGTCAATTGCTAGAAAAGAAAAGGAGAAATATGCCCCTTTCAACTAACTGTAGCCCATATGAAGACATGGTGGGGTGAAGCCCATAATCCCCCGCTCCTCATCACACTTGATACAAGCCTGCAGAAGCAATGATTCTTTAGGAGACCAGTCGTCGCAAGTTAGTCCACTTGCTTAATCCATACTTTTCTGCGTTAGTTAATTACGTTTTTGTCATGCACAAAAATACTTATAAGCCCTCTTTGCACCATATTTTCAAGGATATTCCAGAGATGTTATCAAGAATGGCTGTGAGGTTTTAAAGTCACATTTATTATACTTGTCTATCCCTTTTACCTTACAATGAATATCATGTGCTCTGTAAAATTATAACTACTACTTACATGTTGTGTCAGTCTCAAATCACCCACAATGCAACCTTTCCAGAGATAAAGATGAATAATGTATTGAATAATTGTTCTGAATTTGGCAACCAAAGTTATAGATACTATATACTTTCCTGTAAAAACTATCCACAGGTAAGTGAGACCTATAATATATACATGACATTCTGGTTAAAGAATTTGCATAGAACCATGTGTTTCTATGTCACTACACTTATAACTGCAATACTGTATCTGCCATTTTGACAGGAGCAACATTTAATAAAAAATTAGCCCTGCAAAACTCAGAAAACAGCAGTTACAATGTATTCTCCATTAAAGCTGGGTCACAGATACTTCATGATTATGTGTGTGTGTCAATAGAGGCTGAATGAAACAGAAAAGGCAATTCCATATGTATGAACATAAAGAGTTGGTGAAACTGGATGCTCCCTGGTATAGTCCCTCTGGTCATTGAAGCAAAATGAATGGGGCAACACTTAGTTCAGATTTTCCAGGATGGCACTGGACAGCATGAGAAGGTACAGCTGTATTTCTGAGGGCTGAGAGGGGGAAAGGGCAGTGGTGATGTAGCCAGTGTCACATGAAGTCCTCATAGTCTTGGGCATAGCCGCCATCAAACTCTGCATAGTCGAGGTCATCTCTCAGCTGTGCTTTCAAACCGCCTCCAGGTACAACCCCTTTCTTCTTCTTCTTTCCTTTGTTTTGCTGTAAAGGCAAATAAAAGTCACTTTGAAAAGTGTGCATTATATAGGCCTACACATTTACAACAAGACAGCTTTTTAATTTGATTGGAGAATTCTCAGGTTCAAATGTGCGACATTATGAATTTATTCAGACCGTAACCTGGCATTTTACATATTACGCCTCAATTAACAAATATATGACTGTTAATTTGGGTAACAGGTGATTTCTACTATGAGCACACGTTGGGTGACTGGGCTAGGGCAACAGCACCCACTTCTGAATATTGATTACAGATCAGCATTTCTCTATGAGAAAATACAAGTTTCTCACTTTTTCCTGTTTCTGTTTTTCACTAAGTAGGGCTGACAGGGAATTGCTGACTTTCTTCAAGTCATCTACTTCCACTGTAAGAAAAAAAAAAAATAAAAAAGTTATTGGTCAAGCCTGCTTTAATTGAAATAAAACAATTAAAAGAAAACAGGTAACTGATACAGTGAATAAGTGTAATAATTAATATTGTTGAATAAATGACTGTAAAAGTTGCTGGGCTTACATGAAATACAGAGTTCCCGAAACAATGAATCCAAGAAACTTGAATAATGCACAGATTTTTCAAACTGGGATATTTTTTCTTTCAGCAATTTTTCAAACTCTGTGAAGTCTTCTTTGGAAGATGGACACATGGCGTCAATCCCACTGACACTGTTTGAAGTGCTGCTGACACCTGAAAAAAACATTTTGAAAAGAGTTTGATGTCTCTTGTAAGGACAAAGTCACAGACGCAAGTCCTACTTTTACATTTGACCTCCAGTGTGTTGCTAGTGCAGCTAATGCAGTTGCTTTTAGTGACTAGTCTTGAAACCACACATACAAGGGACAGGCTAAGAAAATAGTGGTAGGAGTTCAGAAATGCTTAAATGTTAAGCCAATCTGGTTACAAGGGGGATTTTGTTTAAATTAATCAGTAAGTTGCATCTACACAGTATGCAAAACAGGGTTTGTGAAAAGTAGAAGACACCAAGGGAGCAATCAAGCAAAGACTTTAGCAATGTGGACGACTACTAAATGTCTGCAATAATAAAGGAACAAGGACTTCTCACAGTTGAATGTTTTTTTTTGTTGTTGTTGTTTTATCTGAACGGTGATCCTGTCTTACCAAAAGCATCTTTTGCGAGCTCCAAGTCTGCATCTTCCTGTAATTTTTTCACTCTTAACTTCTCTGCGAGTTGTTCTTCAAGAGTAAGCTGCTCTTGCTGTAATAACGATGCCAAAAAGTAAAAATTAAAACGTTATTAGAGATTACAACAGTTTTGTGTATTATATACAAAACTCCTTAAGTCATTAATTAAGCATTAAAAAAAAAAAACAACTCACTTGATCCTGCAACTCTTTCTCCTTCTGCTCCTGCTGTTTTTTCTTTAACCTGTTTTCTTTCTCTTTGATCTTCTCACTCAACCTTTTCTTTTCAGAAACCTTTGTTTCTGAAAAATTAAACAGAATAATAAAACATGTGAATTTGCTGAAAAAGCAGATAACTTAGCCACTGATTAACACACAATACAATGTATTATGTTCTTGTGAAACAGGTGGCAATTAAATACCGAGGAATGCAAACTCATCCGGGGTGAAAGAGGTGACAAAGATGCGAATCCCCCCCCCCCCCATTTCAAAAACTCATCAGAAAGGTGAGAGGTTTACACCCCCGCGTACCTGTTTTTGTCATCTCTGCTTTTTTCTCCTCATCTTCTTCCTCATCGTCCCAGTTATCCTATGAATACAAAAGGTGGGTTAGTTGCCATATATTATTATGCATGCTTTGCAGGTAAATAGTGTAAAAAACAAAACAAAAAACAACTAATTGAGACAAACGTTATCTCCTAATAATTCCAGCACTCTGATTACAGATCCATCCTGATTTGAACGATGAAGCGTTCAGACAAGTTCACAGTCTAAATGAATGCAACTACACATCAGGTACAGTCCATAGGCATCTAGGCAACAGTAAAGCTGGGTCCATCAAGACCAATAAGACCTTGAAAGTAGGGATGGGCAATAATTATAATATCCTTAATATCAAATGTCAGTGAGATCACATTGTATTGATATGATCTTATTGTTCTACAAATTTTGTTGTCGAATGAATCTGAGCGAGCTGTAATTAAAACATTTTTAAGTTCTTGTTTGACACATTTAAAGAATTTAGTCTCATGTTATACTTAACAGAGGAACATGGTTCATTACTTAGAACATCAGTTTGATTATTTTATGTGATTTACAGCTTCTGCATTGTGATATATATTGTTATTGGAAAAAATAAAGATAATATTGAGATGATGATTTTAACCATACTAGCCCTACTTGACACTGCCTTCAGAAAGCACCACTACTGTTGGGGACTGATCCAGAAACCAAGTTCAAACATGCAATTCAAGGTCTGTCAAGTAGTTAGTGGTGTACTGCACTCCCAACAACATCATCATAATCACTGTTAATAATTTCAGTCCTATCCATTACCTTCATCCAACAACTAAAACGGTCTTTCCCACGCTCTTATCTGCAAAACTGAATATTTGACTAACTGTAAACGGAATAACTAATTCAACTTTACAAATTGAGCAATGTGGTATTTATGAGCCATGGCAAGCAGCCTTGAGAATTCTGTAACAATAACTTCGCGCAATACAATCCAGATGGAATTATAAGACTATTTATTTTGACCAGTAATTAATTGTGTTTGTCACGCACATTTTACACTGCTTGCTGAACACGGCAACGGTTTGTTCTACGGAGGACCTGAAATCATCGGCTTCTTTAGTTTGGGCACCATATGTGACAGAAAACGGAACAATCGAAGAGGCCTCTAGCAGCACTTTCCCTGAGTCAATTACCCGAGGTTTCTGGACAGCCACCATGTCGACATTCAGCCAATAATCACATGTACTGCAGTATCAACTGAACACCAGTTTCCTACTACACGCCTGTTATAGAGTCGGAAAGTTCTAGGCCTAGTTCTTGGTTGAGTTGAGTCATCAATCCAGATGATGATTGCGGCTAAAGTTGGTTAGCAAGCTAACGCTAAACGTAACTCAAGCTAAAGGAATTTAGGACAGGACACGTGCTAATCTCCTATAATCATTTAATGCAACCAACGTGGCCAATGGTGGGATGGCCGTCGACATTAACACCACATTAGCCATGTACTCAAAACCACCTGAGTTAACGACGCTATCGTCGAGATTAAGCAACACCAAGGCTCATACGAGAGCTAGCGAGTCTGCTAGCTAAGTGCCCCGGTAAGAGGTTAGCTCCAAGCTACGTTATCCAAAAATAGCCCGGCTATCCAAGGGTTACATCGCTAATTGTCAGATTTCAAATAAAAACAAGCAGTGTCCCGAAATTAAGTTGAATCCACAACTGTCGACCGGCTCGCTGACGTGTCCGGTTACGACAGCTGAAAACCGAGTAGTAGCATAACGGTAACGTTAGCTAACGTTACTACAGACAGCCTGGGAGCCACATGAGTTAGCCGTCAGCTAGCATCAAGCTAACACGGGCTCGGAGGCTGACAGGCAGCCCGAGACCGCCACGAAGCGTCTCAGCGGGGCGACAACGCTTCCACCCAACGTTAGCATGACACAAACCGGACCAGCTAACGTTAACCTGACAAACACTGGCCGAATAAAATCCCATCTCATACCGTATAAGTGTTTGTCATTTCAACACACCTTAACCTCTTCCTCTTCGTCTTCGCCTTCCCATTTGTCCAGCGCTGCCGCCTTTTTAATCGGCTCCTCCGGCTCGAAGGTTTCAGCGTCTGTAAAAACGACAACATGAAGTTCGTTAGGCCAATCCACATCTAACGAACAAGTGCGACAATAACGGAGTGCTAAGCTCGTATGTCAAAGACTGTGGGAAGCGGATGATGTACAGATAACGTTAGCTATCCTTCCCAACTAAGTTTCTCACCCCAGTCCGCCATGTTGCTTGTGACAGGCTCGCGGTGGAGTCGGTGCTGCTGCCCGTTGGCCACGTTCAGAAACAGCTCCCACCTTCTGGACGTCACTCTGCGCGCGCGTCCACTGTCATGACTCGAGCAGTATGACACTGACAGAGCAACCCCGGGATTTAATCTAATTCACTAGTAAACACAAGGAGGCTGATGTGACAACCTATTTTATACCAAGTCTATGTACACATTTGAGGTACTTGTACTTTACTTGAGTCTTTTCTTTTCTTGTCACTTCCTGCTACGCTACATTTCAGGGGGGGATAATGTAGCCTACTTTCCACTTCACTACAATTATTTGAAACCTTAAACTTAGTTACTGCTTAACGTACTTCACAAATTAAGGTTTTTATGTGCTGCTGAAACGATTAGTCGATTAAACAATTAGTTGATTGACAGGAACTTAATTGGCAAATATTTTGATAATTGTTTGTCATTTTTCATGCAAAAATATTTCATGGTTCCAGCTTCACAAATGTGAGTATATTTGCTGCTTTTCCTTTTAATTATTTTTCAATGTCCTTTGAATTATCTACTGTTAGTTGGACAAAACAAGCATTGTGAAGGTGTCACAGTTTTTCAATATTTTTTTGAGAATTTGTACGATTGCTTAATTGAGAAAATAATCAACAGATTAATCCATAATGAAAATAATAATTAAAGTCCTGCACAATATAGTTAAAAATGAGCTCCGCCTCAAGCAGCTACAATAGTAAAATCCTGCTTTTACATGAACAATCATCTAATCATATAATATAATAGTATTACAGTCACAGGGGAAATTTTTCTGCATTAAGTTCTTTTACTTTTAATTCTTTTAAATAGAAAATCTAAATTATGAGTTATTAAGTCAAATTATAATAAATTAAAATTAATACAAATTTACTTTTACTTAGAAAACTCAGAACCTTGACTTACTATCTCATATTGACTCATCATTTTCATACAATGTCCATAATTGTAATTTTCAACTTGCTATTTCATAATGTTGACTTACAGAACTTGGAAAAATAAGTATACATAGGCCTATACATAGTTTGTTAATGACTTGGATGAAAGTAGTCCACTATTATCTTTTCTTGGAGCTGTATGTCCACATAGTTTATCATATATATAACATTATACATTACACAAACTTGCTGCAGATGTGAGGTATTAATTAGAATTGAGAGAAGATCCTTTTGAACAATTCCACTGTGCTAAATTAAAAAATAAACATAGTCATTCAGAGGCAGACTGGTTCAGTTTAATAATTTAGGACTATATTTATCACACCAGAAAGTGTGCACAACAACACAAAACTCACACAAAAATATACTGAAGGTGACCCATAATAATACAATCAGGCTTTACTGAGCATTATGTAACTGTCATCTAATAAAGATAACACATGATAGATATATAAATGTAGCACACATTACAGCTCTGACAAAAATATTATATAATTTCACAAAAATATATAACTTTGTAGGTTTGCAACACAACTTTGATTTGCTCATAATAACTGTATATTAACTATATTTATAATCTTTTAATCGTTTCGGTTGCTTTTCTGAGTATGGCGTCACATCCCTGAGAAGGATCAATCGGGACAGGAAGGGTTCATATAGGTTTATCAAAAAAATTAATTAATAAATAAGCCAAGTGTGATAAAAAAATATATTCTGTTGGTATTGGTTAGACTTAATATACTGGATATACTGTTTATTCTGTGAAAATGTGTTGTTTTCTCTCTCTCTGAATTAAACTATTATTTTTGGTTCCTTCAGTGCTGAATGTTGATATGTCAAAGTGATAGTTATAAATTACAATCTAATTAAATACAGTATATAGAAATCCTGAAGTAAATGCTGCTTATTTCAAATAGGTATGGTATTGCACAGATAAATGAGATCATCTTGGTTGAGGAGGTGTCTCCTGATCCAGCTGGGGTGAGTGGGGTCATGTGCCAGGGCAGATCAGGTCAGGGCAGGGCAGGACGATCAGCAGCATCAGCAGTCCCAGTATGAGACACAGAGGACTGTGGCTCAGTGCCAGCCCCAGTGACTTTCCTACAGGGACACAGTGAAAGCAATACAACTGTAGAACCATGCAAAATAGGGGTCCCTGAGGGTTATCCATAACAAATTAACACAGTAAAGAGTCTTTCAATACACTTTCTGTTGTTCAGCGTTGTTCAGTTGTGATATTCCAGTATTAGTGGTACATTTCTGTTTCAGAGCTGTTATGACTATGAAATAACAGAATAAATAGAAGAACACTCATCTCAAGTGAACCTGTTTCTGTCGCTTTATATGATGTAGGATTGTAAATCCCAAGAAAGCACATCATCATACATATAAGAAGTTCACAATCACTCTCAAGGTAAGTTTTCAAGGACTGCCATAAAATAAAGCTCTTACAAATGTAATGATTCCACAAATTTAGCCCATCAAAATTAGCCCACTTTACGGGGGGGGCAATGGCCCCTTCCCCATTTCCTTCCCCTCTACTTCCGGCACCCTTGCGCCGACCACACCATCCTCAATCTCTGCCTTCAATTTTGATCTCAACTACTCACCTATAAAGTTTCGTGACTGCATCTTGCACACTTGTGACGCTATCGCATTGATAAAATTCGTCCACAGACAAGTACTCAAAATTGCTTCTGTGGCCGTTCCCGCTACAGTAGGTGTCTCCCGGACCACATTTTGCCATGATGACACACAAACAGACAAACTGAAAACAATACCAGCCAACGCTGTCGCGGCTACACAATTCTCCCCACGGGATTTTAGTACACTCATAAATGTCTATGCATATTAAATTCAATAGATTTTTGAGTATGCTGCTGATGCACAAATGACATACAGTAGAGGCAAACATTTACGGACGATGCTGAGACAGCTCCAGGATGATTTCAGACAAGAATGGCAACAAAAATAAAAGTATTACATCTTTGGAAGAAACATTTTGCACATTTTCATTGTAAAGTTCATTTAGTTGGAGTGATGTCTGTCATTGCGGATCTTGTATGATTTCCATTTAGTGCAAATGTTAAACACTTTATTTCTTGTATGAAAACTTTAAATACACTATATTATGAATATTAGTATATATAACATACTGTAGTGTATAGTATTAGTATGGAATTGGGACACAACTTCAGTTAGAGCTTTGAGCGAGGTTAGTTCAAGTTCACCAGATAATTGCTTATTGTTTCTGTTATTGTCCTGTAAAGTGCCTTTGAGTACTTCTTAAAGCACTATACAAATAAAATATATTATTATTATTATTATAAGCTGAACAAGACAAAGTAAGATTCTGAAAATGACCCTTCTTTACAATTATCAGTGGACAACAAGCGTTTCAAAGATTTCAGTGGTTCACCTCTGAAGTCTACAGGCTTGTCCTCCCAGGGTGTCAGCACCATAGCCAGAGCTGTCCTCTGAACATCTGACAGAGCAGAGAGCTGCTCATCTGTTACTGCTGCAGCCTGCTCATAGGAGAACATGCTGATCTGTCTCTGGTGAAACACCACCTTGAAGGAAGTGACAGACAGACAAGATAAAGAGTTGTCAAGATGACATGAGCACAGATTAAGATAGTTTTGACTCCTCTGAAAGAATGCAATACTTAGCTCTAGAATCCAAATCATAGGAGCTTAGGAAAATGTTTTTATTGAATCTCGACTTACAGCAAACTTATCAGGTGGTATCATTGAGATAGCCACGGGTGTGATTCCTTCGATTTGCTCTTTCACCAAAGCTGACATAGCGATGTCTGGGAGACCAGCTGTAAAAAGTACAAAATGTTTGAAAGAAACTGAAGTAGCGCAAAAGGTCTTCTGAGTCAAAAACACTGGGATCCAGCAAAAAGAGAGTGACAGAAGGTGTCGAGAAAACAAATAATAAAAACAAGATGGCCTTAATTTAAGGTTGTGAGCACACATAGCATTTGACTAAGCAACACAAATAAGATACTTATGCCAGACAGATATAAAGCCAGGTCTCCAATTGACACCTTTTCCTGGTATCATGTAATTTAGTACAGTTGTCTACAGTGCAATTAGCTACAGAATGAAAATACAATTTTCATAGTATTAGTGAATATACTGTACATGTAAAAAGAGTGGAAATTGGTAAGTGAATGCACAATACCCGCCATAACTCCGATCTCAATGAAGACATCAGTTCCCCATGAACTTATGGGTCCAAAGGCAAGACTGTGGGTCAGCAGACCAATGAGAACCAGCAGCTGCTCCTCTGAGCAGGACAACCTCAGTTGACCCAGCCAGAGCACCGCCTTACTGCAGCCACCAGGGAGAGACACAGCACAAGAAGTGTAGGAGGGAGGGGGAAATTACTATGACTGAATATTGTCGGCAGCAGAGTAATTAAAGTGTCAAACATTAGGACTCAAACAAAAGGCATTAAAAAGAGCGCGTACATGTGATTTTATCTGCTCACCTGAACTCTATGGCGTTGAAAGAATTCATCTCTGTGGTTTTAGCTCCGCACACAAAGTATCCCATTGCCACCAGTGTGCTGGAGTCGAGCTGGCTCGGACTCTGCTTGGTGGAGTTCAACACGGTGGTAAACAGTGCAGCCAGCTGGGATGAAAATAAGAGTTATTATCCTAGCATTGCTCTCACGCAACACACACTCAGTTTATAAAGTAATGCAGTCTAATGCCGGCCTACTTTCGTGAAGGGTATATTGTTTAGTATTTTTGTGTTTTTAGGGAGGAGCTTTTTCAACTTTATGGTCATTTTGAACACTCTGGTTTGTTGTGCAGTTGAACTGTATTGGGTTATACTCAAAGGTGTTTCTAATATTTAGTCAACTCTCATTGGTCTAAACAGGATAGACAAACTATTAGAAAATGGGGTTTGCCTCCATCCTCTGCGTTGCGCTGGGTGGTTCTTTTCTGTTTGCTCTGTTGGGTATTATTATCCCACTTACACCATGGCTACCATGGCCAAAACACTGCCATATATAATCAAATTAAAATGACCAGGTGATCACTTACTTATACACTATAAATGATTTATGTTTATATTTATAAATGCGTGTGGTTATCACTAAGCAGCTATAATTAAACCTAGTGCATTAATTTAGAACGGCAAACAAACACCTGCATCAGAGGTGTCCAGCTATACTGTCTGACTACTAGAAAAATTAATTGACATCTGTCTGCTAATCAGGATCAAGAATTCTCAGTGGTCATTTTTAATATGGTCTTAACTCAATTTTGACCAAATATGTAGAGTAGTGGATGCGGGCTGCATAGTAAATCTATGTGATACGTTAACTGCTGCGGGCAGAGCAGCTACCTGTCTGTTGCTCCAGGCACTGACGGCACCCATAGCAGCGATGCTCCTTCGCTCAGTCAGTCGGAGGCTGCCCAGCTCCTCTAGTGAAAGCTCTATCGCTATTCCACCCAGCTGAGAGATCACAGACTGGGTGAAGGAGGAGACGCTGCCGTATATCTACATACAAACACATCGTTCCAGAAGGACCAAGTAAAGACAGAGCAGACGCACGGTATTAAGAGCTGGGCTGAGGAGGGAACACTGCCCTGTACTGGTGTGAATTAAAACAACCTCTGAGAGGTTATTAAATGGACTGAAGTAGAAATGAATCTCACCTGTTTGACTTTCTTAAGCACCTGGCTGCGTTGGTAGGATGCAAGGAACGGGTCATGACCCATTAGCTCCAGACAGTTGGAGAAGTCCGATGAAGACATGCTTGTCAGACTGTTAGAGGTCCAGGCAGACGGAGCTGTTGTACGCAGAATCTCACAGGTAGGAACCATAGGAGTCGCTGGCAAAGGACACAGACACAAATATCTGATCAGGAGACGCTTTTGATTGTTAATTTAATTTACTTTATTTAAACAAAAAAAACCCTGAAACAATTATTTTGACATGATTGCCGTACATTAAAGGATTATTCTGACATTGGATATAGAGCGTGTGTTGGTTGCCTGGCATCTTCCTGTTTCCAGTCTTTGTGCTAAGCTAAGCTAACCGGCTGCTGGCTGTCGACTTATATTGAATGGACAGACGTCGCATCTAACTCTCAGCAAGAAAGCAAATAAGAGTATTTTCAAAAATGTGAAACTATTACTTTGCTGAAAGACACTCGGAGCGGCCTTGGTTGCAGAAGCTGACGGCGTATTTCTCCCAATGTCAAACTATTCCTTTAGAAAGTAGCATCGGGGTTATTTATTTCAGAGATTTTAGGACCACAGTGATGCTCACGTGACACAGGATTTATTTTGAGGAAGCCCAGGAAAAATTGAAGAACAAATTGTTGCTTTTCAAAAAATCTCCTCCTCTCGTCCTCGTCTGCACAGTGGATGCCCACATCCCCACGTTCCCACCGATGCTGGCTCATGAACAGCTTCTCTATACGGCCCACAGTCATCAACGCCTGTGGGAACACAAACAGAAACACACATATGCACATGTAGAGACACAGACACACCCTGATGGTTTACAGGAATAACAGGAACTTCACCACCTGATCCTGACACCTACTGGAGATGTGACACCTGAGGGATTTATTTACAGCCTTTGTTGGCCTAACCTGCCATGGCATCAAGTAACAATCCCAACACCTCACTATGGATTTCTGGAAATCGAATGAATCCGTTACATTTTCCTCAATTTGAGGAGCAAACTGTCCAATCTCAGGAGCAAATAATTTTTAATACCAAATTAATAAAAATACAACAGTAAACTCACCAGGGAAATTTCCTGCAGTTTGTCGGTGGGCAGGAAGAAGAGAAACCGGTCCACCTGACTGAGTGTTGTCTGGTTCCAGTTCTTCACTGGGCTGTGAGGAAACAGAAGAACATCACCAGTTCCCTGCTGTGTGGATAAACTCTAAATGTGCATCATTATGAGGCTGATTTCTTAAGTTTGCTTTGTTGATTTTTCTCCCAAAAGAAACTGGAAAATTTGATGATTAACTCAGGTCTCATAATGGCAAAATATCACATATAGTCAAAGCCAAATTCACACAAAAAACACCCACTTTTAATGCATTTTATAACAAATTATGGTTGTATTGCAAATTTAAAAGCTGCAAAAGAATTGTTGAGATGTATAAAATAATAAGAATTCATACAGCCTCACTGTATTTACCTTTTAATTTAATTTGAAGACCAATTTATGTTTTATTTTAATTAACTTTATATTTTTTAATATTTGTATATTCATTTTTGTTTAAAGTTTTCTTGATTTATCTATTTAATTTGAATTTTCTTGTTAGATATTTTTATTTTGATTGAATGTTTATGGTTTTCTTTTTACTAATCAGACACTTGCCAAGGATATGGAATGGCATGGTTATACTGCCTTGTTTGTTAATTCATTGTTCAAATAAAGCATTAAAACCTTCTGTTTTGAAGGTGATAACGTTACCCGAAGGCTGCAGGTTCCTGCAGAATACGAGCTACAATGTCCATCTTGCTGCTGCTGTAGCAGAGCCCCTGGAGGAAATCTAGATTGTCAATGAAGAAGCTGCGGTCCAGCTGAATGAAAACCTCATCCACCACAAACGGCGCCATAATACCCAGTGAACGAAACTCCTCCTCAGTGAACACCCCTGTGTACATGCCCTGCAGAGATAGAGTCCACAAAACACTGATCACACAGCAAATATGACAAACAACTAAAACTATGCACTCAAAATCTTGGCTTTCCATCTTCTTCTTGTTTCTTTGCCTTTTAACTTTTTTTTAAATAGGACAGGGATCCATATGGCAACACACTGTGGCTCTAACTGACCATCCTCTGCACTATTTTGTCCACCAGCAGCTCCTGTTTTGTTCTAGACAGCAAGAGAAAGTGATGAGGGTCCTGAATAATCATCTTCCTTAGAGCGTCCATCATATCTGTAGGAAACTTCTTAATGGTGCTCACCCTGCAAGCAACCACACGAACAAACAGGAACAAAAAGATAAAT
Source organism: Coreoperca whiteheadi (assembly GCA_011952105.1). Taxonomy (NCBI): domain Eukaryota; kingdom Metazoa; phylum Chordata; class Actinopteri; order Centrarchiformes; family Sinipercidae; genus Coreoperca; species Coreoperca whiteheadi. The sequence goes on from CM022485.1 coordinate 14,587,779, forward strand.
AATCTGTTTCATTATATAATCAATATTTCTTTAAATCACTACTCATAAACTGCTGTTAAAAGCTCTTAAGAATATGTTTGGTCAAGTCGTGTTGTCCACTCTCAAACTTGGCTAAAGATTGGACTCATTTGTCCAGTTCATTTTTGTTTTTTTATTTATCTATTTCTGGTTCCTAAACCTTTTTTTTTTTTAATAGATCAAACATGAGATTTACAAAAGAGTTTCCCATATCTTTCCTGTCAAGAAAGTACATCTAATAATTTTTCAGTGAAGGTTTTTTAACATATAATTCTTAACTATTCATAATGAGATGACCATTTCCCTGCAATCATATCTGAAAAAAATGGCAACACTTTAGTAGTGGAGTGATTAATACCATGTTCTGACTTACGGCATGGACAAGGCAATCTCAGCTCCAAAATCTTTAAGCAGTTCAGAGAAGAACTCAAACTGATACAGCTCCTCGATCGCACACTTTTTCTGTCCAGAAGAACAAAGACACATGAGAAAGGACCTAAAGATATATAGCACATAGCACATGCATATAGGCAGCAGAATGGCATCAGCCAAACAGGGTAAGTTTACCAGTGAGGTGTGAAGAGGACCGGGCTGCTGCCTGAGGAAGGCCAGGATTCTTCTCACTGAGGAAGGTGAGGAATCAGCCCGAAAACGTTCCTGTAAGACCTTGCAGCTCACACCCTGACCCACTGTTCCCAGACTCCTGATTATATAAAGAGGTGAGTGTAATAGATGCACATAGCTGTTACATATACTCTTAAAGCTGCAAAATACTGCAACAAAGAACCAGTGGCGGAAAGTAACTAACTACATTTACTAAACTACTGTACGTAAGTACAATTCTTTACTTGAGTATTTTCATTTTCTGCTACTTTACTCTTCTACTCCACTACACCTCAGAGGGAAATATTGCACTCCACTACATTTATTTAATAGCTTTAGTTACTTTGCAGATTCCGATTAATAATACTAAATATGGTCAACATATAAATGATGATGTATTACTATAGGTAAAGATAAAACTTTATTGATCCTCAGGGGGAAATTCACAAGCTTCCCAGCAGTATATTAAAATGAGGTCTTTACCAGCTGCAAGATTAAAGTGATGTTTTCATGCTAGTACATTTGTACTTCTGCTTAAGGAAAGTTTTGAATGAAGAACAGAGTTTTTCTACACTGTGGTATTAGTAGTTTTACTTCAGTAAAGCATCTGAGTACTTCTTCCGTCTCTACAAAGAACCAACACAGTTAAAAAGAGACTGAGAACATTAGAGCATCTGCTGCTAATAGTATTCACACATTTTGGACACAGACAAGGATTGAGCACAGAGAAAAACGTACAGTGTATACCCATTTATCACAGAAGTGATTTGTACTTACAGAAAACCTAGGTTGATTAGGTTTGGTTTAGTATCAACCACCTCTTTGAAAATTGCTTTAGCCTGGGGAAGAAAACAGGAAGGAAAAAGAAGTTGTGTTATGTATTTGTTGTAACATGCTTGTTTATGCAGGTTCTGGGTTGCTTTCTCCCCCAGTTTTCATGATCCGTTAATAGGGCAATCTGAGCTGATGATAGTTTTTGTCTGTGTTGTTTGCATTGACAGGCAAGTCCATTAAAAGTGTCAGTGATGATGAGGTCTTTGCTTTTGTTTCTCCACTTAATAATTTAGCAGCTAATCAGGATACTGTTATACACAGCTTCAAATAGAGGAAGCATATTTAATTAGAGGAAGCACGAAGAGATCATAACACAAAGTAAAAGTCACAGGTTAGATGTTATCACATAGGCAAATACTGCAAGCCAGTGTTTGTGAACTGACCAAAGTCTCGACCTCGGCCTATTCCACCATGGAGTGAAATATTTGCATAAACTTCATTTTATTTTTGTCTCTCTTTTTTTGTTGTTGCTTACATGAATACAATTTCAAAATGTGTTCATTAATGCTACAGTATACTGTCAAAAGATTTGACATAGACATTTTTACAGGATAGTGTAAAATATATTTCTGCTCTAAATGTATCATCACATATATTTTTTCTCAAACGATTTACTTTCTTCCTTGTTAAATACTGAATACCTTTTAGGTTTTGAACCTTCACTGATATTTGATCAAACAAACAACTTGACAAATCTGAACTGTTTACCACTCTGCATGTAGAGCCCAACACAGGGCACGTTTTGGGGTCTCCTGAGCTGGCAACACATTATTTGTGTGTTTGAATAGCACGGCTCCGACGATGTGTGCTGATGCACGACGGGCTGTGCGATACCTGCTGTGTGTTCCAGGGTTTTGTGGATGAAGTGGTGATGTTGTTCACAAGTAGACGAGTCCTGGGCAGGACACTGAGCAGGGGCGTGCAATAGAGCAAAGGCTCCACATCACCCAGCCAACTGATCACTTCTGGGAAGCCCTGGTCGGAAAAAGAGGTAAGATAACACAAGGAGTGTAGCAGCTGTCCTCTACAGATGAAAAAAGTCACTTAACTCTTTGACTGAAAGCTTAGTGATCAAATATGAAATCTACCTTATTCTTCTAATTGCATTATATACAGCACCCAGTATTTGAAGTGAGTGGAATTACGACAGTAACAAGATACTATGTTGTTAATAATATTAGGTATTTTCAGTCTCAATGTCAATTCTGCATTTATTATACATTTATCATTCCAATTTGCTTTCATTTTTTCTTCCACTCTGACAAAACCAAACTGAATACAAATGATCAAATTGAACATTTAGACTCCTCAAGTCATTATGCATGTGTCTCCCCGCTGTTAGCGTGTGTGTGTCGTACCCATAGTTTGGTGGTGACAGCATTGGCTTGTGGCGGCCTGAGGCCTGGTGGGTGTTGGGCCATGGCGGGCAGGGATGACAGCAGCCTGTCAGAGGTGAGGGTCAACAAGGTCTCCGTCTTCACCCCCACAATGAGGGAGCCGAGCTCCTGCAGCTGGCCTGAAGCGGTCAGCTAGGCAGACGGGAGGAAGGTGTGTGGGTCAGGGGGAAAGAATGCAGAGAACATCTCTGTACTAAATTCACATTGTGATGTGTTTACAAAATAACTCACGGTGATAACGGAAGATAGCTTGTCTACAATTATGGAAGCCTGAAAAACATACAGAACGACAGCAAATAGGTAAAAATAAATAAGCGTACCTTATACAGTGATCATTTTAACTGGTAATTGACTGGTGGGTCATATATTCTGTATCTACTAGCTCCAGCTCTGCATGACATTTATACTGACTGAAATACTCAAATCCAAGGTGTTGTTTTCACCATTACTTCACCATTTACTAGAATATAAAATAAAGTTCTGTGGGCCTGAACAGCGCTCGCGTATCCACACAACAACGTTTTTCATGATGGGCCAGCTAACCTATCTGTAGGTTGTACGAGGTTCAAAGAGGTCAATCCTCTCAAGACTCCTTGTGACATATAAAACCGAGACACCAGCTGTGAGGCTGAGGTAAAAGTAAAAGGCTCAGGTCAAAGCTCAGGTCTTTGCCTCATGAGCCATCTCACCTCAGGGGTCAGCGTGCTGAAGACTGCCTGTCACCTGTTCCTCAGGCCTACAAGCCCCACCAGCTGCCAGGAAACCCAACCATGTACAGCAAATGGGGGCTTGTGCAGTGAAAGGGACTGACTAAATCCTCACTCACTGACATCTGACATTTATTTTAAAAGAAAGGATCAACTTACTTGTAAAAAAAACCTCGGTATGTTAAATGGCGATGGAAATCGAGTTATAGATGATGCTTTCTACATCTTCCACTGTACATTACAGGATGAGTACGCTCCTCTACCTGTGCAGGGCTGAATGAAACAGAGTCGAGGGCAGGAAAGACGGCAAGCAGCTGCGACGGTGTGAGACCCTGCAGGAAAGGCACACCCAGCAAGGGCAGGAGGTGGGAGAGCTCTGCCAGTCGATCAGAACTGAGCGAGGAGGGGACCTTTAATTCTGTGCTGTTGAGTAAAAAACTGGAAATCTGGACATAAAGTTCAGAACAAGCAAAGAGAAAGCACATATATTATAAATACTATTAAAAAAAAAGCACACATATGAAAAACAATGAAGAAACCACATATCAACTTTTCTGTTCCTACCAGATGGCTTGGCAGACTGAGTCCCTCACGTGTGCAGTTCATAACGATGTCCCGGATGACACTAAAGGCCTCAGTGCTTCTGTACACAAGGAGGTCCTCTTGGTCTGCCAGGCATGTGAGTTTACCCAGCCTAAAATTACAAACACTGTTTAAACAACACACACCGTGAACCAGATGAGAGGTTTACTTCCAAAAAGCTAAATATACATTTTGTAAAAAAACAAAAAAATCAATAACTAAACAAATCACGTAATTAAAGTCCTTATTCAGTCTGCGTAGCATTTATGGGGTGAAGTCTGTAGAGCTATGGCTTTAAGATTAAATAATTACATTGCCCATAGAACAATGACCATAATACCTGTAAGATATTTAATTGTCCACAAAATCCAAAGCCAAAGTATTAGTAGTACAGTAGTTTACATAGTAATATCTTTTCAGTAGATGTTTCGCCTGAGTCTCTACATTAAATATCTATTTGTTTCACATTTGTTTTAAAATTAGACTTTATGTCTGACTGTTATTTCTGTCAAAAAAGGCCACTGTAAGTTGTGCAAAATAGTCATCAAAATAGTCGTTTTTTCCTTTTCTGCAATTATTTGATCACAGAATCCAAATCATTGACTACTTCATTTTCCTTAAGGTCGTTTACCCTTTAAAACACTGCTGCTCACAAGATGCCATATTTTTAAGATTTCAGTTGAATGCAGTTCCTCTTTTTTGAAAATGACAATATTGACAGAAATTCAAGAGTCTAATTAATCAATACATAAATTATACGTAAATATATGTAATATACATATTACATGCTCATATTCATGAAACTTATTAGCAGTCCCTAATTTCAACATTGTGCTACTGTTCTGCAGGCAGACATTGAGTGTTAAAAGGTTAAAAGTAGGTGGGCACTTTACTCAAATGAAGGATTTAGAAGCAACATACAAACAATCTGTTTGTATGAAAAATGATTACTTTAGACTTATATAAGCAGCCTACTAACAGGGGTCAAAATGTACCTGACAAATCAATCGAAATCAATCAAACTAAATATAAGTGTTTTGCCAGGTTTTATCTGAGGTTAAACCTACTGATCTAATGTCTAACAGCTAATCATGTGTAATGTAAAACAGTTTACATGGACAGAAGGGTTGGAGCTGCCTCCATACAGTCATTCCCAACCTGGTAAAATCCTGGGCTGTCAGGTTTCTGTAGGTGCCGATGAGACTGTGAGCGATGAATTCCTGCTTTAGTGAAGTGAGGGTGTTTCTCTGCAACACATCCAGCCCGTCCAACAGCTATGGATAAACATGATGACCAAAATACAGTTACAGTATTTCTGTCTATGTGACATTAAATACTTTTTGAAAATGTGTTCATACCCTGCAGAATTGTGAACTCATAGCAAAGGAATACTGACATCTTTAAAAGAATAGTTAGACATGGAAAATATGCTTTTTTACTTTCTTGCAAAGAATTTAATGAATAGATTCTTACACAATCTAATGTCTGTACATGAAATATGATGCTACCCCCTGCACCTGGTTTTGGTTAGCTTAGCTTAGCGCAAACACTGGAAACAGAGAATAACAGCTAGCCTGGCTCTTTAAGGTAGCACAATCTGTCTTTGAGCAGCTCGGAAGTTCACTTATTAACACATTAAGTCTTTTACAGTTTATCTAATCAGTACAAAAGCCAAAGTGTAAAAACTGGGGGTTTGCGCTAAGCTAAATGGCAACATGCTGTAGTTTTATATTTACCAGACAGACATGAGAGTGGTATGAGTTTTGTCATCTCTAGGTAAGAAAGTAAATTTCACAAAATGTCAAACTATTCCTTTAAAACCTTTTAAATTCATGGTTAAGTACTGAAAGATTAAGGTTGTTCTTAATTCAAGTGTTCCCATCTTTACATATTGAACATTATCTACAAGCATATGACACACATTGGTGGTGACCACACATATACAGTCTATGGTTGTGACCAAGCAAGAAGAGGCTGCCCTTGCTTTTGTTTTGACCAGTTTGTGACGAGTAGCTCTGCTGTGTCCTGGGGCTAATCGAACTGACAGAGTCCTGGCTTCTCGGGTTCCCGGGCCAGAGGGCTGTTACCTGAGCAGGTGAGAGGTGCTGGAAGTTGTGGAAGGGCAGGTAGGTGATCAGGTTTCCAGCGTCCCTGATGAGTGACTGATGACTTCTGGTGATGTTAGAGGGGGGCATAACTTTGCTGTACCACAAGCCAAAAGCCTGCTGCTGGCCCGGAGTCATGCTCCCCAAGTTTCTGTTAATGGTCTCCCTCCTAGAAAAAAAAATTAAGTTCTGTTTAAACTTGTGTGATATACTGGAACTGCTGCTTTGTAACAGTTTTACTGAATATTAGACAGTATTGTATGAAGCCGGCTTTGAAAGATTGCATTGAAGCAATTTAAACATAGTGGGAGGTTGGGGGAAAACTTACCATTTTACTACCGTAAGCCAACTACAAAAAATAAAGCAATTGCTTTGGGATATGTGCATATTATTCGCTTTCCTGCTGAGAGTTCGTCGAGAAGATTGTTACCACTCTCCTGTTTCTCTGTTAAGTGTGAATCTACAGCCAGAAAGCAATAAGCTTGGTTTAGCATAAAGACTGAAAACAGAATTAAACTGCTAGCCTGACTCTGTGTAAAGGTAATAAAATCTGCCTACCAGCACCGTAACATGTTTTGTTTAATCTGTACAAAAACCTAGGTATAAAGATGACAATTGTTAGTTCTACAGGGGTTGTGTGCGGTACTTTCTGCTGTGAAGTTTGTTACCTATGGATAGAGCCAGACTATCTGTTTTCCCCGATTTCCAGTCTTAATGCAAGGCTTAGCTAACGGCATGCTGCCTCCAGCTACATATTTACTGTACGGAATTCATAGTGGTATAACCAAAAATAAACTTAATTTCTACTGAAAAGTAGTAAAGTTCATAGGTGTTTATGTAGCATGTACCAAGAACATTGGTTTGCACTCATAAGTTATTTTGTTCCAATCTTAGATTTTATTGTACTATCTCACTTGCTGGGCTTTTTGGGTACAGGTTGTGGTGATGTTTATGTTTGACTGATACTTTGAGGTGTGTTTTGTACTTAAGAGAGTATTAAGTGTGACTTGAATTGTACTCTGTCGTAAGCATATAGTAAAGACCACAACAGAACTACGATGGGGGTGTATCTGCACTACTTTACAGACAGCTGCAGTTACATACCTGAGTCAATCTGAAATACAGACTTTCTTGCTGTTCTGTTCTACATTTCATGACTCATTCTTGTTGAATCAACAGATAGACACATTATAAGCCCTTTCTAGATCTAATCAGGGAACTAGTTTCCTTTACTTCCTATGTATAATGCAGGTTCCTGGCACCTCGGGGTGCAATGACACATCACTTCTCACAGAAGCCTGACACCAGTACTGTGTTCGGATGGAACCATAATGTATGTAGGAGATTGCGTGATTGTGCACAATTGAAACATATCATAGTGTTCACTACATACTCTTAGCAGAAGTAACACGGAGAAAAACTCAGTAACCACTTTGTTTGACACACAAATAATACTAAGTAGGATCTCTTTTGCTGTTAAGAGAGTGCAAACCTTTCACAGGCATCTGGCTAAACATTCAGAATGTAAACATTTCCAGTCAGTCTCATCCCAAAGTTGCTGTATTTATAAGATTGTGGATGTGAGTTTGCAAAAGTGCATTATATTGTGCATTATCCTAGCAGAAGGGTCCATTTAAAAATGCAGAGGTATGTTACCGTGAATGAACACACCGTGTCATCAAGAAACACTTTTAGCCAGTTTTGTGGAACAGGTTTAGTCTAAAGTGGGAGGACGGCAGATTCAGGGGAGGCACAGTGAATGGAAGTGAAAAAATATTACAGTAGTTCGTACATTAGTTATCAAAAGGAGATCACATAGAAAAGCCTAAATGTGTGGTTAAAGAGAGAGTTCAGTAGTTTTCCCAGAGTCTGAAACCAATAACTGCATTTTTATGTTATTGGTGCATTCTGAAGTTATGTCAGACAGCAATATTAGGCTATCATGGCACATTTGTTGAGTGTCAATAGGATCAAATAACATAATCATGAATCCATAGGCATCCAGGAATTGAGAGAATATAAACAAGTACATGGGGGGGGGCTAGCTTTGTCTGAGGGGAGGTCCACAGTCTCAGACTTTGAAAACCCCTGGTCTAGAGGTTTACACTCATGTCTGCCATGTCTGAGGTTCAACAGCACCTCTAAACATGTATTCTTAATTACACAATTTCCCACTTGGATTAATAAAGTACTCTGGCAGCTGATCCAGCTGAAGACTCTGGCACAACCTTGCTTGCTGGCAAAGTGCATGGAGAAGGGAGGCAATCTTGGCGATGAAAACTCCCCCAACAGAACATTTTAAACAAATTGAAATTGTGCCCAGAAAAACATGTTCCTCTGCTAATAACATCATGCAAAATATTCAGGAGAACAAACTTGGGCAGCATCACAAATGCAAAAGGGCAACCTTTGAGGAACCAAGGAAACAGTCCTCATTATTCACACACAAGTGCAGAGAAATAATACTGCTGATAGCAGAAATGACACAATAATCACTAGAAAATGCTTCTTAAAATTATGAGTACTGGGCTCATTACTAATGAGTATTGGGTAATTAGAAATGACTAGCTGACACCATCACTCACACATTGATGTTGTTCTGCAGTGAGGGCAGAGCCTTGATGTCAGCAGGGCTGGCGGCAGCCAGGAGGGGAGCCAGCTCAGGGAAGAGACGACCATCTTTTACCAGGTGTGTCTGGAACAGCACTGACACCATGGCGGACAGGTACTTATCGGGCAACTGGCAAACAGAAGAAAATACCAAATCTGCCTCAGCAAGAATGCGATACTGTGTATTGTGTAATCAACTAAGACTAAACAGATGCTATAGCGGTGAAACAGAGAGCTAAGAATTCCAGGAAGAAACAGGAAAATATTGAAAATGTTGTTAGTGTAGGTTTCACATGGATGTGTAAAGGTGTGCTTGTTCACCTGCAGCTTATCCTTGTTTCTGCTATAGTACTGAACTATCAGTCTGATGGTGGTGATGTGAGCCGCACTGAGCACTGATCCCAGGCTGCTCAGCGGTATACTGAAGTACTCCTGGACACATAAACACAGGAAGGAAATAAACAATAAAGGCATAATAATTCAAGGGTGTCTATGGAAACAAGCCAAAGAATATACAGCCTCGTTAGCAGCTGTGTGAGGCTGTACCTAGTAAGCAGCTGTGCTTTGAGCTAAATGCTAATGTCAGCATGCTAACATGCTCACAATCACAATGCTAACATGCTTATGTTAAGTAGGCTTAGCATGTATATTATTTTCCATGTTCTCCACCTTAGTTTAGTGTGCTAACATGCTAACTTTTACTAATTAGTACTAAACACAATGTACTGATGGGAATGTTAGTTCTGCAGGTCATAAACCAAAGTATTTCACAAATAAAACTTTTGACCGCATCCATCCATCCATGGACATCCAATAGCTGTTTAGAAATGTCAGAGCGCCAGAGAAAAAGTCGGGGATCACCAAAGTTAATAGGAAACATCATCTGGGGAACATGAATGTCTGTACAAAATGTTATGGAAATCCATCCAATAGCTCATTGCTTACATAAACACTGAGTGTAAAATTATGCAACAGTGTGGCATAAATCACCTTAATGACGAAGTATTCATCACTGGTCACGTCTCTTGCTGTCTGCATCAAGCTGGTTAAGACTCTCTACAGAAGGAAAACACACACACACACACACACACACACACACACACAGGTATGTGGCACTATAAACAGAGGGATTTGTGGCACCACATAATCTGAGAGTCTGTTTTGACACATTATTTGTAATTGTCAAATCAAGTGTGAGCCAGTAGAGATTACATCCAGGGGAAGCGATTCATGATGTCGATATCAATGACAGGAGTGTAACCGTACACCAGTTGTAGGCTGGCTGTACACTGGAGGTCAGCTGCTGTACAATGACGCTAATGGTAACTGATACAGAGGAATAATTAGATAAACTATAAAGTCAATGAATTGTTCTAAACAGAAACTGATTGAGCCTTTGAATAAATGATGAGGGAGAATCTCTATTCGCACTTTGACTATCATAGTGCGAATAGTGATTAACATACAGAATACGTTTCCAAGAAAGTGCTAAAATATACTTCATTAGTTCTTAGGGGCCAAAAGATTCCTATTAATTCATACAGTATAAGTAGTAAAATATAACATAACCTGCAGTAGTAGAATGTATCATGGTACATTTATTCAACTGCTGTACTCAAGTAGAAATTTGAGGTACTTTACTAGAATATATCCATTCCGTGCTACTTTATACTTCTACTCTACTACAATTCCGAGGGAAATTATGTACATTTTACTTCACTACATTTATTTGATGGCTACACATAGTTACTGGTTACTTTACAAATTTAATATACAAAACATACACAATATATACATTAATGCTTCAGTAATAATAATTAAATAATATAATATAATAGTAACACTATGGGTCATTATTCTTAACTATAAGTACTTTTACTTTGGACAGTTTAACCACATTTTGCTAATAATAATAATACGTGACATTTTCAAAGCAGCACTTTTAATTGTAATAGAAGATTAATTAAAGAGTCTGAATACTTCCTCCACCACTGATAGCAAGATTTTCTTTTCTAACAGTTACTGCACAATCAAACTACCTACCCCAAAGCACTGCAGCAAGATCCTCTTTTTGTCAAAGTTGTTTTCCCTTTCGAGATAGCGAACTACGGACGCTAACATACTCAGTCTTATGTTCTCAGTGACATGCAGCGAGGTGTTCTGGACCTCCTCCAGGGCCAACAGGATCACCACTGTGGTGCTCACTGCCTGCTCCAACACTGTGGCCACAGGTGGAGTCAGCAGATCCTCCACCCTGGATCGCAGACTCTCCACCCAGCAGCGCACCATCATCTGCAGGGCCATATTCTGACTGGCCCCGGGCTGACAGGCTGAGTTGAAGTCAGCTGAGCAGGTCCAATTAAAGCGCCTCACCAGGTTTCTGGCCAGGCAGAAATTGGGCTCTGCAGTAGTGCTGTTGCTGGTGCTTGTTGTAGTGGTGTAGTTGGTGTAGGTGTCACACATGCTGCCCACCCACACACTAGACGGCTCCCGGGACAGCAAAAAGAGAAGACCAGCATTAGGGCAGATAGAGGAGACAAAATTGGTCTGGTCATGTTCCCAGCAGAGAGTCAGGAGTGCTGCGTCAGGAAGAGATATGCTCCAGCTGGAGTACTGGCACTGCTCTGCAGGGTTGAATCCAGTCAGGCCTCCTCCACGTCCCCGATCTCCACCAGGAGATACCCCTGGATTTGAATGGTTGGCACAGTGCTGCAATAACCAGGTGTTGTCTTGATTGGCCAACAGGTTCTGGAGGACTGTATCGTTGGCGCAGACTTTGGAGGTGAAGTTAAGTGGGTCGGTCTCAGCGCAGAGCGCTAGCTCGGTCATGTCCACGATGATGGGACGGGTCCACTCAGAGTACTTGCACACCTAAAGTACAGAGGATTGTGAATACAACATCCGAATACAAATTCTTTACTACTGAGTTGTTTTAAAATAACAATTGAACTTGTTTTCTGTAATGGTTTACCAATTAATAGCCTACTGCTGCCTTCAGTTTGTTGTTGTGTATACATGAGTGCATGTATTTCAAGGCTCGTCTGTAAGTTATGATGGAAACGTTCACTTTTTGTCACATTTTTTCATATTGTTTCACCATTTGCATATATAACAAATTGATTATTTTTGCATCTTAAGAGCCTTTTCCTATTTTTCTGTCAGTGTGAGTTTTTATGAAATGGGACTTGAAATAACATTTGACATTCTTTTTTGTGCATAATTGATTGTACTTTGGATACACAGATCCTTGTCATCCAGGTAAAATACCCACCTGTGGTAACACCACTATTTCTTCTATGTCTGTGCAGACTGAAGTCAGCCATTTGTTCTGAGGGTTTTGTAACAGCTTTTCAAACAGAGACACTTTGCAGCAGACATCCTTCTGAAAAGCAAGCTGATCATGCTGCCAGCAGAGACCGACCACTGAATCGTCCACCTGCCGTTGCCCCCACGTGTGGTAGTCACACCAGTCTGCGATGGTGAAGGGCTGTGTCGGCTCAGTGGGTGCGAGGCTAAGAGAGGTGTTGCAGTGAATCTCAAGCCAGGAATTTGACTTATTACGCAGCAGGCTATTTAGAAAGGTTTTGTTGGAGCAAACCTCTTTAGTAAAACCGCTTTGATCGAAGCGGATGCACAGTGACAAAACATCGATGGTAATTTGCATCACATCACGCCACTCTGAGTAACGACAAGAATCTAACATTAATGAACCCATGTCAGAGAATGGTGGTGGAGGGGGCAGGTTTGTGCAGTTAGGCATGAAGCGCCCATTTTCAGGGTTGTAGAATAAAAGCATGAAGAATCCGGTGTGCTCACATATAAGTTTGGTCAGTCTGGGACTATCCAGGCTCATGCAGAACTCCAGTAAGGAGGGGTCCACCGGGACTGAGGCCTGGTTGATCCACTGCTCATAGACGCAGAACTGACTCACCATGTACCCAGGGTCTGCAGAGGAGTTGGCACAATAGCCATACAGCCAGCTGTTCATCTGATCTGAGAGCAGCTTCCTCATCAACAAAGCATTGTTACACACCTGCTTCACAAACTCCTCACGTTCGTTATCGCTGCACAGCGACACGAGGACAGCGTCCACCCTGTTCCCTAACCAGTTGTTGTAGTTACAGGCGAGCTGTTTGAGGTTGGAGGCTTCCCTGGCTACTTGAGGAGGTGCACCTCGCGGAAGAGGAATAGTCTCAGAGGGAGGGGTGACGCCAGGGGAAAGCTGTGTGTCCCAAAAACTGCAGTCAGATGACCTGCTGAGGAGCGGAGACACCAGTGCTTGAATGACATAACACATGTTGTTCCACACCTGCTCTATCTGGTTAGGGCTGAGGGAGCTTAGCGCCTGGCAAAAGGTGAGAACAGACGTAGAGGGCCCCACTGTTGAAGCCGTGAGGATGTCAGCACACAGCGTGTCATTGAGCTTGGCCAGATCGTGGCGATCACACCTTAGCAGGATGTCTTGGTTGTTATCAGTGTCGTCGTTTGCCTCTGAGACGCTGCGTTGGAAGGGGACGCTGGGAGGATTCTGGCACTTTGGCCCTGGATATGTGCACAGAGACTGTTCTGGAGCCAGGAAGATTTCCAGTAGTATGTCAATGATGGAGTTACCAAAGGACCAGCTCACATTGTGGTTTATTCCCCTGAACAAAACAGGAATTTAATCATTATTAAAGTTTCTTTCAATAACCCGATAATATTTACTAAAATGCATACAGATTTTGTGAGAGCTACTCTGGCTGATATGTATGTTACTTCTCTGAAACATGGAGGGAAATGTTCACTAAAGGTACCCTGTGGTGTTACAGCTAGTGTTTATCACTAAAACGCATGCTTGTGTGCATGCTTAACAAATTTGATTAATGTATTTCCTTTCTCATAAAACATTATTAGAAAGCTGATTATTTTCAATTCTAAATCTTGCTTGGTTGCATCCGTGTTTGCTAGCCAGTAGGTTTCTTCTTTACTGCTTTGTTGGCACATTGCGACGGCAAATTCCTTGTATGTATGCACTTACCTGGCCAATAAACCTGATTCTGATCCTGATTCATAGTTGATAAATTCATTCAAAGTTAAGACAGTGTAATCTTTAGCTTCCACTCGTCGTTAGCAGTGCATGTAACTGTAACTTTAGGCTCTGTGATTGGATGTTTCTTGCCGAAATGCCCCTTAGGAGTCATAGTTAACTTCTACGCTGATGTTTTTATGTACATAGGCTAGTATCTTTTACTTTATTTTTATCAAAGAAGCAGATATTTTCTAATATGTTTGTTAATTGTACTGATGATTCAACCAGAAGAGTTTAATGCCGATCCGAACAGTAATAGTGCTCCAACTGTGAGTCACGTGACATTGTCTATGGAGAGAGCAGGAATGTGTATTGCATAATCCGCAAACCCCGTGTGCGTGCACAATACAAACAAAGCAGAGACCCACTCTTAAAAAACATTGCTTCATAGCACTACTAGTGGTCAAAAGCTGCACAGGGTAGCTTTAATATGGAAAAAAGGGTTTATGTGAATTTCACTAATGACTTACCACATAATGAGCTGCTTGAGATCTCCTGCAGAACAAGTAGAAAAAACAATTTAAGTTGTAATAAACTGTACATTATACAGTACAGTTTAGAAAACGACATGGCACTGCTCAAATGTTTATACTGCTGAAATACAAAGTTTTACCTTGCTCACAGGTCTCTTTTCCATCTAAAGACGGTATTCTAATTCCAAACTGTAAAGCTATTTTGACATAGTCCATTGGTACTTGTAGTAAAGTTGCCATGAACTTTGAGACATGTGTCACAGCTGCATCCACAAGGCCACTCACAGCACTGATCAAATTTCCTGAAAGAGGGAGACTTGACAGTATATTTACAAATGCCTGCTGAAAACCATTTAACCCTGCCGTCGTTGATTCCCCCATCCTGAGGTAGGCTCTCAGGAAGCCGGTTGACTCTCCATCACTGTTCAGTGGAGTGCATGTCTGGGTTCTTAGAGACGACACAAACGTCAGTAGTGGCTTTCCCAGCTCCAGAGACACGGTCTTTGTTAGTTCTGCCTCCAATCCACAGTCCTGTCTCCCAGACAGAATACAAACTAAAGTTTTGGGAAGGTCATCTATGAATCTGTCTCTCAGCAGTGGCTGAAAGACAGTGAACAAGTTAATCAGAGTGCCGTAATATGCATTTAAGTCAAAACCCTCTCCTGTGGGTGAGACACTGAAGCTGCGCGTATTTTTTTTTTCACCGGACAAAGAGTGGATTTGGTTAATAACTTTCTGGATGTTTTCCTCTAACTTGGTGGCCTCATCAGGAGTCTGGTCAGCCTCCCTTTGTGTTAATTGTGGTTGTGAATACACTTGCTTGACATCACATGTGATCTCTGTAGACATTAAGAAAACAAAAGACAGGAAAAATTCATTTCTGTTGGTCCACAGTGACAAATGTGAGAAAGTTGATTTGCAACATTTACAACATATCGTGGGAGCTATATTTAAGCAGGTAATTCTCATTGAGGTTTGAAACCTCTTTTGCACACATGCTTACAGGCTTAGTAAGATATAAAAATATTGCCTACAAATAAATAAATGTATCTGACATATTAAGTTAGCTGTATTTATACTGTAGACTATTATGTGTAAAGCATTTACAACAAGCACTTCTTTCTCATAATCAAGTTAATAAAGTTTAAACGGTTTGGAAAATCACGATATTGCCACGTCAATGAAAAAGTTTTCTATTACATTTTTTTTAGACAATAAATGCATGGTGGTTTTAAATTAAAATCAGCCTGAAGGCCTGTTGTACTCACCAAATATGATGCACACCATGCAAGCAGCTGGTGTCGACCACATTGTAAGTGTCCTCAATCAAATGCAAGCACTCCGGATAATAATAAGAATCATACAAAAATCCACTTTTCTTTATCCTGTTGATGTAGTCGAGATATGCATCGGACTGAGAACAGGCTTCATATTGTTTAACTGTACAGTCAGTCTTTACAGGAAAAAAAGCATTCAACAAGCCGTCGCTTATCCTTCAAACGGAGTCTTTGCCCTGCAGCCCGAGGTGATGCTCCCTCTTACATGCCACTCTGCTCACAGCGGCTGCAGGCTCTCCACCTCCGTGTCTACCTGCAACTCTACACCTGGTCTAAATAAGGACACCGGTAAAGTAGAAAAAGGTAGGTGCGAAATGAGGGCTGTGAAAAGCAGAAGGGATTTCGGTAACAAGCCCGGCTGTCTGTGCTGAATTATTAACGGAGCAGATTGATTAACTCCTGTGTCTGAAACCCGAGTCCTGTCAGAGGAGCCAGGAGACACCAGACTGACTGCTGGAGGATTTACATGACATCTGCTGCAAAGACTCTTGTAGACAACTTATAACTCCCACATACAGCCTGATGATGCTGTAAGGTTGTTTATTTAGATGGGCAAAGAGCAACTGTTTAAGCAACAACACCTCCAAACAGCATAAATTAATCACTTTACCATAAAATGTTGGAAAAACTAAGTTTTTCGTTATAACATAGGAAAATATTTTTAAATGGGTTTCTACATATTAAAAAGGTATTTTAATGTTTTTCCCCCACCGTTTAAGGTGTTTTAATGGAGAAAACCGCATTTAACATTTACACTTTAAATGAAAAATGAAGGTCCTTCTAAGTTACAAATACAGGGGTATCTTTAATGAGTTTGTTGTTAATGTTTTCTGCCTTGAAAACCGTTTAAACCACAGAGAACCCCATTAAAATACAATCCATTTGTTGTGCAGTGGAAATCACTCATTTTAAAAGTGAAAACTTAACAGGCTCTTTAACAAGCATCTGGAGTAGAAGGGATCAAAAATAAAAAGGCCACTACTGTTATTAGGCATATTATAAAATACTATTAATTTAAATTACAGAGCAAAAACTCTTAACAATGTTACTTTAGTCTGTCCCTATTATTTTAGCCAATGACGGGGAAATATATTCAGTGCTACAACTCTGGCTTCACTCATTAGCATAAATGTAAGTATTGTAACTGTGCCATTACATTACACCATTGTTCTTTTCTCCCATGAATTGTTCCACATCTCCAGCATCATGTCAAACAGTCAAGAGAAATAAAAACAAAGAGCATGCAAGAGGTTTTTAACTTTAAAACTTTGTTTCAGAAATTCAATGTAACTGTATATACACTTTACAATAGCATATAGCCTGATGGCTAACAAAGATGTCTTCAAACATTTTTAAATACATCTTCAGCACAAACAGCAACTCTCGCAAGTAAAATGGCTTAACGGATATTGGAAAAAAAAAATCATTAACACGATTGCTTTTTTCTGCAGAAAAAGTGCCATGATTAAAATTTAATTCAGGACTTTCCCACAAAGCAAGCTGTATTCTCTACATGCTAAGTTTAACAGTTCAGTAACATTGCGCTAAACTAAACATACAGATATTTGTAAGAAAAGAACACTCCATCTGAAGTAAAGTTAAATCTTCATTAATACATTTAAAAAGTAGATATGACATGCCTTTTGAAATCAAAAATACAAAAGATTTTCCTTACTTTAAGGATTTTTTTAAAACTTGAAGCTGCATGTATTGTACAACACTCAGTGTACAATAAACTGGTAATGCACATAAAAATGAGCTGATGAAAAGTATCAAATGCCTCCCACCGATCCTTCAGAAAAAAAGCCATGGCTGATAATTATACATCATCACACAGGCCACAGGGGAGACGAGCACACCTGGGCTACATCACACACTCGAGGTGACGCTTGCATACTAAAAGCTGGCAGTCAGGATGGTGAGAGGTCATGGGGGGTGGGGAGGGGGCTACCGTGGTGGGACCTCAAGGCATGTTTCCTCTTCCATACGCGCTGTTCTTGCCTCCTCTTCAACATCTGAATACAAGATATGAGCTGCCGTCGCTCCTCATCCATTTGTTCGAGTTGACGAGGAGAGAACGCAACAAGGAATTCGGAAAGACACTTAAAGACTCCCCCCCCCATGTACAATTTACATTCATAGTCTGGACATGTGTACTCGTAACATTACGTCTGAGTGAACATTGTGCCCTGTAACAATTTCACTTGAATACAAACTAATTCTAATTTCTGGAGAGCTACTAACTTCTGGTGAAAAAAGAAAGGCAAAGGACAGATGGGCGCTGAACAGATGGAAACCATCTCTGAGCAGGACCTGCATTAAGTGAGCAGCAGGGATTGATTGGGAAGGGCACAGCAGGATTCACCTGGCAAATTGACTTATTGGGGGGGGGGGCAACACAATGGAATCACAGTACACAACACATACAGCACACTGAAAATAGGGGAAGGGTGGGTGTCTCCAGGCTTCAGTATCTGCCGAGCTTTGAGGTCTGATTGTCTCCATCCAAGCATTTTGGGGGTGAGTGCGCAGGAAATGCCACAGGGAGAACGTGTGAGGAGAGGAATCGTGTGTATGGCACTGTACAGGCAACCCAGACAAATCCAAACTCTCACATTTGCTTTAACAGAAAATGCACTTTGATTCAAACTGAACGAGAACTGAAAAATGTTAAACGACGCATGCCAAATTGTCACGGAGATTCAAGTTAACTCTTGAAGGGTGCGGGCGATGACTGAAGACCAGCATTTGTGCTTTCTGTCTTTACCTCCCAGGTTTAGGCTTGTAGGGATGCCAACACAACATCTACATTTCTGCCTTCTGTTTGTCTCACTATCAAATAAATCGAGTCGGAACAAAACAAGGAGTAAAATGTCAGTTTGGCTTGAGTGTCCAGGCTGAAGTAGGGCAGATACACATTCATGTAGTTACCATTCTTAAACACAATGCTTTAAACTGTGCTAAACAAAAGGAAACAAACAGAAGCTTAAAAGCACAAAGTAAAAAGTAATGAAACAGACAGGTAGAGGAGCAGTCAGTGAAGCCGACTGTTACAACAGTATGTTGCTGGTGCCAGATATGGCTGGTACAGGGTCTGGCCATATATTTCTACCATGGCCAGACTTCATGACACACTGGCAGAGATGTGCTACATTAGACATAATGCTACTGATATAGCCATCAAATTACACATTACAACCAAACGAAACTAAGCTCTGATTTAGCCAGAATACTTGATTAGGAGTAAAAGACAATACTGATTATAGACAAATGACAAAATCAAATACTATTATTAAAGAAAGGTTAACGTTGATGCATCTGAAAATGAATGCCCTCAAACCTTTACAATATGTCAGATTTATAGGTAAGAAGATTCTTAATCCTAACATTTAATTAAGTAGCCATGTTGTGTCCACAGTGAAGCCAACACATTGATTTAAACCTCTATTTGTTAGAACGAGAACAAACTATACTTAAAAGTCCTGGATTAATTCCATTTCATTTGACTATGCAGTGGACTGCCATTAATATGAGCCCATGTTCTCCTAATAGGAAAAAGGCTTATAATAAAACTTACATGACCCCTTTTAAAATATCATATCTTACAAACAGAAGTAAAACTTTTTTTTTTTTTGAACAATGAAACACCAGTTTTACCAGAAAAAGAACTGCAACCAACAATAGAAACTTGACTCAGCTACAAGGAATGCATATGATTTTAAAGGCTACAGATTTTAGTTTTGCCAAACACCAAATCAGTGAGTGTGTGTGTGTGGCTAGGAGTAAACATACACACATGCACAGATTGATTTACAGGCCACTCATTCCTGTTGAAAATGGTCTGTAGCCACAGAGTGTCATTATTCGTCAGTGTCAACAGCGTGAGCACCAGGGGTTGGTTTGGGTTAAGGGACTCGGTCGGGGCGGAGTTCCTCTTTACCAGGTGGCATTTTCATATCCACTAAACCAGCACCAAGACTTCAGAATTTAGTGTGGAGGAGATATCCGGCTCCACAGCTGGAGAGTCAGTCAAAAAGAGGAGTTTACCCGGGCTTGTTCATAGTGTGTGTAATTTCATCTATACATTTGGATATTTAGAAAATTTAGCCCAGATCTTTAAAAAGGTTTCTTTTGAAGTTTTTTTTTTTTTTTTTTTTAAAGCAACGGTGGCTTTAAAAACAAAAACACCAAAAAAAAAAGAAAAAAAAAAAGGATAAAATTTTAACAGTAATGGCAATGTTGTAGTTTGTAATCCAAAGAGGGGCTTTTTACACGCATGTTGTTTTCAGTCTTTTCATGTTGTCCCGTTCTGAGAGACTGCGGTCGAATTCAATCAGGAGGCAACAGGTCGTGAAGCCGGAACCTCTCCCGAACGTGTGGCCGCACATCATCATTCTGACGAGTTCAGCAGGCAGGAGAACCATGACAGGAGGAGATTAAAAGAACAAATTAGATTACGTTTACTGAAAAGGTGAAACATCACTGACGTAGCTGCTGTAATATATCTTACAATAGATATTCTCTTACCATCTCAACCAACTTCTCCAGGAAGGGCACCAGCTTCAGCAGCTCATTGTCATTCTTGTCCATGAACCAGCTCTCTATGGGAATCCCATTGGACAACTGTCGGGACAAAAAATAATGTGTTTGTATTTTTAACTGACTTCAAATGTACATCTCCACTGTAACAAGAGAACTGAAATCAAAACTCAAAATAAATTTATTTTTTAATCTCCTCAAAATTAACATACCAGGATTTCCCACAGCATATAGTAGTATAGTCGCTTGAAAGAACGCCTACACTAATGTCGGAAGAACATCATTACACTTTAATGAAATATAGTATTAGGCTTCAGGGAAAATAAGCCGAGGCGCTTTATCAACCAGCAAATGCCACATGAGGCAGTTGATGAAATGTGTCAGTATCTGTCTGATTCAGCTCAGCAGGTCACAATGATTCATCAGCCATGGCCTACGTTTGCTTGGCAGTAATCAATCAGAGCAGCACATGACAATGTCAGCAAAAAATAAAACATCTGGGTTTTCCAAAAAAGGACAGGGAAAAGTAGAGTCAAAATCGGATTGGGATGTGTGGGAAAACAACTTTTTCCTGGTCAAATACCATGGTGTGATAATGACATTTGATAATGAAAACTTTGGTACACATTTTATCCAAAAGAATCTGTATTGAGTTGAAGTAGGTTTAAAGTGTGTTGCGACCAGCTATACTTGTATAGAGGCTCCATGTTGTTTGCGTCAATGACTGATCAGACAAGACTTAGTTACAAAAAACAAAAAGCTCTGCCTCATCAAACTCTAAATTTCCAGTGCAAAACCCTAAATATGAACATTTTGTTCGGTTTTAAATTTCCTAAGATATGTTGTCCTTTGGTTGACTTTGGTGACAAGTGATGCTTGTTGATAACCACATAACACAAAACCTCCAGTGTTATATTTTGTTTAGACGTTCACCTGATATGCAAAGGCTTGTGGTGAATTGTCGATGATGATGGTCTTTGACAGATCTCTGCCTAAGATGTTGAGGTCCTTGATGTAGTTTCCCTGGACACAGACACAATGCTCACGAAACAACCTGTGTCTACAGTTACAGTAGGGAATGAAAGGAAAGATGGAGGAGGAAGGGAAAAAAAAACAAACAAAAAAAAAATAATCAATGAGTGACAAGGTCAGAGCAATCAATAATTCAGAAAAACCACAACACTGACACCTCGACAGCAGCACATGCCAACACCAGTGCTGCACACAGCTTTCTGGCCGCTACCTCTTTTCAGTCAGGCTTGCATCAGCTTTACAGTTTGTTGTGCAGTAACACAGAACACACCGTACCTCACTAGCTGCTTTTTAGGATCCAAGATGTTGAGCAGTTTGTCTGCATACACCTTTTTGGAGGCTGTAAAAAGGATGATCTAGGAAAAAGGAGAAAATAAAAAAGGTCATATTTTCCAAAGCTGATGCAATTAACTAACTAACGAGAGTTGTCAGGTTATATTTACCTCATAGATTTGAGACATGCGTTCCAGAAACTCTCTAAAGAACGGCCTCAGTCGCACATACACCTGCACATGACAGACCACCGGTAAGATAATATTTATGATCAACACAGATTATGTTTACTGCAGGTCATCGCCATGAAGGACTAGAAGTACAGTGCTGTAACATACATCTAATTGAAATAGTTTTCCTTTTGGTATGTCTGTTGAATTGGACAGGTGACAGGTTTGTCTATATTGGCAAGTACGCCTTCCACAAAGGAAGGAGTTTAACAAATGGGACTTTATCCCCCTCTAGTGGCACCATGAAATAAAGTTAGGGAGAGGTTCCTGTGAGACAGCACTTACCTGGTAAATGACATCTTGAAAGAGGACAGGGAAGGTAAGTGCCGCATCTTCCAGCTCATTTAAACTGCAGTGAACCAACGTTTCATCCTAATAAACACAACGGAGAAAATAATTGGAAAATCGTCTCAATATTATGACATTTTTAAAAATGTCATAAAAACAACAAAATCAATGAATAAGTGATCTGTTGTTGTATTCTATAACTGACCAGGTCTAGGACCAGAGAGAATTCAGGCGTGCTGCGTGTCTTCAGTGGCAAGGCTGGCTTACGGGTGAGCTGCTCTTCTGTCAGTGGAGGGACGTGTTTGATGAAGAAATACCTACAAATCAAAACATCACACACACTTTAAGTCAATTAAAACAATTTAAACCACAATGTTCTAAGCAAAGTGGACTACTGCCAAGTTTAATAATAATTCAGAAGATATTTAATTTACATACTAAGAATAAAGGACACAGTAGGGTTTATCAATGTTAAATCATAAGTCACCAATGTGTGACAGTCACTGTTGATATGATAAACTTGGATTCTAATCACAATTAATAGTCCGCTGTCACTGACCAAAGTCATGTCTTTATTTTGTCACACTGGTAACATCAGACAGGTCAAACTTTGTTCTGCTGCAGGCTTGTTGTATTGTTTGTGGTCAGGGTGTCAGGTTACAGGTCTGGATATTGTTTGCCCTGGTTGAATAAAATATCTCACCCTGCTACAAACAATTCCCCCATTTGCAGGAAGTAACCCAACTTTCAACTTTTGTCCCATCCCTTGCTTATCCCTCTTCTGCCCCGTGCTTTCCCCAATATCGGCATTCCGGTTTTGTAAGTTCTATTCAATGGGCTCTGGTTGAAGGACTAAGCATTTTATGACTGCAGTGCTTTACTCACGGGTCAAAGACTTCCCAGTCTTCCTCGTAGGACGCCTCTGGTGGTACTGCGGTGGGAGGAGAGTCCACATATGCCATATCTGGACTGGAGCCTGGAGCTTGGACCACAATAAGAGCAAGATGAGAAACAGGAACACAAAAAAGCAAGATAATCAGAGCTAGCAGTTGTGCCTTAATTCATTATTACCCCAAGATGAGGTATAACTCTTGATGTGTTCTTAGGTGCCGTTATCTACCTGTGAGGGGTGGAAGGTCAGCATCAGCAACAAGCTCTCCTTCCACCACTATGGGAGACACCTCGGGGATGTGGGGAGGTCGCAGAGGTGGCAGCTGTGATGCACTAGAGTAGAAGTTAGTGGTGGCGCACAGCTCCTGTGTGGATGTAGCTGTGCTGGTGGGCGTCTCCACAGCCTGCTCGATGTCCAGCTGCTTGACTATCTCCTCAGCCTCCAGTGCCTGGTCTGGAGAGTCTGAGCCAGAAGAGGCTGAAAAACAAATTAAAAGAAGAGGCATTTGAGCTATGTACTATCCATAAAGGACATAAAAAGGCACAATTCACCACCATGATAAAAAAAATAAATGCACAGCATACTATTTAATACAGTAGTGGAACATCAGAATAGTATTAAGAACGTGTGATAAGGAAACTTGTACGTGTACTACAGGCTTTCACCTTTACATGTTATATTGTGACTCGCATTACTTAATTTGAGTACAGATAAACTATAGGTTTGAACACAGTCTCTGATTATTTGTAGCAACGAAGACAAACAGGCTACTTACATTTAGTCATTTAGCAGACGCTTTTATCCAAACCGACTTACACATTTACAGCACGAAAGGCACAGCATCAGGAGCAATTTTTGGGGTTCAGTATCTTGCTCAAGGACACTTCGACATGTGGCTGGGGGAAGCTGGGATCGAACCGCCAACCTTCCGATTGGTGGACGACCACTCTGCCACCAAGACGCAGCTGCCCTTCAGCATCTGCTTACCATTTTTAGCTGGTGAGAAGAAGTTGAAAACGGGGGAGAAGATGGTTCCAAGAAGGGTGGTTCTGGGTGGGCTGGTGGCCACTTCAACGGCCGTCGTCTCCTCCAGACTGCCGTTGGGCTTCTCCTTACTCCTGTCATGATTGGTTGCCTCTGCAGATGAGAAGAAACAGGTTTAAGATATTTAACAGAGACAAGTGAAAAATAAAGGCTAATTGGGCTTTTTCTTTAAGTGCCACTCACGTCCATTGAGGGAGCCTCTCCTACCAACCCTGCTGATAGTCTTGCAGGGGGTGTTGGTGTTCGGGGTGGTGGAGGTGATCAGGTTGTTGTCCACATCACAGTGGAGGCGTGTCTTCTTGGCCGGGCTTTCCTGCTGCACCTTATGGAGACAAGACATCGTGCAGTATAAACAGTTGTAATTAAATAAAAACAGTCAAATAGTTTGGTTTTTTTAACTGCTAAAAAGCTCCTAAACTCTGTATGATTTTGGGCTGTCTGATATGAATAGAGACAACCACTAAAGAAACAATCTTTGGTTGCTTAAAAGGTATTATTGGGTGCACCTAAATGAAAAAGTTAGCCGCACCAGTGTACCAATGTAAATGTCTGGAGCCCTGGTTCTGCGCCATTTCATATTGTGTTCCGATTGGTTGATTTGTAGGCTTGGTCAAAGCAGCAGTTACACTGAGACTTAGGTCCTAAATTTCTTTCCATTTCAGAATTGACACAACCTGTCTTTGGCCAATACAGTTTTCAACTGACCATTGGTGGATGTGTCTCACGGTGAGATCTAGGATCACCATTTTGGATCAGCGTAACATTTTATTGGGGGGGTATATTATAAAACCAGTACAGTTTATAAAGTCACCAAAAAAAGACCACAACTCGTGTAGTGGATTTTTTAATGCCTGTGATTGTGAGAATCAGGTGAGCTGCGTGTGGAGGAGTAAATGATCAAAACCAACGCGGTACCAAATGAGCGAGGAGGTTGTCCACCAGTTAATCGATCACAGTTGGAGTCAGTTTCTACAATTTTTTGTAATCAGACCTGCTAAATTTCAGGTGCACTATTGGTCGGCCCATGGAGCCCTGTGCTGATTTTAGGCTGCATTTTTAATAAAGCAAAAAAAGCATTTTCAAAACATGAGTGGTGTTTCTTCCTGTTTACATTATAGCACTATAATTCATTAGACATACCTTGCACGATCTGAACTGCCTCAAAATTACTATCATACACTTTGACACAGATTACAACCACATTTTATTATACCCATTTTGCACACTGAAACCTTCAATAAACCTGCAAGATCAATGTTATCATATAGTCTATAGAGGCTATAAGATATCAATAATCAAAAATGCAGAAATAAAAAGTAAAATGTGTTTAACTCTGCTTGTTAAAGAGTTAAACAATAGATACAGATATGCCGAAAAAAAACCTAAAGTAGTCTTAAATTAAGACTTAATGAGGAAATGCAGGGAGGACCATGAAATGATATCATGTAAAAACATCAAAAATAAAACCCACATCTTTCCAGAGGAAAAGCTTCTTTTAGCCGAGTTGATTTTTCCACTTGTTACTACCTCCTGTCCCTGCACACCAACTCTGTGAGCCACAAGCTAAAATTAGAGCCGAGTCCGAGTTCTCAGACAAGCTGCTGCATTCCACCAGACATTTCTTGGGAAACATGACACTCTGCACCAAGAAACACTGTATTTAACTCAGTGACCTGGAGAGCACAGGGCTAAATACAGTTTTAAGACAAAAGTGCTGAAAAGCTTAGGCAACTCTGTTTAACCAAACAAAGAGGACAACTTCAGCTACGATATTTCAGTGCTACCAGAAGGGGCCCCAGACTCATATATGCACTGAACTCAATTAAAAAGCAGGGTCGTTTGATCACAGAAGTACTTACCTTAACAGCATTTCCTCTGATGAACTTCTTGATGGTCGAGAACAAGCCCCTCCCTCCACTAGTAGGAGTGTCCTCTTCTACTTCTGAATGCCTCCGCTTGGTACGGGATGGGCGGCTTGCCAGACTGGGATTCGGCTGCTGAGACGCCTTACGCATTCTCAGCCTCATTGTTTTAGCAGTCACATGTAAGGCTGTTTTAAAAAGTCAGAAATAGGGAAAGACAGGAGGTACAGAAAGAGAGACAGGAAATCAAAATGATTGTACAGCAAGCAAACACATTTAAGCAAATACCCAACTCTTACGGTGGACAAACAGGCTGTTCTAACAGTCTCAACTGTTTTAACTTTTACAATGGATAAGCCTGCGGGTGTATCTATGTTATGGGGTAATACTGGTGCATTTTCTACCAACATCTGGATGCACTCAAGATCCCATTTCACTTACATCACAGTGAATCACGGCAGCCACAGCTGGCTTTACTTCCTTTCGTACAGTAAAAAAAAAACAAAAACAAAAAAAACACACACACACACAAAAACGAAAGAACATTGCCCAGGATCTTACTATACACACCCTCACAAACACTACCTTTTAATAGCTGTGTACATACAAGATCAATGTTTAAGTCGAGACAACAAAATACACTAACTGAAAAAAACTGTTGACATGGACAAAGACTTTTAAATGCACCTAATCTGAACTGAAACTTATCTGAAGGAAATAAACTCCGTATTCTCTAGAGTTGAGGGATTTAATTGGTCAGCGTTGTCCTCGAGTATGCATAGGGGAAAACTTTTCATAGTAAACACGAATTGACAGTCAAGCATGCCAGCCCCTAGCGCTTACGTAACAGCAGATGGCTGAGAATGTGTCTGGACATAACCCAAAACCTGTCAACCTCTCACATACTGTAAGTGTCCTTCACTACATCTGCTTTACATTTACACAGGGGTGTATCCATGAACACACCAGAGGTGTACATGCTGCTGCTCAATCACGCACACACACAAAAACACCAACACGCACTTTAACAACGTCCCTGATTTTATTATAGCGTCCAACATAGCACTAATGTCGAAAATGTGTTGGATTTGGGGGTGCTATGGAAAAATTATAGCTACACTAGAACATCTATGAGGAGAGATTTTATAATACAATTTGAGTTGAAAATGATGATCAAATTTCTCGAGATTCAAAATTTCAACATTCTGAGTGAATCATTATACAAACTTTTGTACTTTTGAGAGTTAAAAACCTGATTAACCAAAAATGTACCAACGGGCTATCTGAAGATTTCCATCATGTTAAGAAAAGTTATACGCAATATTTTTCTTCTATTCCACTAACACCACTTGTGGAGGCAGTAAAGCAGCTAAAAAGACGCTGATCTTGAGTGAAACCTTGGGCTACCATTGCTTTTCGGCTAAAATTGCTTTTTAGCCGAAAAGCAATGGTAGCCCATGGAATGGCAGTAAATGGAGAGGGAAGAAATATTTACCCCTTCCAAGTCATAGTATTGTGTCATGGCAGGAAGATAGAACACAACATTTGGCCAATGTTTAACATTGAATTAAATCATCCACTTGTTATTTTGAAACAGCTGACTATAAGCCTTTTTAAATGTAGTGATATATGGTGTTTTGCAAAATATCGTTATAACTTCTATTCTAAACCGGAGATATACTTGATTTTTAACCACGTGTTTTCATAGACGAATTGGCTGTGTCGTGACAGGAATTGTTCACATACTTGCCTATGTGCTGCATATGTTACTGGATGATTACACTAGTGGGGTGTGCATAATGTGCATCTTGCGGACGCATCACGTTGTGTGCACAACCGACTCTCCAAACGGACGCAGCATATGCGAGTTTAAACCTACGTGAAAAACTACTGCCCTACTAAACCTCTACCAGCTTCCCTTAGATTATGTAATACAGGAAAATAACGCTTAGTACCACAATGATACTAATGTTTTTGTGACAGAATTTACTTCAGCTAAATACAGCGGATGGAAAAAAGAGCAGGAACACTGTACAAAAGCCTTTAAGTAAAGATTTTGGTCAAGCCTGTGTTTGTTTCTTGTTGAGATGGTCAGAGGTGCCAATTCAACTACAGGGATATTTTAAGCCGCAGTATTAAGTGTTGTTGCGCAAATCCTAATATCCCACAGGTTGTGTTATATAAAGTATCGCTGATGGTCTC
Source organism: Coreoperca whiteheadi (assembly GCA_011952105.1). Taxonomy (NCBI): domain Eukaryota; kingdom Metazoa; phylum Chordata; class Actinopteri; order Centrarchiformes; family Sinipercidae; genus Coreoperca; species Coreoperca whiteheadi. The sequence goes on from CM022485.1 coordinate 14,615,875, forward strand.
CTTGTTACCACTGCTTGTCTTTGCTAATGCAATGTTTGGTAAATAGACTCAATGTCTAGTTACACTGTAACCTCCTTACATTACATAGTTTTTGTAAGGGATGCACCAACAGTTCATGCTGTTAAGTTACTATTTGGCTTCTTGAACCGGTAAATGTCCCTAAAACCTCAAGAGAAAACCTGACAGATGCTGCAAACTGGCATTCTTCCAGACTCTACTGTATGGCTGCCCCTGTAATGTGATTAGCTAAAGTCTCTCATATGGACATTTTTTCAAATGTTGTTCTTGGAGCTATTACTACATCACTCCTATCACCGTATGCCACTATCTTTTCTTCCTTTCCTGCTCTTATGCTTTGCACTATGTTAGTATGTATAACACATCAGGTTTCCCGTTGTTGCTAAATAAAAATCTAAATGAAGTGCCTGTTAGATTTACTGAGTGATCAAACCTCGCCGTGGCTCGCATGGCAACAACACCATAGCTGCGAAACATCCACCTTTCTAGGCAATCGCACACTAATCAAGGGATCGTGCACATAGCTAGGTACGAGCAAGTGAGCGGGAAATAAGAACATGCATGCCACTGAGACTGTGTGAGCGGGCTAGCAAACACTAACGTTAGCCATGGAAACACAGCGGAGGCCCGCGGAGCCCATCCGCTGCAAAATAACTGGTTTAAGAAGTCGCTACAGCATATATCACAATTGAAACAGATAAAGTGTATGCAGACGAGTGGGACGACACGTCTGGTCTAGTTGTCTCAATCATGCCCAAATCAACGTGTGTAAAAGTTGCACCAAATCACGACTACCAAGATTTGCAGCTAACGTTAGCTCGATTTAGCTAAAGCTACCTACACGAACTACAAGAGGTCGTATGTTAACTTACGCGTCAGGGGTTATGAAGGCGTACAACGTAGCTTTGTATAAGTACAATTTCTTTTAACACCGTCAGATTTAACAAATTGCGCCTATAGGTAACGTTACACTGTTAATACAATTCGGCTGCAATTAACAGCTTTCAAACGGTAACGTTAGCATTTCAACTGATCAAGCCGAAACAGGCGAAGCTAACGTTAGCAAATCATTACAGTATCGTAAGTTGAGTAAAATAACGTTAACGTTAAATGATGTACTTAAGTAAGGAGCATTAATTAGCTAACTTGCGTGAAGTTTGTTGGGCGATTTGCCTCGACTGTCTCCTCGAGTTGTGTAGTTACACTGTTAATATTTGCGTTAAACCTTAACTGTTACCTGACAGTGAAACTCGCCAGACATCGTTAATCAAAACAGCCAGCTTAGCTAGCAAAACGTTATTCAAATGGTCTGTTGGGCCAGTCAACGTTATCTTGTACCAACAATGCAATTGATAGGACTTCACTCATCAACTGTGGTATACGAACATGTCTATAGTTCAAAATGAAGTCTAAATATCAAAGACATGTTGGCTAACGTAAACCTAGCAAAGTTCTGTTGTGGAATGCCAATGTGGACGACGTTAGCCTCGCTGCTAGCTAACAGACTTCACCTAGCGCGAGTTGTTCATTGTTTAAAGAAGATGTTAACAGTTAGCGTTACCGTCTGTGTGATTATTATGCTAGCGAGAATGTAAGGTTATTTGATGGTTTAGTTACCATAAAATCTAACAAAGACAACGAGTCGACCAGGATATAGCTAGGTCCATTGTAGGCCGTGTTGTAGCTGCCCTTGGCTATGTAAGTTAGCTTAGCACAGCTAGCTTAGCGTTAACCCTACCAGCCTCGAAATACTGCTTCGGGTTAACATATGTGCACGGGCAGGGAATGAAAATATTTATCCTGTCGTTAGCCAACATTGACGTTAACGTTAACTTACATAGACCGCAAGCCAAATTAGACAAATGCACGTACACGGTTGGTTATCGACTTACTTTACGGTGATCCGCAAAATCTGGAGATAACGACTCAGGGCCGATTAACCATCACAACAGAGCCAGTGGTTGTTTTCGTGATCTGAACCGACTTTCGCTGTATATCTACTCAAGGGCCGTCTCCGAAATGACACATCGTTGTGTTACCAGGCGCCATTTCCCGCCTCTGCTCAGTCTCTCCAAGGCAGATACCCGTATGGGACACAGACACACCCCCTTACCTCTCAAAAACACCGAACAGTCTGCAGCGGAGACCACCACTTGCCTTCTTCTCCTCACAGCTTTTATAAACGGTTGCCCGTTTTGGTGGTTCCTCTTATACAAACAAGTAGTAAATGACTGAAGGTAAACAATCGATCGGAATGAATATCTTGCTGGATATACTCAACAGATATGAACTAAAGGCTAGACACCTACCTCAGACTTGTTCGTAACATTAAAAAGCTGTATCACCTGAGTAATCCACTCACTACTGATGACATCTACATAGAATCTAAAGCACTATCAACACTGAGAAATGACATGAAGCATCGCCTTTAATAAAAATTAAATTACATTCAATGTGCCTTTTCCATGAGAAATCAATTTTCCTGGCTGCACAAACAGAACTGATTTCATGTTCAAGGATTTCCTTAAAAGGTGAGGAAATAGGTTTCCTCAGTACAAATGGTAACAGTTCAACTACATTATGTACAAGAGACCTCATTAATGGAAGCATTTGTACAGTCAGTCAGTTCCATATGTGCTTGGTTAATCTTTGCACAGTGTGTAGGATACTAACCTCACTAAGTATTGCTTAAGCATCAGTATTTTGCTCCGTTTGATTATTAATATAAAGTTTCAAATTCATGCAATAGCATCATTAAAAAAAACAAAAAACAATGAGGAGCACTTTTGAGTGTCTGTCACAATGAAAAGAAATTGATTTAATAGGCCATAAGCAAAGTCCTTGGCATTTGTAATGCATTCCCACTCCTGTAAACGAAAAAATGGTCTTCCATGTCCCAAAGTTATGTTAGAAAGGCAGAACGCCAAATTAGTCTCTTTGATAATCATCTCTGGTGAAGAGTTTGTTTATATCAAGCAACAGCAACCTGAAAAGAAAAGTTGCAAAAACAAGACACAGTTCGACCTTGAAGGTCAGATGTGAGTCACCAGGGCTCCTTTAGACCCCTTCATTATGAACTGAGGCAGTTATCAAATCATAAAACTCAGCAGTCAGTGTACATACAGGATATCATCTCTACTGTCACAACTTAGAACCATCAGCAAATCAACAGCAGCTGAGGACAATGCCATGATTTTTTTCTTTGTATTATGTTACGTCATTCAGAATGAATTCATTAGTTGCAATGTCTGTTTTTCCCAAAACAGTCCATGACACTGAGGATGCACCCTATAGATTCTTAAAACATATTATTCAAACTATTTTGTCAAGAAAGACCTTGGTTGTAGAGGAAGGTATGATTATTTAGTTACGGCTGTACAAGTTCCCATTCAAAGAATGTCAATGGCTTGATGTCTTTTCCCATAATCCACAGCCCGGTCTCCCTGCATGTCTCGATCATCATCATCTGCGGAAAAAAAGGAGGCAACACAAACATCAGAGATTTAGTAAAATTAAATACACTTGATCAAGTGAACCATCCTCCATTATCACATAAAAATATTTCTGCATAAAGTTATCACATATAAATTATCTTAACTATGTTCTCGCACAATGACTCCACATTAAAGTGCTGGCTTTCTGCTTTAAAGGTGTTCATGTCCATCTTGTGTGAACAGTGTAGGACTTGCAGCCCGTTCGCCTGATTTAGCAACAATGTGTTAATGTGGAAGAAATGTATTAAGAGGATACATCGAATTTTGGGACGAATCGCTTCCTACATCTATCTATCATTCACTTCCTTGTTGGTCATTACAGTAACAAGGACATCCTAGATTTTTATTGAAATTAGAGATTATATACAAACTGAAAAGTTTAACACATATATAATAGATAAAAATGACAACTCACAGTCAAACTCACAGGCTAATATGACTGAAATAGTTTTTTAGACGGATGAAAACAAGAATAGTTTTCTTCAAATGCAGTATTGTTATACTCTAATCAAATATTAAAACACAGAAAGTCATGGCAGGAAACAATAACAACAAAGGAAAAAAAACATGGGCATGCAATTCAATGTTTCAAGGACAACACAGACACGTCACAAACACAGTGAGCTATATTTATCTACTGGTCTAGATGTGGGTCAGATGTTTGGTGGGCACAGACAGGTGGTATGGCTTAGAAGAAGCACAGGCAGGAGTGAAAATACTAGATGGCAACTGAATAACTCTCACAGAACCGTACGATCCTGGGTCAAGTTTTTGCTATGATTGTTAGTGTGTCTATACAGTAAAAAATGCCTGACACAATTCAGCTACTCATCCCGAACTGCATACAGAGCAGTCCTGCTTTGACCCTCAAGGTGTTTTTGTCATAATTCTTTAAATATCTGCAGTGTATGATGGGTTCAAGGACCAAACTCGGGCTACTGTGAGCTACTCTAACTGTCGGGACGAATGCAGGGGGGCGGCAGCAGGACAGGGGTGGAGGGAGGGAGCAAGGGAGGAATGGTGGATACACATCTGGACAGGCAATCCAGTCCCCTGGCCTGGCTCACCTTGAACGTCTTCCTCCCCACCATCACCATCCTCTTCCTCATTGTAGGCCAGCTCGGCCTGCTTGTCGGCCTCATACTCACCCACGTTCCCATCATCCCCATTGTAGTCCGCTAGCTTAGAGCCGTGTTGCGGATCTACTGGGGACTCGTTCTCATCAAAGAACCGGCCTGCAGGAGGCAGAGAAGGGCCTCATCAGGAAGGGAGGGAAGCGAAGGCAGTTGTAGGGAGACAGGGAGGAATGGGTGAAATATTGCATAATGAATGCATGAAGGAATAAGTGATCGCATGAAGAGGATGACCAAAAAAAAAAAAAAGGAAGATGAAGTGAAGGGTTACACGGTGGCAGAGGTTAATTAGAAGACAAGTATTTCGAAAGAGTAAAGCAGAGGAAACAAATGGTGTTCCCTTATAATGAGGGACTGTTCAAAGTCTGGAAAGCACTGTGCTAATTGAATCGGTTTAATCATCTGTAGTAGCCAATCAATCAAATACAATAGCCCTGCTGTAAATCCTATCTCATGTTTAGTTGTTTTGGGTACTGTGAGAAGTGTTGATTCAACTCAAGGGTCATTTTTAAAAAGGTCAGAGATACAGTAAATGCGGTGTTTCATTCTAACATGTTGTCCACCTCCATTAACATATGTGAGGAGGACAGAGAATCACAAAACACCTCAATGCAATGCAGCTTCAGATACAGAGGCCTGTTTGGAACCGGAAGAGGATTACACTTGTTTTATATGCTATAAACCAATAATTGATATGTGTTAAAACACAAGAAGTGTAAAAACAAAAGCAAAAAGTTGAGGTCTTTTATTGGATACTGTTGATATGAACAAGTCACAGTGGAACAATGACATTTTCCAATCATATAATTTTAATATTTTACAATGTTTAATATTGAACAGCAAGTGGGCATTTGCGTTGTTACCGGTTGTGGTAACTACACAAACTAGAGATGTTTCTATTGAACGAGCATCAATAGGGCAAAATTCAAAATGCCTTGATCAGAGGTTTCTGGAACTGCCAATTAGAAAAACCGATCATAAAGTATCTATATAAAATAAATGAACTTAACTCAAATAGTGTTTTTACGCTGATCTACAATGGCTCTATCAAACAAGCATCTGAGGTAGTTTCTGTTCCTATCTAGCCTCCTACAGATTTGAGATGACAGTGGTGATCACGACAGGACTGTTTGGGGACTCGAGAAGCACTGAGCCAGGCAGTGTCTTTGAGCTGCTAGTGTCTAGTGAGCACCAGACACTGCCAAAAACGAGACATCTGGTGGGTGGTCGGGTGTTAATTTGCCATAATAGGATGCAAGTATCAGAGGCAGAAGATTAGACGAAAAACAAAATGAAGACGTGAACTGAATACAGTCAGTGTTTAAAGCAGCAGAGCTGTAGAGGGTGAGGTTGATGTGTGAGGGAGATGAAAGAATAGAACATATGAAAACAGTGGAGAAGGAGGGAGAACAGGCAGCAGAGCAGAGCAGAAGCCAGGCAGCAGGAAAGGATCATCTGGGAGCCAGCTGTGTGTCATTTGTCTCCGCTCCTCTGCAACTGAGCCCTCTCTCTACTCCCTGACAGTGCTCCTACCCAGAATCAGACATGACTTACATTCAAACAGATACTCAGTTAGAAATTCTAACTCTCATGAAAATGTAGAAGTGGGGGTGTAGCCATTTGGCAGTGGGCAAAAATCACACCGATGGCATGACACCAAATTGTATTTTATTCTCTGTGTTGACACAAATCACAGAGAGGTGGGTGGTGGCAGCTAAGCACCAAGGTGAAGCTAGCAAGAATAGCTGTGATTATACTTCTTTTTCACGTTGAATGTTATTTTTACCCACGTCTTCGAAATCAGTCAACAGGTATAGTAAAAAAAATAAATAAATAAAAAAAATAAAATAAAAACACCCCTCCAACCACAACCTCCCTTGCAAATTACAGTATTCCCTTTCATAAAGTGCCGCGGAGGAACTCACTTTGGCGGTGGTGTACTGGCTCTGCTGCAACTTGGTCTTTTGCGTGGTGATGCTGGATGGGGTTGGGCACCTGGGCTGGGTTGGGTGGCAGAGGAATCTCCTTCAGGTGTTCGCTGTCACGCTTGACATTGTCAGGAGCTGACAATAAGAAAGAGACTCTGGGTCTGTTGTATGTACTGTATGATCAAAACCCAATATCAAAAAGGCCCAAAATTTGTAAACCACCTCCTCACCTGCTACAAATAAATCTCCTGAGCTATAACATGACAATCAAAAGGTCCTGGAATGCCTTTTTATAACCACTTATTCATAAAGCACAGTGTGGTTAAGCTACTACATTTGTGCTCTTTAATGTAGCACCTGAAGTTTTCAAAGATGTTACACAAGACTGGGAAAACAAGAAAATGTAGAAACTGGCAATGTATCCAGTACCAACGTAACAGCTCCCTGCTCTCGCCTTCACTTAACTAAAGATTCAGTGAAAGAAACATAATGGAAAGCATTAAATCAGTAATGCTACATTTCAATGAAGCCTAAAGGCTCAAAAGACAGACTATTTTCATAAAAACACAATTATATGGAAGTGGTGCATTCTGTACCTTGAAGTTGTCTTTGCGGTTCTCCCAGCTCGTCCACCTTAATACCTGCCTTGTTGTCTTCTTCAAACACTACCGGTTTGTCTGCCTGTTTGATGATGCCTGGAGGTGCAATCACTGCTGCTCGGCCCTCCACTCTGTCCTGCTGGAGCCTGGGCTGGTCCAGGGACAGGCCCTGGCCCACGGGGCCATCAGCTGCCCCGACTCCAGGTCCAGCACCAGCTCCCACAACCACATCAGGGACGTCATCATGCTTCTGAGTGATGGCTGGCTTCTTCAAGGCTGTAGATAAATGGAGTGACACATTTGGTGAATTTTTGTGTTTTATTTCCTACAAGGACCCAAATACCCGAAGGCATTTGGAGCCACAACCCCAGGAAACCTGTTTTGTTATTTTTAAATCACGTTCAGTTACATATAAGGGAGTGGCATTTCCTGGCCCTGCCACAGCGGTATGCACAGTTGTAGGTGATTGAGAGTCACATCTGTAATGCATTGGTCAGCTATTTTTCTCCTGTTTTGGTTTCAATTTCAGTTTTTTTTAACCTGGTAAACTGACATGTTTGAACTGGCTGAGTTTAATTCTCTCACCCTTGGCTGTTTGTTGTCCCCTGAAAAAGTCACAGGAGTAAAATCATAAGGCAACAAATATGAGTCCATGTCTAAAACTAAATTGGTCTATACACTGTATTATTGTTTTACTTGATCTGGCTCTGCCCATCCTGCCTTAAAATGAATCCAAAAGGTCACTGTGTATGAATGTATATACCTTCTACATAGTTTTTTTCCCCCCCACTCATTAATTAATTGGGTTTGCCAACCTAAAAATTGTTTGCTTACCAAATTGCACGTCGTCGATTTTTCCCACCTCACTGTCTTCAATACCGGGCATGCCAGCATCACTGCCAGGCTTACCCATCTCTTCTGTAACACAGCGGAAGGAATTCGACTTAGGTGGTGGATCAGTTGACATAAAAATAGTTTGAGGAGTTCCCTGTTACTCAGTTACATAAACCGGACTAACATGCACGACTAACAGAGCGCAATTCCCATATCAACTCAATTACCAAACAACTTCTGCAAGATTTATATAAGCAATTGCTGCATGTGCATTTTCTTCTAGCAACTGAATACTGCATTTGGAGTGTAAGCGCACAGCAAAATAAATGGAAGAACAGTGAAGACAGTATAAGGTTTGGGTTGACAAGTCATAGCCACTGTACCTTTGATATCTGGACTGTCATGCTGGTGAGTGGCCACCGTATGGCGCTCTCCAACTATCTCCACACCAGGTGCTCCCTCTGCACGTCTACCTGCCACCACACTCTTTTGGCCGTCCATCACACTCTGGAGAATTATCAAAGGTGAATCAGAACAAGGAGAATATGGAAAATGAAGAGATGAAGACACCGTTGTTTAATGAATAGGGGAGCGTTAACAGGAATGGAGACACAGAGGGGAATTGAGTTTGGCTGCTACTATCGGGACGTGTTAAAAATCCGAGATGACTAAATTCTACAGTGCTGAATAAAAGCAATGTGTACCAGAGGGCAGGGGGCTACCAGGATTTCATCAATACTAACCAGTCTTAGCTTTGATGCTTCTTCCTCCAGGGTCCTTTTCGTTTCTTCATACTGATCTTTCAGTTGTGCAATCTGACGTCCACACTGTAAACTAGTTAACACACGTTCCTCGTAAATTTCACCCGAACAATCTGTTTGTTTTTTTCACCATACTATAAAACTGATTTGTGCTAAATGGGTATAGGTTTAAATCTATTCTAAAAACCTTAAAACATCCAAAAAACAGTAAGTGAAATATCACTGAGATTAGATCAGTCTTACAATAGGACAAAGAAATAGGTAATTAAGATAACCAATGACCTAACATCATCTGATTAGTGAATATTCAATTGAAAAACCAGTAACTGTCATAATAATGGACAGTTCCTATAAAGTGAGGAAAATGGACAGGAAGGCAGGAAGTAGTAAAGATTCAACATACCTCTCATATTCCAGTTTTCTTTCCAAGGTAGTGCTATTTTTCTTCACTTCTCTTAGCTGCTCTTCCTGTTTCATGAACTCCTGCTTCAGCTCCTTTAGCTGCTCTGTTTGCAGCAACACACACGCAAAACACAAACACACAATATTTTGGAGCGGTTTAGTTCTTGTCTGTTCAATGACCTTGTAAGGCTTCCTGAAGAGACTTTCAATAATTACAAATCCTCCATTGAGAGATTTTCACAGTCTGTGTGTGAGAGTGCCCTCTGCTGGCAAGACAAGGATGAAGTCCTACCTTTCAGCCTCTGGATTTCTGTCATTTGGGCTGTGACATCACCCTGTAGCTTCATCTGCGGAAGAGAGGGCGGAAAAAAGTTCAGGAATCTTATAAGCTGAGGGAGAGCTACATACAGTTGGACTCTTCTGCACTTAAAACCAGTTCAAGAAAAGTCTATTAGGAGTTGCCCTGCTAAGCCATAGAGGACTAAACTGTGCAAAAAGGTTGTCTAATTAGACAGTGTCACCATTAACACCAGGGGGAACAGGTTTGTCTTGTTTTTCTACTTAACGAGGCTTCACAGCACAAACAGATGCCACACAGTGTGACATTTTATGTAGTTACTGCTACAAGGCAATAAGTTCCTGCCTATCAGAATCAGAAATACTGTATTAATCCCCGAGGGGAAACTCTTTGTAACAGCAGCTCACTATCACGTCAGTGCACACAAGAATGGAAGTACTAAGCAAGGCAAAAGCAAAAATATAATACACTATAATACAGGTAAGTACAAACCAGTGTGGGGTATTAGATGTTAACACAATGTCTGGTTGCTGATCTCATGCTGAGAAATAATGTCACAGGATTTATACTGATGATTAAAAAATTAAGTACCTCACTCGTCTTAACAAGTGCCTTTGTAACATGTAGAAAACACCAGCACCAAAGTTGATAGCTCATACATAGATGGTTTAGGATCTTTTTAAGCAGGCTTTTCTTAGGTACGTTACTTACACTGAGTGACCAGGGAAGAAGAAACCCCTATACACTGTAATGAAATCCAATACAACAGCTCTGTAATAAACAGTACTGATGTGAAACTTAAAACTCTACCTGCAGCCCACACTGATGCTCGCCGTGTTATTATTAACTGAAAATGTTGGCTGCTCTTTATTTTGTGTTTTAATAAAACTCTCAGTTGCATGCAGACTCTCTTAAAAGGAGGCAGCAAGTTAAGGAGCGAGTTAGAGGGGAGGGAAACTTGGACCTTGGACTTTAAAGTGAGCCAAAATCTATCTTTAGAGTATCAAACACTCAATCCCTGTAGGTTTGAAAAGTGGCTGTTAAAAACTTGTAGTTCTTCCTAAAATACAGCAGCGGTGGTTATCCACACTGTTTTGTTACAATGGTGACAAGTTTTGAAGCGAACAAAAGACAAATTTGAGAAGTCCACAAAAGCCTGCAGCCTTGTCATGTTACAAAAATGACTGTTTACAATAGTGTTTACAGACCGTATGAAGCACTGAAAGCTTGCATGATTAATTCTTGCACCTAATGGGTACATGACTATATACACTGTATTGTGCAGAAGCCAGTTAAGACTCAACTGTCACTATTTTCTCTGCACTGCAGGCCTCTCACTGTATGTAGCATGCATCTCTGTTGAAACACGGTTGAGCTGTTGAAAAAAAAGAAGGGAGTGGAACAACTGTTATTCAACAGCTACCTTTAACTTGATTACAGAAACTGGGAGCCGGGTACTTAAGTTACTAAACAGAATCTAGGACGCTTATGCTTCTCTTTATTCCACACGTCACCATCTGTACTCACCTTAACGCCAAGAAAAAACATCAAAGCTCTGGCTTTTTACACCTCTTATACAAAGACGGTTTTCTAACAGTGTCAAACACTTATGCTGCCAAGAGGGGTTTAAGTATCAAAAATGATGCATACACATTTAGAATTAAAACATAAAATTGTCAGCAAAACATGTCTGTTTGGTGAACATGAGACAGTGCCAGCACAAGGGGCGACTGAACAGAAGGCTAACTGTTAAAGGGCCAATGATTTTGCTATGACTTGATTTGGCCACAGAATATGGGGTTTGGCTCACAAACAGTGTGGAGAAAAGTTTCAGAATAGGACATCATTGGAAAAATGTCCCCATTAAGCTGACAGGTGACTCTTGTTGATTTATCCATCTAAGATTATTTTGATACAAACGCGTGTTCATTTTTAAATCTCGCTGGGTGGTTTTCATTTCAGACCTTGTTGTTCTGAGCATGTACATATGTATGTATGACCTTGCAAACATACTTAAGTGCTTCTTTAGTGTACAAGTCATTAATTAATCATCAATGGATAGTCATAACTTTGCCAATTCAGGACCAATCATTTTCTCTCAATAAGGCTATCTGTGATCGTGCAGACAGGCAAACAGTCATCTTCTGCTTCTAGTCAAAATGATGTTCTTTACAATTGCTAAGACGTCATGTCTAATGTGTCCCAGTTTAGTTACTCGATGGACATTGCAGACCAGCAGTGGTTTGACTATGACATTACACGTAAACGTCAGCTAAACAAATGCATGCGTCTCCATGAGAAAGAAGAAAGTCAGGCTGGATACAAATTACAGGAAAACCTCCCCCATATCTGTTGTCTAAATCTCACCCAGGGCAGCTGGACACACACCGATGTTCAGAGGGTGCTGGGACACAAAACACAGTGAATTGCTGGATGGGGCACTGCACGGGAAAAGAGCCTTGTGGAGCATACAGACAGGCCCCTCACAGTGAATACATTAAGCCCCACAAATGTCCTGATAAAATGAATCAATAAAATATCAAAACTGCATGAGAAAGTTGGCTTCAATTCGTTTTTCTTTGCAAATGCGATCATGTCTTTAATTTACCCGATTTGTGGATTTTTTTTAAACCAAGCTAGAGACTAACAGTGGAAAGCAAAACAACGTAGCAAACCGACTAATTTTTAGTCGGCCAAAAAAATCTATATTGTGTGGAATGAATGTGGACTCCATAAGCTCATCTCATGATTTAGAAAAGCTGAACAACATACAGCTAAAAGTAGGTAGAAATTGTGTGTGTGAATGAGTTCACCGGCCAAGGACCAGTTATATGTATCATCTGCCTCTTGGTACCACAGACTACTCAAGACAAACCACTGCCCTCTTCACAATGACTAACACCAGTTGCCTCTTTAGAGCAGAGAAAAATGAGCTTAAACCCTCCATCTCCGTCCGTTATGAGTTACCATATCAGATGGACGATGATATGGAGTAGAGAGATTACAGACACATAATGTAGATACAGATAGACAATGTTATGGTCGTTATTGTCCTTACTCAGTTGCATTACAGTTAACCGATACATAGCTAAACCTACCTGACCAGCTTAGTGAAATGAACAATGAACCTGCTTTGCCATCATGTCTCCATTACTGCTTGCTGTCTCAGAGAACACCCACACCTTGATTAAATATTGAATGACAGCATTATTAAACAAACAGTCACACCCAAAATAAAGACACAATTATTACAGAGGTATTGAGTCAAATACCTACTACATGGCTTTGTTATGGTCATCTAGCCTTGCCTGAGAATGTTTTTTGTCAGAGTGCGAATCCCAGTCTGAAAACTTTGGTTGGCTGGATTTCAGTAAATACAGTAGCAGAGAAACTCAACTTTATCCCAGCAGCCTGGGTTGGGCTCAGACATTGCTACTATACCTTTTCATCAGTGCACTTTTTGATGAGCGCCTCCCGGGCCTGCAGCTTGCCCTCCAGGACGCTGTAGTCTCCATCCTTCTGGTCGATCTGCTTCCTGTGCGAGTCCACCTGCACCATCAGCTCCGAGTTCCGCTTCTCCAGCCGACTCCGCGCCGCGTCCGTGCGCTTCACCTGCGTCTGTACCTCCGCCAGCTCATCCAGCAAGCGGCCGTGCTTGTTGGACACTGTCCAGTAGTTGAAAGACAGTATGGCGATTATCACCATCAAGAAGATGAGGATGAAGGACGGGAGGCGGCCTCCCCGTCGGTTTGCACTAAAGCCAACCATTTCAAAAACGAACTGTAACGTTACTTCAGGTTGTTACCGCAGCCCTCAGAGCTCAGTGAGAGTATTCTCCCGCTGTAAAACACATCCGTCTACGTGACATGCCGCGTATATGCGGCAACCGCTCGGAAACGCAAACACTACACAGACAGACAATCATGAATGTTCAAGACATTTCTATTGATCTTTACGCTCCTTCCGCAAACTGGGCATCGTCTCCGCAAGTCGACCAATGTCAGTGGGTTGGATGAAATACGCCCGCAGAGACGTGGCCTAACTCAGCTGGCAACGTTGAACACAGCAGACGAGACGAGACGTGGACAGCTACACGGCACCGTGGCAGTGAGGAGAGCAAATACAAATCATACGGCTAGTTAGCTATATAACGTTAGCCTTCAGCTAGTTTCTTTATGGTTCTCTGAGAAGCCCAGTGGGTCCGCGTGAACTGACGGTCGGAACTCCTTTAATCACACAATCACCGTCAAACAAGACCACTGATGATTTTCGATCCCGACCTGACGTTAACGTTAGCTCCCATTAACGTCAACGCTGCCCAGCAAACCACTTCACACTAGCTAGCAACGGTAGACGCGAGAACACAATTAGCTACTGTCAGACAAAGAAGTATCGTCTCTTCTTGCGGAGGACGGACGTAATACTGGTAATATAATTAACCAAATCGCAACAAAAACTGAGGACACAGGCTTTGTATCACACTCTTCACGACTCACTGCCTAACAAACAAGATATCTGCGCCGTGTTAAGTTAGCTTTAGTCAGGCTGCTTGACTTCCGCTCTCTGCCACCGAAGCGAAGATACATTTCAAAATAAAAGTCCGAATTGAACGTTTGTCAGCACAAACAAAGCGTGACATTGGTCTCTTGCCATCATTGCTTATAGCTTTGTATGCTGTAGGCTTAAGGTCTACACGTCTGTCTTAAATAATGAACGAAAAGCATCAGCCACCCACACGGTGAAAGCTATAAACCTGTATGAAAATATGACGACTTAGAAATCGCGAGTAGGGCTCAAAGACCGGAAGCGCACGGCTGAATGGAAGAACACTTTACAGTTATAATGAAATAAGTGTTCAGGTTTAAATATTTATTCATATTGTGGATATGAATGCAAGTGTTGAGTATTAGTCTTGAAAGCAAAAGCCTAGAAATGTATTGGTATGACAGTATTTCTATTAAATATATTGAGTCCATTAAAAGCTGGTGCGCATACCTCAATTCTCATTAACAGGTTTATCAGGAAAATCCAGTGTGTAAACTCAAACACTTCCCTCTTGTTATGCAAAGAGTGACGATAAAATTTATTTTCTCTGTGTAGCATAAAAAGAAAATAATGTCATTTTCAATGAAAAAGCAGTACTAGGAAGCAACGTTTGGAGCATGCAATATAATTCTAACCCTAAGGCTGTCTTCATGCAATCTTATGCCTTTTACTTAAAGATTATTAGCAGTCTGATTTCTGAATTTGTTTCTAAATAATTATTGATATTAACACCTTTCCCCAAATTACTGTCAGCAGTCAAGAGGCATTCTGTTCATTGACTGCCGAATAACAATGCTAGGTATGCATCAAGTAATAAATCAGATAAGGACTTCCTGGAAGCGGCCCTGAAACTTACCGGTGAGTGAAATCTTGCCAAGCCTCTGTCAACACTCACATATACTTAGATAACTCACTTAATGACTCACTAGTTGCTGAAAGAATAGCCAGTGCATCACTCAAAAGCTCTGCAAATTTAGGTAATTCTGCTTGAAAAGTCTAAAAATATCATGATGAGCCGAAGGCTGCCATGGCATGACGAACAGTGTCTTACCAACACCGACTAAAAGAAACAGCACTGGGTATTTAATTAAACACTGCCAACTACAACATCACTTACATGAATCAAAAAACAAATATTTATAGCTTCACCAGAGTGGTATTTATTGCATTTGCTATTGTATTGTCCCAGTGTTTCTATTATTTTGGCCAGCCCTGGTTGAGATGATTTTGACATTTTTGTTCAAAATGCTAACGCCTGCAGACGGACCTACATTAACCAGAATCATTGACTGAAATAAGAACACAAACCAAAAGATACAAACTCATATTTTATTGGAACACTGATAAGAATTGTAACACAATGAGGTAAGTTAAATATCCACATCTGTGATGTTCTTGAACCAGCGGCACCACAAAATATTCACCACCCTATCAGTAACAGTTCCACAAAGTCTGCAAACAATGGCTAGTAATGCCCAGTCAGTTCACAGTTTAATGCAAACATATTTCTTTGTATGTTTCTTATAAGAACAAGAGGAATACTGATAACACAATCTCCTTTGTCTTTTAATCCCAGATCCAAACTTATCAGCTGTGTATTTGTTTCTTTTTTTAAGAGATGAAACTCTGTAGAAAAGATCCCCTGAGGGAGAAACATTCTTTTGTTTTTCTGATGAGAAAGAAGCCACTACAGACACTGGCAGGCTCAGTCTGAGTTTGCTACCATTCTGCTGTTGACTTGGCACGGTCTCACAGGGCACTAGGAGAATCAGTATGAGACCATTTCGGTTTGCCTGTGCTGCAGTCACACTGTGAAAATAAATGATCTTTCAGTGCTGGAACAGTTATTAATTACTCTACAGACATCTGCTGCATAGCACAGTGTGGCTGCAACACCAGCATCCTGAAATGTTCTCACAGTTTTGATCCAGGTCCTTCCTGGGAGAGTGGTCAGAGAATAGTTTCTTTGCACTCAAGGCTTTGTTCAGAGGAGGGGGAGTCCAGTGGGTTGGTGGAGGCGCTGGTTGTCTGTGGGAGATGTTTTGGACGGCGCATGGAAGGGGACGAACTCAAAGCACCGCAGCTCTGAAGGTGAAGATCCTCGTGGCCATGCTTCCTGGAACTGCCAAGGATGCGCTGGGTCATCACCTGTGCAACAAAGAATACCCAAGAATGAAAGAGAGACAGACATTGCTAGTTGCCTTGGGTTTCTAGTTTGTTTGTTTGTTTTTACATAACAATCATGTTATTGAACTGAGCTGGAATACACTGCTTGAGTCAATACAACTCCCCAACAAAGGTCAGCAACACTTAAATGTGAAATTCATATTAAAGGTGGGGTATGTGATTCTAATCCAATACATGTCTTTTTGTCAAATTCAGCCAATATCTCCTCATGGTACGCTAGCGGTCCTTTCAGTGTGTGCGCAAAAAAAAAATAATCTGGTGTTTGTACACAGCCCAGGCTCTGTAAATGGGAAACAAACAAAGTGGCTCGGACCGACCCACACAACACTATTCCAGCCATGATTTGTGTGTCAGGTAACGTTAAATGACTTGCCCACAGACATTCAGCTTACTTTCTAGTTTTTTGTTGTGATGTTAGCTATGGTAGCAGGAGAGCTGTGAGCATCGCTGTCTGGAGCTGGTTTGCTGGCTCTGGGAAACCGTCTCATACTCTCTGGTTTCGCAGCAGCAATAGTAGCGCAGCTTGGTAACCCACAACCTAGCTAAAGTTAGTTACATTACCTGCTGTGTCATTGTTCGCTCTTTATCATGGTATTTGTCATGGTATTGGATTTCTCCAGTATCGCTTACCCCACCTTTAAATGAATTAATCTTCAATTTATAATTTGTGTAAAGTGCACAGGGGCAGCTGTGAATGAGGAAGTGGAGCGGGTTGCCCATTAATGGCAGGGTTGGCGGTTTGGTTCCCAGCTCCTCCCGTGCTTATGTCTTTGTGCAAGACACTGAACATCAAGTTGCTCCCAATTGGCAGACCAGCGCCTATCATGCGAGTGAGTGGCAAATTTTAAAAATCGCTTCATCCATTAAAGGTAGACAAGTAGAGTTCTTTTTTTCCCACTGCTGCTGTAGTTTTGATGCTGTATCCATTAAACCCTAACCACATGTCCTATAGTTGTCAATACATTTTCATCCATCTAATGTTTGTTTTCTGGTGTGTAATGAGCTTTAATGCCTCCCAGGGCTGCTAGCCTCATATCTACCATTAGTCTATCAGTTATGATGCTCACCAATAAAACCAGAAATAGTCCTACAAAGTGCTGGTTTGCGGTAAACTACCATTGGACATTATACATTGTCTAATTCAGTTACCTGATCTATGACATTGGCACTAAAAATGGCCTCCTCCATGTGTTTCTCATCTGATTTGATGACACACTTGATGTTGTTGACAACCTGCTGAACTTCAGGAGGTAGACTGCAGCTGGAATGCTCCAGGAACTTGGCCACCAGTATTTTGGTGTCTTTGTACATCTTCAGGTCAGCCAGGGAGTGCGGTCGTTCATGAGAGGAATGTGTGTGCAGGGCTCTGGGTTTAAGGTGGATGTCAACTTTCCTGCCCTCCTTTTGCTGCTTCCTGACACATATGTGACTGGATTTTGCTCCAACTATGTCTGTTGAAACATCTGTTGGCTCTGAAGATAAGACAGAGAAAAACTGTCAGAACACGTGAAATCATATACATCACATGAAAACATATTCTCATTATCAGCTCAGTTAAAATTGGCATTTTTTTCAGATAATCCTATGGGGTTTGAAATGGTTTATTTAACATATGAGCTATGATAATTAGCTTAAACCATGATGGAATATTGAATTTTTCAGTTGATTTTCACTGGACAGTGTGTATTTATTTCAATAAAGCTGGTTAAATTAGATTTACAGTTTGTCCTTTAAGTCTAATTGCTTCACAAATTAGGATGGGAATGCTGTTAAGCAGCAGATGTCCCACCATTGTATGAATTCACAGTTTCTATGATAGTACCTTGCTCTGGTGATGTATGAGTTGAATCTTCAGCAGCAGGGTTATTTGCAGAGGCACAGCTTACATTTTCTCCTGTAGAGGGAGACAAGAAACAAAAAAGGTACTAGCTGTTGCTGGTTAGTGATCCACCATTTCTTATTTCTACAAAGAAAGGCTGTAGGGCTGCCACAAATGATTCATTTCATTATCAATGGATCTGTTGATTATTTTCTCGTTTAATCGATTAGTTGTTTAGTCTATACAATGTCAGAAAATCACAGAAATATTCGATCACGGGTTCTCAGAGTCCAAGGTTATTTCTTCAAATGTCTTGTTTTGTCTGATCAAACCAGAATCAAGTCAGAAACCTTGTGATACCAAAGAATCTGGAACCAAAGAATGTTTGAACTTTTCTGCTCGAAAAATTATGGATTCGTTGACTAATTGTTTAAGCTCTAAACGGCTGATCTCTCTAGTGATATTTAGATGGAGTATTTAAGCTGTAGTATAAGTCTTGTGTAACATTCTTGCCGCACTCACTTCCTGTCGTAGAGGAGCAGGAGATAGGGTCACTGGTGGAACGGACAATGCGTGCCAGTCTGCGGTACCTCCTGGCTGCTCGGAACACCCGAGGTCTCTCTGAGGGCGAGTAGCCACTTTGGGCTGAGGTAGAGGGGGGTTGTGATGTGGAGGAGGGTGACCAAACACTGAAGCACAGCCTGGGGCCGCGTGGCCTGCTAGGAGGGGAAGGGGAAGGAGAAGGAGCTAAAGGGCTGATGGCCGAAGTTCCACCAGAGGAGGCCACAGACGTGGGGGAGCAAGGCTGAGGTGGCGGGGGGAGAGTGACTGGGAGTGTGAGCTTCCGACTCATCATTCGTGCTTTAATGAGTGAGTGTGTTGATGCTTTAGGCGGCTCCTCTGGCAAATGTTTGGCTGATGCAAGCTCGTCACATATGTGCATTGCAGCCCTGAGCTCCTCACATGGATGTGTGTTGTCCGTGGAATCATCCTGGTCCAGATTGCTGTAGTTTTCCGATGACCAGTCTGGAGAGCGTTCCAGAGACTCCTGGGTGTGTGAGCACTCACTGTATCCTGTATCACTGGGGCGAGCATCAGTGTTAGGCAGGCCACGATGGCGTGTGCAAAGTTCCAGGCTGGTGCAGCTTCCATTGATGGGGGCAGTGTGGAGCATGCCATAGGGAGAGGAGTCAGAGCCCTGGACATCCAGGGAGCACAAGTCCTCTGAGGAGCAAGTCTGGTCCTGATCAGCCACCTCGGACACCATCAGTGACGCACTGTCCACCGAGGCTGAAAATAGCGAAAAAAGTTTAATCAGCATGACTACTAGCAGACAAAGACATTCGACAGTCCTCTGCAATGTTCACTGTTCCAACTGTCTTTACCTTGAGTGCTTAGTCCTTCCGTAGTGTTTCTCTCAGTGGCCTGTTGCTCTATGCTGGTGGTGACCTGTAAGGAGGAAAATATTACAGCACTGTTTGAATAAAATGAATTGAGCAGATAAAGAAGATGGAGAGTGGTTTTATTAGTTCACGCTGGATATTTTGAATGTACTGTATTGCATAAAAGCAAGTGTGTGGCGCCAAAGCTTTACCACCACAGTTTGGTCTGTAGAGGGCTCTAAAACCACAACAAACTTGCAGAAATGTCTCAGCTTAAAAGGCAGGGGTACCCGTGGAAAAAAACTACTGTAACATGTAGAGTTGAAAAGAATCTTTAATTAGATTCACTAATGTGCTTTTAAAAGGTACAGTATGAAATACATACGTTGATACAACTTCACGTCATGCAGGGTCTTAAAATCATCAGCTGAGAATCTTCTGCCCTCTGACTGTTCTCGTACACAATCAATCTATCACTGCCTACTATAGTTATTTACACCAACCACTGCTAATCTATTGCAGGTGAGAAAACCTTCTGTGAATTCCTATTTGAAGGACACTGTTCAAAATGGATGTGAAGAGAGCTATGGCTTTAACATGTACGATGGAAACAAAGGATTAAAAGCCTAAGGTGTTGGTGTTACGGTTAAATTATGCTGAGAATTTAATGGAAGATAAAAGGATTTCCTTGCACATTATACAGTTATTTTTAGCTATGAACAATGAGATGCAGCTGAAAAAAGCTCTGATCAGACAGTTCAACATGACAGTTAAGAGAGACCGCCTCAGTAAGTGTGAAACAGTAGACAATACTCGGATTAAATTGGCTGTGATTTTTGCCTTAAAGACTTGATAGGAAACATGTCAATGCAGACACAAGATGAACACAGTAGCAATACAACAATTTGGTTGGGTTAGTTAAATTCACTTTCATACTAAGACCTGTGGTCTATAATATCATAATATCATATTATTCACATTCAAGACTTTAAAGTATCATGAAATCCCCTTGATTTTAAGACTTGGTTTTTGATCAAATACCTGCAAAACGTATGACATTCCCATCAGCCTTAGCTGTACTTTGAGTTGTCATTGTCATTGTGAGCTTGTTAGCATGCTGACATTAGCATTTAGCTCAAAGCATTGATGTGCCCAAGTACAGTCTCACAGAGCTGCTAGCATGGCTGTAGACTCTCGCTACTGCACATCAACTAGGCCCAGCTGCTCATACAGAAGGCCTCAGGAGACGGTGTCGTTTTAAGGGCAAAGCCGGCTGATTCTTCTCACCTGGCTCGCAGGTGTCAGCCCAACCACAGACTCATACGGAGGAGGCAGGTCAGTTGGGTACAGTGTCCCTGGGCTGTTGATGGGCACCCCATAGATGGCACTGAAGGGAGAATGAGGGAAGTCCAAGTGCAGGCCTCTGTCAGGGGCATAACAGCAGAGTTTTAACCAAACAATAAACAAAAAAACCCTAAAAATCCAAATCACATCTCGAATAACTGGAATACAAATAGTGGAGAGTACACTGAGCCAGTCAGGCAGTGCAGAAACTAGCACAGCAAGTCTAAATATCCATCCAATCTCGGTTAGAAAGAATACAGTATATTTTCTATTAACAACATTAAGATAGAAAGAATGAAAAATATCGTCTTGTCCCCGACACTCCAATCCAGGCGATATATAAGTAGTGTATTATTCTATGTGCACCACCACTGTTTTATATGGTGCCAATTAGGAATAAGCAGTCATGCACGCCGACATATCTTTTAATTACAACCCCATTCTCCTCTAAAGTGGCAAAGCATGAAATACAACTTGAGAGTTTCCACCAATCATCCGAGGCATGATGATGTCATGACACATCTCTGGCCCTGGGCAGGGACACCATAAATGCTTCCTCTGCCTTGTTGATATTTATGGCATAATTGACAAACAGATGTGGCTTCCTGCCAAATGGCTACATCAACAGCACTCTCTCTGGCAAGACTGAGAAAATGGATGAAGTGATGAGGGAGGGGTCAGCCCATCGTTTGTAACAGCTAAGAATCACCGGATGTCAGAGCTGCTTAACGGCAGTCTATATTAAATTAAAATGTTAAACTAGTTTTTAACCTGACAAAATCCCTTACTTGACAGGTACTGTACCATACCAGCAAGAAGAACCCATCCGTTCAGCTCCACCTTAAGTAAACACCTTGTTTCCTTTCTTTGGTGTGTGTTGTCTTGGAGGCTTTGTGGCTCCAAAAAGATCCCTCTAGTGCATGACCTACCGGCCCTATGATCAATATACTAATATCGCTGCAATCATTGCTGCTCCTTCCTCAAATTATGACCACTTTGATGTCATATATAGACCTCTAGTATCTGATTCATTTCAGGTGTCTGTGGAAAGGCAGTGCAGGAAACAATTACCGGCTCCAAAAAAATGAATCCTGAAGAATCTTAAATATATATTTGCTATTGTGTAAAACTGGAGAAGTGCAAGTGTTCAATTCTGAATATCAGTTCCCACTCGTTCCTCTTGCAGATATGACTGCAGTTCAAGGAGGTGGCACTGAGCCTGGTACAGTATCCCGAACTACTGATCTTTTTTAGCAACCAGCAGAATTCTAGTTTCAATACCTATTGCAGAACATTTTGAAATAGGTCTCTATAGCAATGCAACCCTGGACTTTTCAATACGTTCCCCAAATCCAGTTAATAAAAATACAATCCCAAAAACAATGTCCAATGTATTTCTAAAGAGAACATACAGCAATTTGATACCCAAGTTGAATCGCTACCCTCTGGGAGATGCTTTATCTTGCCATTTCACTTAAATTTCAATTCAATTAGCGCCAATTCATAACAATAGTTATCTCATTACACTTTTCCAAATGGGGCAGGTCTAGACCGTACTCACTGCAATAAAGCTGAATTATGTTGTTTTGTATTTTACTGTAATAAGAAACAAGAACCAAAGTTGTGGCTTTTCCACTAAGTGAGGGAAATGATACAGTGTCAAGTGTCATTGAATGAAATTAACAAAGAGTTAGGGGATTGCCAAAGTATTTGGTGCTACAAGGCATTTATACATCTTTAATTTATAAGTAGACTATTGTGTGTAATTGCACTGTCTTGTAAACTTTGGACTATATTTGTTATCAAATTACAATTTTTATTGTGTATTCCCTGAAAGTATCCACCATCCCAGAAGATACATTGGAACCAGAGTTTGGGGAGCACTGAGCACTTTGTTTTAGTACTGAGAAAAGATGCTGCGATGCTGATGAGTAGTAGTCTCACCTCTGTCCATCCATTGAGGGGGTGCAGGTGTACTCTGGTGGGTAGTATGGTGGTGGGGGAATGGGAGGAATAAACTCATCAAAGTCCAGTGTTTGGTGGAGGATAGTTCCATGGGGCGTCATACAGTCAGCATTTAGGGCTCGCGCTCTGTGTGGCATAAACTGAAACACAGCATAAAAACAACCATTATCAGGCCTTTATTACGCACGGTACTTAGTTGTTTATTCATTATTTTAGACCATAATTTATCCAGGGAGACATGACTGAGCAAATGTGTCTTTTCACAGCATCTTTCCGCTGTTATTTCAAGCACTTACATGTATTCACTGCTGTTGGTCACTGTACAAGCTTCACTGCAGCAACTGCAAATCTAGTGCCTTGCTCAGAGGCACCGCAACCGGAGTCCTGAAAGCGCTGCTCATTTACTTTCCTCACTCAGACTTTTCTAAGTGGGACAACTTTCCAGTCACAGCCAGCCTGCTTTTCTAATCTCCAGGCTGCCACTGCTGCTATTGACTTGGCTAAATTTACTGAGCTAAATAAAAGGTTAACGCCTCGTGTGGAAAATGGGAAACGAGGCCACACTTGGAAACTCTGCGAGACGGTTGGAGATAAGAAACAGTGCTTTTGTCCTTTCATTTTTTACTGTTGCATTTGTCCTATTCTATTTTAGCTTGTCTTTATCTTCTATTTTGTTTTGTTTTACTCTTTCTAAAATCCTATTTATATGTGACTTTTTATATTGCCTTGTGTTTCTTTTATATCTTATTTTAATGTCTTGCTGTCGTATGTAAAGCACTTTAATTTGCCTTTTTATGGAAAGGTACTATACAAATAACATTTCCTTGCCTTATCTCTAACTATTGATTCTCTGTGAATCAATAGCTAGATGCTACCATGTTCAGCCACCTCAATTTATAGAGGTTTTCCTGCTGGTGTGCATGTCTGCTTTGTTGATTGCCTTTATCAAACACTGTAATTTTCTTCTCTCATACATAAGTACAAATAAACGTCAAATTATAAAAAAAATATCATTAATTAATGACGCCAAAATGCATTTATAACTACATGTCTCCACAAGTCTAGACTATGACGTGTCTACAGTTTTGATAGTCTGAAATTAGGCCACTGAAGCAGGGACCACTGTGAATTAAGTCCTTATGTCAATGTGAGAATGAAGATTCAGTCCCATTTTTAATTGGTGTATAATTCAGACAGCTTCAGATTAATTTGTTTTTGCCTTCTTGTCATCTGCATGTCTCCTCTTAAATAGTCACAGATAAAAGATTAATAAAGAACCTATTTATACACCCTGCAGACACAGAACAACATTATCATTAATTTGGAGTCGTGTTTCTGGCCACCTGGTGAATGTAGTTCAATATTAACTCTCTTTATAGCTTTTTTTGGTCTCTACCAACTCCTAAGGGAAATATCTGGCTCTTTAGCAGCTAAATGCTCCACTATGTTCACCAGCTAATTGCAAACTTTGTCTGCTGTTTGGTGCTAAGAAGGCAGCGTACAGTGGGTTTTTCAGAGATTTTTCACTGAAAACAGCTGCCTCGAGACGGCGCTGATGAGAGCTGTGAGAGTGAAACAAAACAGCAAAGTTGTGGGCCGGAAAACCAAAACAATCAGCTGAAAGATCCAAAAAAGCTCCAAAGAGCTGAAAGGAACTGAGGTTGGGTTCTCTATAGATTCATCCCCACAAGTGATCTCTTTCACAAACATGCAGTCATTCGACCCATTGTTCATAGTGAAATATTAATTAAAGCAGCTTTAAAGAATAACAGAACATAACTGAGAAAATAAATGTCAAACTTATAAATAGTTTTTGAATATGTTTTCAATAATGATGATCATACAATCATTTTTTGGCAGGTCACATAAACGTTTCCAGTTGACTCAAACATTACAGATTTCACAAAAGTCAAAACTCATGAATTTGCTGCAGTCATTTGGGCAGGTCTGATTTACATATGGATCTTTGTTGCCTTGACTCAAATTGAGATGAAACTAATGTAATGTCTGTACTTTGTACTCTGAGTTCAATGTAATTTATTTTACTAGCTACTATATTATGAGAGCACTGCTGATTTCCTGCCACTTTCAACCTGTTATCAAACCAAGCTTCACATCCAGCACAGAGCACCAGCTTTAATATCCACATATCCACTCTTTTCAGCATGCACAAAATGTACAATATGGTTCATAAAATGT
This sequence comes from Coreoperca whiteheadi, assembly GCA_011952105.1. Lineage (NCBI taxonomy): Eukaryota > Metazoa > Chordata > Actinopteri > Centrarchiformes > Sinipercidae > Coreoperca > Coreoperca whiteheadi. The sequence goes on from CM022485.1 coordinate 14,640,783, forward strand.
GTAAAAGGCTCTTGCATCAGATATTACTGCAAAGCTATTTCATATGTGGTATTATGTTGGCAGTGTTGCTGTACCTTTCCAGTTGTTGATGTGTTTAGAGGCATGACATAATAATTGTTGGTGTGAAACACAAAGGGAGCTTGGCAATGCTAATTTCCCTCATGAATGAAAGCGTTTAGCTGTTTCATTGTTCCACATAAAATGACAGGGAAGGTCGCACTGTGGACGGTGTACCTTTAAGGAAAAAAATCCAGTGAGATGTTAAGCTGTTTTCTTCAAATCCACATGTTTTTGAGATGCAGCAGTCCACTGAGAGAGGTCCTGTCGCAACTGACCTTCACTGTGTGTGTTTACATTAACTTGTATTTACCAAGAAGGATGATTCAACCAAAAACTAATTTTCACTCTCCACTTTCTTAAAACCGATAAAGGCTGGACACATCCTTCCAGAGCGGCATGTGTTTACCTAACCTGATGATAATGATCTTCAGGCTAAAAAAATACTTTTCTTTTAACTGCAGGGTGGTCACTGAAAAGAAAATAACGTCAGCTATTGTTGTCATTTTCCCTTCCATCACACTCACCATCTGCAGCACATCAGTTGAGACCATCTGCATACAGCACATGGCAGTGGCTAGAGCACACACAATGGTGGAGATGACGTTAAGGGCACATACGCTGAACAGCAGCTCCTAAAGGAGAGGGGGGGGGGGGGAGAGGAGGAGACTGTTAGAGGAATGGGGAACAAAAGAAGAGGAGGAAGAGTGTGAAAAACCAGAGAGACGACACGGGTGTAGGAAGAAGGTGAGGAGAGGAGAGAGGAAGAGAAGACAGTTAACATTATGAACATTAAAGATGAGTAATATGAGAACAAAAAGAGGTGAATGTGGAACAAGAGGAGAGACCATGGAAAGGACTAAAGGTGACGCAAACAGTGTTGACGTCACCAGTAAGGTAAAAAGCACAGCAGGGTGAGACTGCAGTGAGAGAACACTTCTACAAATGAACAGTCTAGTATCATTAACATATCTAGAATACATTAAATAGGTTAAATGCTGATGAAAAGAAATGTGATGTCTGCATACATGCAAGCCTAGCAAACAAATTAAATAATAGGGAAAAAAACCTCATAAACATCCAAGGTTAAGCACGAGCATATACACATCCACACTCTGGCAATGCAGTGAACAGCAAGGGGACATACCAGTACTGAATTTGTCAGCAAAAATAAATGTGCATGCTGGTGAAATACTAGCCTAGCACCCTGAATCAGAGAAAGACATATGACTGCAGTCCCGTTACGCTGCTGCTTCTGCTATTCTTCTAAAAAGGTAGAAAATAATCATCTTTAAGTGGCTCAATTTTTAAACCATATTGAGTTTTGTGTGTCCCTACAAATTAACCTATATAATAACTGTACTGGATTAATTAATTTCCCAAAGAAGAGCACAGGAACAGTTAAAACACTTGCCTGGAAATTAACTCTGTGAATAGCAAATGTATATCACATAGAGCATGTTGAGAGGAGAGAGGATGATAGCAGCTTGTATTGCTTCAAAATGAGATAAAAAAAGAACTAAATATTATTTATATATGTGTAGAAAATAGGTGATCTGCAGCCCTGTCAGACGTTTGAATATATGCTGTTCTTCTTCTTATTAAAAAGGTCACAGGGTTCAATTGTCACAATAAATTCACTCACACAATCACTATGATGATACTGTTATCAGGACTATTATTATCTAACAGTGTACCACTGTCAAACGTTGAAAGGGAGAGAGAGGAGGAGAGAAGGAAGGAACTGGGTTGAATGTGTGGCAGAGACTTTGACTTCCATGTTATAATTTAAAAATCTCATGGCAAAACAAGAGGAGGTAAATCAAACAAACTTAGAAGTTCTCCAGCTCAGACATCTGCAACCACAAACTTACTGTACATCCACACAGCTGCAACATATTGATGAATATAACAACATTATTCTTTAAAGACAAGAACAGGAGAGACCTTCAGCACTGGAATTAAAACCTCACTAAACCTCTGTTTTTTTGTTTCGTGGACACATGCTCATGAATGAGGCTCCCTAGTTACCACACAAAGGGTTTTCCGGCCCGTCACACAGATTATTCACCAGATTCAGGAGGCACATAATTACCAGTGACATTACAAAACCCCACTTGTATTAGGCTTCTGAGAATCTGCAGAGAGGACAGCCTCCTCCCCCGCTGAGATCTACCGGGAAGTGGTTTGTTGACAGGGAGCAGGAAAGAAGGTTCAGGCGAGGTGGCAACCCTTTTGCCAACCAGATCCCATTTCTCACTTCCATTCCTTTTTAAATTTGTGATATAAAATGGAAGTTGGCATCTGGGATGTTCAGAGTTGCCAGCCCCTGCAACTGTTTTTCAAACATGTTTCATATCCAGTAACTAGTTGCCAAAGATCAAGTCTGTGCGAGCTGGAAGTTAAAGTGGAGATGAGTTGGAACCAGTGGAGTTGAAGTTTTGCAGTGCCAATTATAAAATACAACTAATACATGTTTTCCTTGGAAGCTAACAGTCTTGGAGCATGTTTCGTGTAGGAGGAAAGTCTGGACGTCTTGTGGACAGAGAACAAGTCTGCATTTTAAACATGGAATACTATAACCAGTAATTAATCAGAACAGGTGAATAACAATGCATGTCAGAGAACAGTTATGCCACTTCTTTCATTTTGATGACCAGGCAGCTATTGGTTTGAATTGTAGTGGCGGATTGTAGCACTCTCGGCCGTACAGAGGGCTTAATTGGTTTATATTCAACTCTTGCCACTTGAACCGTGAAGTTTTTTTAATGTTTGTATTTTTGCCTTTGTTTCATAGTGACAGCTATGAGATAGACAGGAAAGGTGGGAGAGAGAGAGAGAGGGGGGGGGGGTGACATGCAGCAAAGGGCTGTGGGTTGGAATCAAAGCCCAAGGACTTAGCCTTAATAATACGTGTTCTACCAGGTGAGCTACTGGAGCGCCCCAACCGTGAAGTTCTTGACCAGAAACTACACAAATGCCTTCACAAGCTGCTCCGTCTACCTCCCCAAAGTAGGACAGGCTCAGATTAGCAAAGGGCAGCACCCTGCTTTCTCCAGCCAACATGGAGTTTCTGTTGATGGTCTCAGTGCAGGTCACAGTATCGATCTGACGTTTTAATCAAAAGACATTCTGATGTTTCTTCTGGATTTCTGCCTGAAAGCCATCATGGAAGGCTAATACTCCCTCAAATGCTGAGACCCATCCCCTTTGACTTAGGTAAACCGCTAAATCTGATTTATAGGGACCTGACACACCATCAGAGCTCACAACTAGTGCCAACAAAGACAGATATCTGATCCTCACGTCATCTCACGTCTTGTGTTTAGACTACTGATCAGCAGCTGGCTGCTGACATGCATGCATGTTCTGGACCTATGTGAGAGAAAATAAAGTAACCGTCCCTAAACACCAGAGACAAAGATGGAAATACATCCAGGATTTTATCGTTCTATCCCTGACAAAGTGTAATGTGCTGCATTTAAAAATATATTACAATTATGTCTTACAAACCAAACCAAACCAAAAAAAGGTCAGTAGTCTGTTTCTGTCAGTCAAAGAAACTTGCAGAGAGACTAACAAAAGATACCAGACATTTTCACGTCTTTCACTGTGACTGACTAACGTCTCATCATTTGCTCAGAATACAAATTAAGAATATGTTTGAGAATATGGCCTTGCTTTGCTGTGGCCAAATGTGTGCTCGTCTGTGGTCTGACTTGTGGAAGACAGCGAGGAAAAGGAGAAAAATGAGTAGAAAATGCAATGAATTGGAAAAATCTCAGATTCTCGAGGCTGAATTACCAGTAAGACAGTTCACACACATAAAACAAAATCAATTGGCAGAAGAGTTGCTGGTTTGGGACAACTAGAGCCAATGGTGCCAAACACAACACAAAAACTACAGGCACCGGTCGATATAGCATGGCAGTTGTGTATCCCTGCAGGGAGAGATGAGATCAGGGCCTTGATGTGAAACACTCTGTAACTCCGTACATTCACTGTTTTCACATAATAATTACATTCCATGTGAGTTGGCTCACTGAAATGTGTTCACTGTCGATCATTTATCTATCCTGCTGTGCAGCTTTGACTGTGAAGATGCTTTCCTGAGATGAAGATGAGATTACTGTACACACAGCAGTACGCAGTTGTGTGTTCTGGGGGTTTATTGCAGTAAATGTAGTTTTTACTAACAAGTCTAAAACAGTAAAGTTGGAGATCACAAAGTAAACTGCAAGCATCTAGTTATGGCTTCATCTGAGTACATTTTTGTTATGGGAATGCATCTGGCGAGCAGATGTGAGACGGTGCATTTCTGTGATTTCCCTTGTGACCACAATGTACATAATGACATAATAAATCCTAACAAATGTAATGACACCTATACAGAAACTGTTTAACATGCTTGCTCACTAGATATTTAACCTCTAGAAGATACCTTGCCTCAAGCCAAACAGGTTAGTGAGTTGCACAGCAAGGTTACACATCCGCCCCTTTACAGGAAATCACAAATTATCTTGATACGCCCTCCCTCTGATAATTTATGGCCACAGGCAGTGCAATGAAAAGTAAAAATGCGATGGAAATTAAGAGTGAGTGGCACACATCAACAGCAATGTGGATAGTTCTGATTGAAACTTTTAAACAGAGAAGCGCTACTGCTGAGAAATGGGTGAATAAGAAAATTAAAGTGGTCTAATACTTGCTGTGATAATTTAGTTCTCCCCATATGCTGTGTATTGTAGTGATGACAGCTGAATCACGAGTTCATTAGGATCAGCAACAGCCTAACAGCCACCTGAAATGGCCGAGGACTCAGGGGACTCGGGCATGACAGCTTCCCCTTAGACATAACTCAACATATCTGACTACTTGGGCACTTAATAAAGGCTTACAGCACCAATTCCCATATCTCTTTTAATTAGCTATGATCAAAATGACAAATGTGCTTGATCTTTCCTCTTTTCATAAGCAGTCTTCATCCCATGAAGTCTTTTATTTGGTTATCAATGTTTTATAATCAATTAGGGACATAAAATGAATGGATATGATTGTCGTTATCCAATAAAGGCACAGTAGCACATACTGTATATCATTCCTGCAGTCACTGTGAGTCAAGATAATCTACCGAGATCATGCACTCGCAAACTACAGCCAGCCCAGGCTAGATACACACTGCATACTAAGAGGTCTGCCTCTTGGGGGAAGACAAATGCTGTTGCCATTCTTCACTTCCTGACCAATTAATCTGAGATTGAACACTTATATTGTTTTTGGATTTGTCTGTTCTCACGTGCGATATGTTACACAGCGAGAGAGGAAACCTGGAGACATCAGTTTAGACATGATGATTTTAGCAATTTAAAGACAATTATTTTCAAACGATTCAAGACTGTTACTCAGGTTAATGGTATCACTCTGATTAGAGAAGTAATAAGACTAGTCTGGTAGAGTCTGTAGCCATGCTAGCGGCTCTGATAGGCTGTACAGCTAGGCACATCGGTGCTTTGAGCTAAATGCTAACGCCAACATGCTAACATGCTCACAACGAAAATTCTTAGAGGCTGATGTTTAATGTTCACCTTGTTAATCATCTTAGTTTAGTGAGTTAGCATGCTGACATTTGCTAATTAGCACTAAACACAAAGTACAGCTGAGGCTGTTGGGAATTTCATTAGTTTTGCAGGTATTTGGTCATAAACCAAAATATTGTCCAAATGAAAAATTGGACCTTATGATAAGATGGAATTCATCCTGAGGAGCACATGAATATCAGATCCATCTAATAGTTGTTGTCAGCCTCATGGTCGCGCTAGAGGAAAAGGTCAGGGGATCACCAAACTTATTAGGACTCTGGGGACCATGAATGTCTGTACAAAATTTCATAGCAAATCATCCAATATTTATTTTATATATTTCAGCCTGGACCAAAGTAGTGAGCCGACCAACTCACTGACATTCCCATCCCTGGAGCCATGCAGGTGTAGGAACCAGATATGCTTGGCCTGGCAGATCTGCTCAGGTCCTGCATTTACAAATGATGTAACACATTAACACATTATGATTGGCTGTACATCGGAAAGTGTGGGGATGCGTGTGTTCACGCCACAGACTAACATGAGTGTGTGATTGTTTGTGTAGAGAAAGAGATCTACATCTAATAAAATGTAAATGCCAAACTTTATATTTAATTATTTCATCTCTGTTTACATTGAGTGTTAAGTTTGAACTTACACTACGCATGGGCTTTGACTTCCAAGTCTGGCAGCATTACATTTTTAGATGTTTGTTTGGTTTTGTCCTTCTGTTTATACACTGGAGGATGGGCTAGCAGCTTAGAAGTAGATAACATGGCTGTTCCCTGGTTCCCTGTCAACTAGCATTAAGATTGGTCAGACACATTAATGGCGGCGGGAACACATGGTATCCGTACACTTTCTGACGTACAGCCAATCATAATGTGTTAATGTGTTATGTCATCTGTAAATGCAGGACCTGAGCAGATCTGCCAGGCCAAGCATATCTGGTTCCTACACCGGTAGTGAGGCTAAAATTAGAGAAGTAAAATCTTGAAAGGTAATGTCTGCAGATAAAAACCAAGTACCTTGAAGCATTTTACTAACATTTCCCACACATTCTAGACTTTCAACTCTGGGTGGCAAAAAACAAGTAAGTGAGTAAATAAATAAATAAATAAATAAATAAATGAAATCCAATTTTTGCAAATCAGATTTACACAATGTGGTTTGTTGTTTGATTAAATCTGATTTTCTGGAGTTGTCTCTCAATCTGGCCACTCAAATGGATTTCAAACAGTCACTCGCAATGGTGGCATTAATGACAAGTGTGGTTAAAGCCAGCCATGACGGCAGCATGAAACATGGTTACATAAGTCAGCCACCAGTCATGACGGGTGCAACAGAAAACTTTGTATAGCGATATTGCTAAGATGTGAAAAGGAAGAAGATACAGCCCCACTGTTTTCTTTGAATCAGTACATATGGTACACTATGTCGTTACCATGGCTACTAATACAGTTGCAAATAATAGTATTACAGTTTCTAAAGACTGGATTTTATGAATTAATCTTATTTACCTGCAGTCTGAACTCAGTATAACTTATATAGAATGTTTTTTTGTATATGACAACATCATAGCTCTCACCATCAGCACAATACAAACACACGCTGGCTCCCACCCACCTTGAGACGTAGGCGTATGGTATTGCAGTCCCTCAATGGATTCAGTTTCAGCGTCTCTCCCAGGTTGTTGCAGCTCGAACTCTGCTGCTGTAGCTCGCAGCATACACACACTCCATCGCTGTCAAACTTGAGCTGGGAGGGAGGAGGGGAGAAGACACATCCACACTCATGCATGCACGCCACGTACACAAAAACACACACACACACACACGCACGTACGCACACACACACACACACACACACACACACACACACACACACACACACACACAGACAGATGCACAGATCAGACCTGAGCTTGGCTTTCTGATGTATTGTCCTTAAATTTAATGTGGTGGAGGATACATTTACTCCTGACATGAAATTAATTATATTATAATAATATATAAAAAGTGACACAGTGAAAACAGTCAAAAAGATAGACTAAATACATGTAAGATACAGAGAATAATACTATGTTTTGATTGAGAAAGGCAGCTGCACATGGCTATTTAAAAGTGTACAACAAAAGAAGAAAGGCTGTGAGATATGAGGAGCTAACAAGGGACAGATAGAGGTAGAGCATACCTCTGCTGTGTCCCAGATTGAGAGAAAGCAGGACATGAACCCAACAAGTATGGGTTAATTACATTGGGGAGAGGAAATGAGAAACTTTAATGTTTCAGTCACGACTGGGGGAGGGTCTCTGGGGTGCCACATAAAGCAGTAAAGTTGGTCTACCCGGATGGTCCCGCTTGTGTGGTCGGGTTAGTGGGTTGGGTGCTGGATGAATCACATTGGTCTTCTTCAGTCTTGAAAAAGATGGGAACCACTAGCAATAAAAATTCAGCTTAAAAAAAATCAGCTTCTCATTATGAAAATGTGAAGACTGATTGTTCTGTGTCCAACTACTTCTGATCACCAGCTGCGAGGAGAAAAAAGCTCAATAGACTTATTTTTAAGTGTGCTGAACTCTCCTGTTTTCCATGGTGTTAACGCCGCTGTTGAAAGCGCCATGGTGTAGAGAGCTTGTATCTATCTGGTGGAAACCACTTGTGAATTTTTTTTTTTAAATATTAAGCTCAAATTAAAGGAGAATTCCACCAATATTACACAGGTGAGGTCTACTCAGCTTCTGATAACAGTTGTAAAATGTCATTCGTGGCTGTGGAGGACCTCCATCACACCTGAGAAAACAACCCTAGTGATGTCATCAGGGGTTATCTTGACTTTGGCTTGGAGACAAAACAGTTGTAACAGAGAGCCTGCGTTTCAAATTGGGGCTACAGAGTTTGAAATACAGATGTAATGAATCCTTCCTGCCAGTTTTCCACCTGCTCCACCCACTTCCTCACCTGCTCTTCTTGTTTACCTGATCCTGCCTGCCTGACTTGCCAGACCTCGAATCTATACCTGCCCCATACCTGGTTAAGTTTGCCTTTTTTGTCTGCCTACCTAGTTTTTAACTATTACTATTTATTGGATTAAAGATATTGGACAGTTTGCTCTTAACCTAACTGTCTTTATTCATGCTTGAGAGCGTCTGCCTTTTCTGTGCCAACCACCATTACAACAGGGGAATGTACTAGGCACAAAAAGACACGGTTGGTTGGATTTTGGGAAGTGAAGGATCCAGCATTTTTTGGAGAATACAAGAACTAACGTGCCATTTACACATACAGACTCAAACACTAGAGATGTGACAGGAACAGGAGGGGGTTTTCGAAGCTGTTCGGCCCCTTTAATTTATCAGTATGTGTGAAGGCTGTATGATTTTGACCACTCTTGGGTTTTTTGTGTTTTTTTTTTAAAAACTGCCTTTCTTGAATCCCCCAACTTTGCAGTAGTGCCATATCAAATCGCTCGAGTACTCTTTCAGAGTTGATTATTTGTATTTTAGCTATCTTTGATTCTGCCAAAGAGGGATGTGATAATCACGAGCCATTAGTCACTAACAGACAAATAGTTCAGTTCACTTGTTGACTCAGTTCTACAGCCTGCTCAGAACAGAAGTGCTGCCTGACATGTGCCGACAGTCATGAATTTAAATGTGGACGCACATGCAGACAACAATGAACACATGCCTCTTATTCACTGATGTTCTTATTCAGCTATTTCATAGTTACTGGTTTCACAGTTGATAGCAACAACAACAACAACAAAATTCAACACGAGTCTTGCACTTCAACGTGACATCTTACAGTGACGGAACTCATTCTCATAAGAATCATATTGATGGCACTCTCAGCCTTAGTAATGTCAAAAATATACTAAAAAAGCTCATCATAATTAGTTTTTTTGCTGTTTTGTCTTTTTTTTTATGCTTTATATTATCACATTTTGGAACTTCTGCACCATGGAAAGTCATGTCAGAGATTCTGATATCACTGGAAAGAGTAAGTTGTCTTCCATCAATATGTGTATGATGTCTGTGTGCTGAATTATTACTGAGAAGATGGGGTGTGATCTTTGACACATATTGCATCAATCAGTCTCAGACATTTGATTCAAGAAAATGTATATATATTGGCCAACTGCACTGAATAGTTTCATCCACTGTCACAGAGATGCAGGAAAAGTTTTCAAGCCTTGAAAATTGACAGCCAGATGAAGATAAGATGGGCATCTTTTCACCCATGCTTTTAAGTGTGGCGTATAAAGCTGGAGAGTGCGTGGGTTAAGGTCCCGTTGGTCTCACCAGCTGACAGTCTTCCAGAGAATTGACCAGCTGAGCGTTTTGGCAGGAGAGGATGGAGCCCGCCAGGTTGAGCATCACACACACTGCTGACAGCAGCATGAAGAACGTGATCTGTAACAGAGATGAGGAAAAAGGACAACATGATGTCAAAATGTTGCTTGATTCAACACTTTCATCTTTCTGATATTGTGTTTAAAAGCAGATGTGATAGCTGTAGGGGACAGGGTACTTTGCTAATTAATTGTCACTCACAGTGATTTCAACAGATCACCAAAGCGGAAATTAGCACTGATGTCAAGAGAAGTCATTAACCTGTTTATCCTCAGGCCTCCAGAGTCTCAAGGCAAGAGAAATCATAATTACAGAAAAGCTTTTCACCCAGTAACATAAGAAACAACTTTTTGACGGAGGGACATCCATAGACACACACACACACACACACACACACACACACACACACACACACACACACACACACACACACACACACACACACACACACACACACACACACACACACACACACACACACACACA
>CM022485.1:14651283-14707736 GCA_011952105.1 Coreoperca whiteheadi
CACACACACACACACACACACACACACACACACACACACACACACACACACACACACACACACACACACACACACACACACACACACACACACACACACACACACACTAACACCACTCTCAACAGACCTAATGTTTCTCTACGCTCCAAGCTGATAAAGCTGGCAGTTTAGGTCTAATGTACTTTCACTCCAAATGTCCCCGTGGCCCCCTTTTCCTCAGGGTAAAGGCTTCATTTTATTTCTTAGCTGACAGCCCCATGGATATCAATCCCGTTAGCAGAATTATGGCTACCATTTCTGGTACTTTAAATTACAGGTCAAGCACAACAGAATGAGTTTTAAAACTGACCACAGACAAGGAAATATCAAACCGGGCACATGCGTTTTCTGAAGTGACTCCACAACTTTTGTGGAAACATGAGTCTCACAAGCTCATAATCGATCAGTTTAATTACAAATCACAATAACAGCCTATTTTCATGCCTGTTTGCATTTATAAAGAGTTGGAACAGTGTCGGTGGAGCACCTGAAGGGCACTAGCAGGAGGAGTTTGACGGTTTAAAGGTTGTTGAGAACACTCATACACAGATGGAGAGGAGGAGAGAGGGACAAGGGGGTGGAGAAGGGAAGAAACTGGAGGTGGCATGTAATAAACAGATGGAGAGATAAGTTTAAGTGCTTTTCACCGTGGCAGAAAATTGAAAGATTGCAAGTCTGATGGGCGAGCTTTAGAAGCACCTCTTTGGATGGAAAATCAGAAGAAGAGGAAAGAGTAAGGAAAATGCAGACAACAAATTAAAAAAAAGGATTAAGACAATCATTAACAGACAGTGACGGAGAAGAAGAGAAGACCGACAGCGAGACAGACAGAACAAGACTGTGGTCCCATGGTGCATTGGTGGTGATGATGCGTAGATCTGATTAATTAGCATTTCATTTGAATGTGATATCAGATGTCTGGTTCTCTGGTTCATCAGCTGCATGAGAATGCAATCAAGCCACCGGGCAGAGCACTCAACTGCGCGGTTTGCATAGTTGCCGCAGTCAAAAGTGCAGGTCACGTGATGCAATTTGGCCATGACAGACTATTACACACATTATAAAATAAATAAATAATACATTTACTCTAACATCTTAAATATATATGTATAAGCCACCAAGACTTCTTTCATCATATTGATTTGAAAAGCCTGAAGACTTTTTTTGGCATATGAATCCCAGGAACCAATGTTGGATGACAATTGGAAAGATTTTACATAAAATTCTCCTGTTTTCTCAAACTGAATGGGACTGCAAAAGAGTGTGCTACAATGATACAAAGTTGATTTAATTTAAACAGAACAGCAAAGAGCAGTGGGTGAGCTTCACACCCCTGGTTTCAGCAACATTAAGATTCTACTTTGGTATAAAATATGACTTGCCCTGTGAACATTATCAAATTGTGCAAATGTTTACTCATAATACTATTTCTTGCTATTGACTGACAACCTTTTGGGTCACTACAAACTCATGCAGTGCAGCCAACCATTGTTTAAACCCCCTTTAGTTAAAATTCTTTAGGAGATCCCAGATTTTCCAAGAGAACAACTTTGTAAGATATTGTCAGAGTGTGGAATAAGATGATTTTTCCAACCTTAAAGCTACTTAAGTAAATTTAAATGAAGTAATAAAAGGGGAAGATGCTTACTTGCAAAAAGTATATAAGGTATATACATACATAAATGTAGAGCTTACAGCTTTAGCTTAACTATGAAACACGTGACCAAATGCTGACTGAAGAATTGAAAAAGATTTAGCTACTTATACACAGTATATTGCCAACAATACTTTAAATTTAATTTGCATATGAAATCAGGATCATAGGAGCTTGTGGGTAATAAAAATCGTCACCTAGACAGAACATTAATTTAATTTTATCGATTAGATGTGGCTGTGAGCAACAGATATGACAGATTTTCTGGACACTGTGATAAAGTTTGGAAGTGTCTATGCGTACAGGACTGACGTTTCTCATTTAAATTAATGAACAGTGTTTCTCTTCATTCATAGTGATGAGTGTTGATATTTGTGAAAAGCAGAAGATATGACATATCACTAATTAATTGCATTAGCAAGGATGTCGTTACACTTTAACACATTTAGATAAGTTTCTAGAGCCAACTTGGATTTATTTATTTTTATGCAGGATACAACAGGAAAATCTGAGTGCTCTTCAATGTGAAAATTAGTTTGGTATTGCAGAGGAATACCACTTGTTCCATAATATCCAGAGAGAGACAGACTTTTGTCATATACTGGCTCATATACTATTGATTACCACGTGTGACAGTAACACGTTTAGAGTGCTAGTCTGTAGAAGCGAACAATCAGCAGAAAGCACCTTCATTAGTTCACTTGAGAGTGCAGGAGCGTTTAACTCGAACGATGCCATGACAAGAACTATCACAATGAGAATATTGTAATGCACAAACCAGTGACACTAAACGCTCCTTCCCTTGCACACAGGCCATAAGTTGTATTTTAATGAAACCTCTCCGGGTTTGCCTCATTGCCAGATGAGTCAATCGGACACAATGCTGCGTCTCAGACAATAACCAGCTGCAATTCCAACTGAGGAGGAAACAATCTCTCTTTATCAAAGCCACAGTGACTGCTGGAGTGTGCTGCCATAACATCATGCTGCTTTAATAGGATATGCAATTTTTTGTCGCGTGCATTTGCACAACTCCAATATACATCGGTGTGAGATCTTTTGCAATTATTGTAATCTACAGCTACAATAGAAAGCGCATAACCGTGAAACAACAACAACAATGCTACCACCATCCTGCTGATTCAGACACACAAGCTGACTAAAGTGTGGTTTTTATAGAGTCCTTTGGATATCCAAACAGCCCTCTCCAGGTCTGTGTGACCTGAGCGTCACCTGTGCGTCTCCCTTGCTTTCTCTCTGCTGAGCTGATTGTCATGTCACACCAATGCCTTCTCATTACCATGTAGGATTGCAAAGCACCATTTAGCAGCTAGTCATTAAATACTGCTGCGCTGCCCTCTGCATGTCAAAGAGGAAAACACACACACAAAAAAAGCAACACACGCGCCACTTGGTCGCTGTAACAGGCAGAAGCAGATTTACGCTGCATGTCATCATCACATTGTTTAGCGCTCACTGTGGAGGACAATACAATCACTATTCATCTCCATGACACCCACTCATGGATTACAATATAAGACCCAAGGTTCAGGTGTATCACTGTAATTCTCCATAAATGCCACTGAGGTGAAAATCATTTGGCTTTTGCTTTGCGTCTTCCTATCCTTCATCCAGCCGCAGTAGTTCTTCAAACTGCAGAGAAAATGGATGATGTTTTGGATAGACAATATATGTAATAAATTTATCAGACTGGGGAGAGTTTTGTTCTTGTGTGCACTGGAGAGGTGCAGTTAGTTTGGCTGCATCTACAGGGGTATAATCTTAAAGGAGCTCTGTGGAGTTCTTGACCACTAGTAGCATTATGGGGTAATATTTTTACAAGGAGGTCTTCGTTTTGCTTGTTCTCATGCATGAGGAGATAAGAACGCAGACAAGCTTATGGGTGGCGCAAAACACTTTTCTGCCTATTGTTTCACAATATTCTACTGGTCCACAGGTGGTGGTAACACCACCAGTCTAACTGGTCAGCAGGTCAAGTCAAGACCATTTTCATTTATATAGCCCAATATCACAAATTTGCCTCATGGGCCTTTACAAAGGTGAATTGACGTTTTTATAACCGTGTTTTTGTACAGATTGAACAAACAAGATAAACATTTCAATCAGTGAGCTGTAAATGTGGATTTTGTTACCTTTGGACAAAGCCAGGCAATCTGCTTCCCCCTCTTTCCCGTCTTTGTGCTAGTAAGCTAACTGCTGGCTGAAGTCTTACATTTAATGGACAGACATGAGAGTGGTATCAATTTTCTAATCAAATTGTCCGTCAGAAATGTCCAGACCGTTGAAATTTTCCTTTTAAGATTTGTGGCGTTTCAATGGATTTGGAAAATCTCTGTAAAACAGTCAATTCAACAATTTACACAAACTCTAAACATCAGCAGTTACAGTTCAATGTCAATAAATGTGTCTAAACAAATACATCACTGGTCTCAGGTGAATATAGATGCCTGTAATTCAACAACACGTCTCGTCTTTCTATTCCAAACCTCTCCCCATCTGTCTGTGCAACAACAAAAAACCAAGCTCATTCATCACCTCCGTTTATGTGAAGAAGCACGAATCAGAAATAAGATAAGAATCTCGAGAGGGAAATGGGACTGATGTAGCAGCAAACAGTAATAGGCTTTCATTGCTTCATTATAAGCCAACTAATAGGAAATAAGAACAGAGCAAAGTGGGCACTCATATATCATCAACTGACAATTTCAGCAGTATTTTAAGCAGAAATGTATGAATATTTTATTAGGATTACATTGCCTGAAGCTTGCACATATGCACAAAACTGTCATGTAGATGTAAAGTTATTATCTACATACAGGTGCAGAATGTGCAGGTTAGGTAATGTGCATTACTAGCTGTTCAAGTTATTAAACACTGAAGCTGGATGCATCATCTGACAATGTGCAAGGTGCATTTGCAAGTTTGTCTGCTAGCATTATTATGGTGATACCATATTTGTGGATGACAGTTCATAGTGTATGTGCAGAAAAGGTTCCAAGGACATCCATGCACTTAATTGCAAACAAACACAATCTGACAGAGTCTGCCATTAATTCAGTGTTATCACACCGTATATTGTTAGTGGAATCATATGTTGCGGTCAACATCCTAAACAAACTCAAACACTCAGTAAAATACAGGTGCATAAAAATAACCTTGTGCATAATAACCTTCACGCGTGTATTAGTTCCACAGATTATCTGCTTTTGCTTCACGGAGTAAGCCAGATGATGCAATGAAAGCTTATCAAAGATGCATCAAAGTGCAAGTGCAAACCATTGCATGTTGTGAAATTTAGAGTACATTTCTTTCTTACAACCCTCACAGCTTCAAGAGTGCATGCGCTGCATTTATAGCATGCATGACAACAACAGGAAATCTTTGTAATGTTAGTGCCATAATATCTATTGAATATCAGGACCCAAAGAGTGTATTTGTATCTGAATTAGGGATCTAATGATAGAGGTTGTCGTATGCTGTTCAGATCATAAGCATCTTTGAGATACACTAGCGATTTGATACACTATATTGTTTGTTGATGCTGTGTTCCTGCTATTTTTCCCTCATTAATCGCTTATATTGTTTTTAATTTAGACTGGTGAGGCCAAAGGCAATTTTTCGTCATGTGGAAAATAAAGTTTCTAATTAACTTAATAGAATCAAGGTGTTCAACTCTGGAGCAGAACAATTACTTCATTAGTCTATCAATTAAAAAAAAATTGACAACTATTTTAATAATTGATTAATTTTTAAAGTAGTTTTTTAAGTAAAAGTCTCAAATATTCTGAGGATTGAAAAGTTGGAACTGAGGACTTGCTGCTTACCCCTGTTTTATATCATTGTAAAACAAATTTAGGTCTTGGACTGTTGGTCTGACAAAACAAGGCATTTTAAGACTGGGCTTGTGACGGGCATTCCGCTGTATTTTCTGACATTTTATCCCTCTGGAGTCCAGGTTCACTTTGGTAAACTTTTGCTGACTTTTAATGTATTCCTTTTTGTCTTTGTTTAGCACCTTTTAAACTGTGCTTATACCACATGCCTTTTTTCCCCAGCACAAACTCAGTCTGACTTATAATTTTGTCAATTTAACAAATTAAAAAGCTGCCAGGAAGCCAAAATGCACAGGAAAAATGACACAGGCGCCTAGCAAAATGTACAAATCTTTAGTGATAATAACTTAAAATACTACTACAGAACAGTTCAAGGTAAAATTTGCTCAAATTTACTCTTTATACACACAAATACAGCAAAAAAATCTAAGAAATAAAACTATAAATCTGTCTATTTACATTAAGTGTTTTATCCCAATTAATTTTTGTGCCTTTTTCATTCAAAGTCTATGTATGCCTGTAAAAAAAAAAGCCCCTTTAAAAAGACATCATGACGTAGAGCTGGGGTTTAACCCTTTGGAGGTGCCTCAGGGCAAAGTAACTAAAGACTGGGCAAATTCTATAAAAGGAGATTTTGAAACACTGATAGCATCCTTTGAATGCAGCACAAATTAGTAGTTAGTCTGCAGCAGCACTGCGACACAAGGCTGTATATTTTCAATTATGCCTGAGCTGCGAGAGTTGGACGCAATGTTGTTTTGGTTTTGCTTTTGCTCAGCAGATCACAAATCCTCTAATTTAGTTTCCCTTTGACACTCTATAGCAATCCTCAGGCCGCTGCAGAGCTCAGAAACTTCTCTGAACAAAAGCCACTTTATGGACAATAAGAGATCATTACTGAATATTGATTAAGAGGAAACTCATATCTTGGCATTAGGAACTTCTAGATGTAAATTGTTCTGATACTTAAAGTATTGTAAAAATATGTTAAAATACACACAACCTGGGGGTTAAGCCACAATCAGTAAAGATAACAATGTGTCCCTTTTGCTGATTTTATGAACACACAAGAGAAAGCAAATCCAGGGATGCAACAGCTGGTTCTCATTGGTTCCCACTCTCTGCTCCCTCCTCCCACTGGGGGCCATAATGTATATTTATGTATTCATGTGTGCGCGTGCGTGTGTGTGTGTGTGTGTGTGTTTAGACCACATCACCAGGATTAGTTGTGAAAGGAGTTGAGTGACCCTGAGCTCAGTGCCGGTCCAAATAAACAGTGGAGGTGTCGATACGGACTCTCAGCTGCAGAACCCAGGGGACCGTGCACTAAACCAGACATAACGACTTCCACAGACCCCTAATCCTGCTGGGGAATAGCTTCATCACGGGAGCACACATCACTTCACGCACACATTCATGTGAGTATATGTGTTTCGAGATTACTGGACACACAATACATTAGCAGAAACAAAAACTTTTACCCCACAACAAAACAGTGAGTAGAAAACCAAATTTAGCCAACACATAAACACAGTTGAACACAGCACATACATTTGCTTATTTTAATTACTGTAAGGCGTTATTTGCACTAGACAGCAGAAGGATCGCATGAAGATTAAATTCTCAAGAAAGTAGCTTTTTAAGAGCATCTTGCTTCCTTAAGTTGATGTAGTTCCTGTTAAACAGGACACTGGGTTTATGGAGGGCATGGTCAAGTCACAGTAAGATAATGAAAGTAAGATAGTGAACTCCGGCACACTGTCAGCACGAAGAAGTGATGATTCGACATGGACCTTTGTCAGACATACAATGCCATAAGAGGTTATCACAGAGATCACAGCATTAAAACTAGCCCTAAGGTCGTTTTTTATTTTCTTCGTGGCTTTATCGAATTCAGTCAGAAAAAAACACCAGATGGTTTTCTATTTTTTTTTGTTTAGTTGTAAGAGTTAACAAAAAAAACAAAACCTAGCCTGTTGACTTTGTAGGGTTTGATGTGTAGTCATGTTGACAGCATGTCAGACTGCATCTCCACAGGCTGTGATAGATTAGTTCCTGTGGTTAGAGACATCATGTGGAAGTTGCAGTCCAACACCTTTTATTGGCAGATGAGATGTGAAACCTACATGAAGCGTGCTGAAATACATCATACATGCTGGAGTACTCTTCTGAATTTAAAAATGTGCCTTTTGAATAATGTATATTAACACTTCAAGTATAGCCCTCTACCTCTAAACATCCACACGAGGAGAGGAGAGATAATAGGAAATCAGACAGGCAGTACTTGGGCGTACAAGGGAAGCAGGGGTGCTCTGTATAAGGAGGTAGAGGAGTTCATCTCGGTGCCAGTGCTCACACTTATTGATTAAAACAGACCATGAAAGACAGTATCACCCTGAGGGTCAGTAGCTGATTAACCTCCACTTCTCAACATTTTAATCAACCACTGACCTCTGAGGAGCTAAAACAAGGTGCTTATGGTGGTTCATTGAAAATCAAGGATGACGTCTCCATAAGTGAGTAATAAGATGTAAAGCACTGTTTGTGCTGTGCATGGTGCCTCCAGAACAGAGTGGGCCTATGTCTGTTACATAGATCCAAGTAGCTATACAACAACACCATCACACATTTGAACACCCTATGCCATGACAGAGCATCAAATGTTATTGGAAACATTTTAAATCAAGTTCAAATCAATTATCTCCTGACTCTCCAGAGTGTTTTCCAAGGGAAGTTATTTTTCTTTATCTCTTTTTCTCTTGTTTTTATTTATATAGCTGCATTGCTCTATGGCACTGTAGATTCGTCAGTTATTTCACCACGTTGGTCCAGACTGAAATATCTATTATGGATTGCCATGAAATTTTGTACAGAGATTCATGGCCACCTGATGGTGAATGCATGTCAGCAATGTCTTTGTTAGCATGTTAGCATGCTGACATTAGCATTAAGCATAAAACATCTCTAAGCCAAAATATAGCTTCGCAGAGCTGCTAGAATGACTGTAGTGTTGTTTAGCAATATAGACTAGAAAGAATGGTGATGTTTTAATAACCATCGGAGCCAGTATTATATCTATGCCAGCAACTGCGGCACCAGTAACATATACATTAGCGTCCTGCTCTCTGTCAACATGCAAATAAACTTTTCAGTATTGCTAAATATTCATTAAAAGGAGCAGAGACCCCCTGAGACGCAAAAGGTAACAAAATGCATAAGTGCATCAAAAAACTAGTCCGTTAAAGCCTAGCACAGCAAAGGTAAGGATAGGAATTATTTTTTATTTAAAGAGATAGATATGAAGAAGAAGTTAGTGATTGTCAGTTAGGTGTTAAGATGTGTTTTCAGGTGCTTTTTAAAGGTGGCTACAGAATCTGCTCATCTTGTAGGAGCAGACAGATCGTTCCACCAATGTGGAACGCATCCAGAGAAGGTGCGCAAGAGTGATTTTTTTCCTTTTTGGCATGGTACAACCAGACGTTGCTCGTTTGCAGAGCACAGGGATCTGGCAGGAACAGGTCTGTATTAGCGAGCGAAGATATAATGGTGCAGAACCAGTGGTGGTCTTGTAGGCAAAGAGCATCGCTTTAAATTTGATGCGGGCGACAACAGGGAGCCAGTGTAACCTAATGAAGAGAGGAGTTACGTGCGCTCTCTTCGGTTCATTGAAAACCACTCTTGCCGCTGCGTTCTGCATCATCTGCAGATGTTTGGTTGGGCAAGCAGGGAGTCCGGCCAGCAGCGCATTGCAATAGTCCAGTTTGGACAAGACAAGAGCCTGGACTAGGACTTGTGTAGACTGCTCAGACAGGAAAGGTCTGATTTTTCTGATGTTGTAGAGGATGAATCTTCAGGACCGGGTGTGCTGGCGACATGGCTTTTGAAGTTTAGCTGATCATCAATTAGATTTCAGATTTCTCGCCTTGCTGGACGGTGTAACGGTTGATGAGCCTAGTTAAATGGAGAGGTTATGGTGAATCTTTGGCTTGGCCGGGATCACACAGCATTCCGTTTTCTTGAGGTTCAGCAGCAGGTTATGGTCCTTCGTCCAAAGTGAGATGTCACTCAGGCATGCCGAGATGAGACAGTTGAGAACAGGTTGAAATGACAAATGGAGTTGTGTGTCATCCGCATAGCAGTGAAAAGCCATGCTTCTGAATGACCGAGCCGAGGGATGTCATGTATATGGAGAAGAGTAGCGGTCCAAGCACTGAGCCCTGCGGCACCCCTGTATTGAGATGTTGGGAACTTGTCTCTCCAGGGTACTCTGAATGACCTACCTGAGAGGTACGATTTGAACCATTGCAACGCGATTACAGAGACACCCATAGCACCCTTATTGCAGCCTTAGGCAATGTCTTTTCTGTTGTGTTTTTATGGCTTTTCCAGTAAATATGACGAATCTGTATTTATATATTTTAAATAGCACACTGAACAAATAAACCGAGCTATGAAACCACATTCAGACAGCTTTTAATTTTAGGCGGAAAGTGGTCATAATGACTGAAGGAGAGCAACGCGACCTGAGCTGTGACTATTTGCTGCAAAACCTCTGATTTTGCAGCTGCCTGGATCATGATGCTCTCACTCCTATGAGCCATCAGATAAGGGGGTCTATCTAATTCATATTCTAATTAATATGAAGCCACACTTCCTGCTTCTCAGGCTCTAGGGGAGGACATCATTCATCAGGCATTATCTTGAGTCGAAAGGTTCCTGTTCACCCAGCCTTTAACACTCTGCCAGGCTCTCTTTCACACTCTGCTCATCCCTTTGTCCAATCCTTTACCTGCCACTTCCTGTCATTTTACACATAATAAGGGCATGTGGAAGATAGAAAAAAAGAATCAAAGATGGTTACAGTAGGTGTGTGCTTTTGGTGAGAGAGACAATGTGATATAAATGCAAGGGAGAGGAATGATGAGAAAAACGAGACAGCAGGATTCAAAAAGCTTCCCAAATTGCCTCAAGGGAGACATCTTTTAGTGTATGTGGGGAAAAAGGCAGAGTGGATCATCAATTTGCTTTTCATGGTGTGGAGCAAACCAAATCTTATAGTTTCCCTTAATTCATATTCAGCTCAGTTCCTTGTCATTGCACAAGTAGAATGAAATGAATTTCAACATCCTGACTTTGATGCACAATAAAATAAACAAAACAACGATAAAGCAGAGGCGTACATTAGATTAAGGCGAGGCTCGGGCAGTGATAAGGTACATTTAATCATTAAATCCCCAAAAATAGCTTTCTTGGTGAAAAAGGTTGGAAAAATTCCAATCAAATTAATCTGTGTGACTATATCACAGTTTGATTTGTGAATTGGTTGCAATCATTGGGCAAAAATAGCCTTCTGTATCTGTAGTCCAAGTTAAAACATAAATAAAGTACAATTTTTCTTTTGCCATTTGCAATTCATCACTTACACACCTCCATATACTCAGGCTTTTAGGAAAGAAAAGAAAAGAAAATGCACAGGAACGTTAGGCGGGTTTAGGGATTAATTTGAAGCTGTACCATGCAGTGAAATCTACACCCACTAATCTACGAGAATTTAAAGCCCTATTTTCTGATCTGATGCCGTTATCAGCAGGACAACATAATGTGTCAGTGCCTCCACAAACTGTTACAAATCAGGTTTGGAAAAATCTGGAAACATCATCTGTTTGTGATGTCAAAAATGGTTAAGGTTTGATTAGACTTAGGTTAAACAACTTGGTTGGGTTTTGGTTAAAATTACTACTTCTTGAAGGTTAGGGGACCTTCGTCGTCATGGTTACAATAAGATTGGTTAAGGTCGGTTGAAAACCCATGTCAAAATTGCAGCTGCAGCAACTATATTGTTTATATATAGACACACAAACAAAATGAGGAAGCATGATAAAATGGTAAACCAAGTTAGAAATTCCTGCAGCAATCCATCACCTTCTGAATGCCATGCTCAGAGTACAGGGGGCAGTGATCAAAACATGAAATTACAGAGGTATTGTAACAATGCAGCCAAGTCTTAGAATCAGTAGCACCACATTGCCTGAGGCCGAGCCACTTAGCTGACACAGTTCATACACTACAGTTGAACTACTGGGGGGTGATGTGAGCGAGCTCCCGTGGGTGGGAATCAGTGCTCCAAAGAAGCTTCTTTAATCACCCTCTTCTTCCTTCTTTCCGCTGTTAAGAGTGAAGTTGGTTATCAGAGCAAATACGCTCTGAGCCTCTCTCTCATTTGAATTCCTTCTTGGCAGATACACTGTATGTGGGAAGACAGGAGCTGTTCTAAGGAGCAGTGGGAGACGATGAGTGGCAGTGCTAATGCAAACTGACCAGAGGTGACAGGCAAACTGTGACCAGAGGGAAAAAACTCCTGAAGCACACACACACACACACATCCTTGTACTCTCTCGTTCTGCTTGCCTGGTGTGTAAAGAAATAACACACAGTCTTTGTTCAGGCTGGCAGCAAGGTGGCTTTGGAGAAGCCGCTCTTCAACAGGAGCACACGGGTGAACCCTCCACATTGGCAGACATCCATCCTGCTTAAGTGTCCCTGAGCGAGACACTTCAGCTCTGTGCATCACGTTAACACAGCTCACGTTAACAGCTGCTGTTTATGTTTAATTATACGACATTTACTGCTGATCCTGCATTGTGATTGGATGGGAAACACTATAAGAGTTTAAAATCACAGATTAGTGTTTTTACCTGACTACTTGAGCAAACGTGTCCTTGCTGTTTTTTTTGTTCCTTTTGTTTTTTCTTTTACACATAATTAACAATTATATAATAATTAGCAATGGCACTCACTGAACAGCTTTCATTGCAACCAAGAAACAACCTAGATGGATTATGTGCCTGCAGAGAACATGGGATTGCATTTGAATTTAGATTTTCTGACAACTGATGAACAGATGAGCCTCTTACTTCTAACATTTCTGTTACTAGAAACACAGCTGGAGTTAGATCAACTTGAACGCATTGAGATAAAATCCACACTGAGCCTAAATTAACTTTAAGATTTAACAAAGGATGCTGGAAAGATGCAGAAGGATGTTGCCTAGCAACGGGAAAATATTTTTTTTTGGCCGAGGACCAAAGAAAATTTATCAAAACAAACCCAAAGCTTCTCTCTCTGCCTTTGTCCCTGTGCCTACAGCCACATCACAGCAGTGCCACTATCTCATGGTATAAATCTCCTTCTATGTTACTCTTTATTTTTCCTAAACCATTTAAATGTGACAGGAGCAGGGATAAATGGAAATTCCCAAATCAGACAGTTCTGGGTGAGCTTGCTGGTGAAACTTGAGTGAAATAGGAGCTTTTTGTGGAGGTCTTTACTACAGTAACTCATTCCACAGTGATGCTGGTTAAATACTGTATATTGAAATATGCTGTATTTCAGTTTTCTCGTTGGTTATGATTCAAATATCTGAGTTATAACAGCATGTGAATAAATACTGAAAATGGAGGCTAGTAATCATTCAATAAATAATGCACAGGGTGAAAATCTTGTGTATTTTATATTAAGATTTATGTTGCTGTCATTCAGTGCATTTCTACATCCCACAGTTACTATTTCTGCAGATGCAGCACCTTCCCTCTCATTGTGCAACTGTAACCAGTCAGTTGTGACTGCCGGCTAGATTTAACTTTCTGAAAAGCTAATGATCAACACACTAACTAATCAAACATGACAGGTAGTTGTTGCTGTATAAAACCGTATCAAGACTGCCTTTCATCAGTTTATTTAAACCTGCATTAATAAATATTTTTGATATTAACATTGTATTAAAAGACTGTGGAATGTAAAGAGGACACTCACTTTGCAGCTCTAAAGGGCTTTTTAGGCTCTTTTAGCTCATTGTTTTGGTTTTATGGCCTACAAATTTATTCTATGCTTGATTCTCAGAAAATTGCATCAACCCTGGGCGCCCCAGTAGCACACCACATACTATGGCTGAGTCCTTACTGCAGCGGTCTGGGTTAGATTCCAGCCCAGGGTCCTTTGCTGGATCCCCTCTCTCTCCCCCTTTCCTGTCTGCCTTCAGCTCTCCCTTACCAAAAAATATAGTCTAAAAAATCTAACTTTCCAACAGAAAACTGCAATAAACCAAATGTATATCTAACTACCCAGCACCACACGCAGACAGACAAAGCTACCAAGAGGCTGTAAACGTAGTCAAGCATGTAGCAAGCTAAAGACCCTGAATTTTTTTCTCAGGTGGTGGTGGAAACTAAAACAGAGATATATAGAGATATATGCAATTTCCCCACTGCGGGATTGTTTTCTATCCAAACAAGTTGACTCCAGCTTTAAATAACCAATATTGAACAAGAAACTACCTCATAAAAGTTAATGGTAATGTTTTTAATTGTCATCTCATTGTGACCTCTTCTTCTGCAATCCCTTAATGGCAGCTGACTGGAGAATTAGTGCCACCTACTGCTTTCTCGATGAACCAACTCCTAATATGCATAACAATAGTGGATGGAAAGGCATATATTTGCATTGCTTTTGCCAATTTTCTGAAAATGACATGAAATTTGTGCTATTTTATGATGAAAAGGGAAAAGTTTCTTTCTCACATTTATGTTTCCATATTAATTCAGTTTAACTGTGTACCTCAAATGAAAGAAGCAAGTATCTACAGGTGTACTGGGATACCAGTGGATGGTTATTAAACCTTACACTGACTGAGCTTTACGCATAATTGTGTGCACATCTAAGTGAGTACAAAAGATAAAATTTCATAATATAGCACATCAGGCTAGCGCTCATTTCAGGGCTTCTCTACCTCCTGGTCCTCTGCCAGCTCTGTAAAATAACTCGAAAGAACGGGAAATTAAATCTAACCATAAAATCATGGAATCCTAGAGAGAACATGTGAATGGGAGTAATCCTCTCCCCAAAGCTATTTTTGAGTGCTTTCCTTCTGTTTGAAGTAGTGCAACGTTTCCTGCAGATTTTTTCTTTGAACACTGCCTCTCCACCCGAAAACATCACCTTCCACTCAAGTCTTACTCAGCTAATACATTCGCACACGTATGCACTTTTGTTTTCATCTCACTCTGTCTGTCTGTCTGTCTGTTACACACACTTCCTGTCTCTCTGTTTTCCTTTAGCAGCTTCTGACAGGTGGTCCTGCGGGGCCCATCTCAGTTGGCAGTAAGCTATATCTCCCACAAAAGCCTCTCCATCTGGGTCAAGTCAGAGAATAACAGGCCTCTAAGGAAGAAGGAGATAGAAGATACACACACACACACACACATAATGCAAACATCGAGGTCGATCTATGTGTGTGTGTCAGAACGCCTAAATTCTTTATGTGTCTGTATATGTGAATGCATGTTTGCATCATGGCTTCTGTCTTTGAGTGCTGATTTTACGTCTCTGGCTGTATAGCGTGTCTACACGTGTTGTGCATTTGTGGGTCTAAATGTGCACTTATAGTTGTAATAAAAACCTAGAGCAACAACAGAGTCTCTTCACAGCTCCCTAATTACACAGAATGGCAGCATTTAGACCGTTGGGCAAATAGAGACAGATAAAAAAACGTGTGCTCGCATAACATGTGAATTCTACCCACTTTTGCTCCTGCTGTTAGCAGCCTCAATGATTACAAGAGAATAAATATGAAGGGAATGAGTAGAGCCCATTCCTTGTTCAGCTTCACTATCAGAAAAAACATCATAATTTGGATAGGTTGAAGTATGTTTATGCTTTTGTCTAATTCAGACTGAATGGCAATTTTGCTAACACTTCAGTCTGACTTTTCTTTCGGGGTGGGGGTGGGGGGGTGGATTTGCCCTTGTATGGTCATATTGTTTACATGGGAAGTCGAGGACACCAGAAATGGATGCTGCCATGTTCCATTTTGTGCAGTCTACATTACATCGCTAGAAAAAAAAGGTAACAACTAAAGGAACTCATAGGAAAAAATTTAACATTAATGGACATTTTTAAAACCATTAGCATATATCAGAAATTGTGTATTCTTGAATTGGTCAACACATCTCTCTTTAGACACCTATATTTATCGGTTTATCTTTCAGCCGTGGCTGCGCTAGACAGCATACAGTTAGTATAACATAAATTTCCCATTAAAACCATGTTTGTCAACCCATGAATGAGAATTTGCTGTTTCAGTTGTTCTAAAAATACAAAAAAAAAACACAGCAAGTTAAATTAAGCAAATCCACATAGTGGCAGACATTGGTCAAGGTTTCTACAAAGACAGCTTGCCACATATAACCACATGTCGTGACAGGAAAATAATAGCCCTCCACCAAGTTGATTGTTGTAGTTCATTCTTCCTGACAACCACAAGAAATGTAATACCTGGATTTCCATCATACACATGCACAGGCCCAACAAATACATTTTAAAACAATATTTGGTGTCTATCCTGACATAATAGGACATAAGTTATAAACTGTTGTGAGCATATTACTTAATCATACATTATAATGATATACACTACATCTCCTATTTCAGGGGATGTTTTATGAGTTGCTCTGATATCGCTTTAAGGGATTAATGGCTTCAGGTTTGTTTGTTGGTTCGCTGGATTACTGTACTCCTCCAAGTCTCACGGGAGCTCTTCTTTATTCATCATGAATAATCAATTCATGTCAAATAAAAACAAACTTCAGCTCGAATATTTATTCACACTCTTTCAGCTTTCATTTTCTCCTGTCAACGATTAAGAGGCAGTGAAGATAGATGTTGCTCATCATGGTGTCCTGCCTTCCCGGAGTAGCAGTAATTAGTGTAGTATGTTCCTTTATTTCTGTGTCTACCTTGAGAGATACCCAACACTCTGAGAGCACCAGACTACATTATACTGCAGTTCCAGCAGGCCAGACTGAGAGGAACATTTAGTGACTCAGCCATCCACAGATTCACATCAAGTCGTGTAGACATGCAGGCATGAACCATGCATGCACACTTTTATGAGCACAGAAATGGGCACACACTTTAGTCAGCACAGCAAACACGGCTACTCTCCAGTCTTCACCTCCCTATTTTATCTCAACCTAAAAGAGAAAACAATCCAAACTGTTTTATCGGAATGTGCCAGCATAAAAACTTTATAGCATGGTTACTGTTGCTAAAATTACAACATACAAAAACATCTCAGTAATTATTTTAACCCAAAATGGAATTAGAAGATACACTACTTAAGGGTCATAAAAATTGTAGTTAGTGTACATCACACAATGATTCTGTATTGTTCAGTAAGAAATTAAATTTTAGTGATAAACAACAATACCATAAACTTAAGCACATAAGGAGGTTGGGGTGTTGGAGGGAGCTGCAGCATCAAACACAATAAAGGCATCAGCAGAGTAGGACTGAGAAGTGTCAGAATATGATGGCTCTCAGTCATGTAACCAGCGCAAGATGATATCCGTATCCGGGATATTGGCTTCATTTTTGCACAGTGGGAGGAAGTGGAGATGTGTCGTAAATGTAAATGGACTGCACTCGTATAGCGCTGATGGCAGGAGCTAACTGCCCATCAGTACAAATTAATCATTCACACACACCGAAGGCACAGCTTCAGAAGCAATTTGGGGTTCAGTATCTTGCTCAAGGATACTTTGACACATGGATGGGGGAAGCCGGGATCAAACCGCTGACCTTCCGATTGGTAGACGACCCACTCTGTCCATCTTTATATACAGTATGGTATGAACTAACGCTATACTCAATTTTATTTATAAGTAAATGTGAAAAAAATAATTGTCCAAAGCGTATTTTAAGACAAGGTGTTTCTACTGAACAAATATCATGTCCTTCACAGTAGTCGCAGCAGTAGTTGTACGCAGTTCATTTGATGTGTTGATGTACGATATTTTTCTCTGCAATTTCTGATGTCAGTACTAGCAGCAATGAGAGAGGCTCACGCTCATGACGATTGTCAAATACTGTGTGAGCCTCCAGCAGATAAGACAGGACTACCAGGGCTGTAAAGTAGTGGCTGCAGTCATGCCGCAGTATCAACTCACTCAGCTGTGAAATATGACTGACGTGATTGTGAGAAAACCACAATTATGTCTTGGGTCCCTGACAAGTGACCACAGAGCACTAGTTGTTCAGTCAACTGTGAAAAATAAACTGGCGGACCCTGACTCTAATGCCTCTATTTGCCCAAAACACAATCACTGCAGTGTCACACACAGTTCTAACTGTTTTCTATAGAAAGAGATTGGCACCAGTGTGACAGGAGGGAGAGGACAGTGGAGCCTATTTGTGCTGCTTAACAATGACTGAAACAAGAGCAGCAGCATCATTTTGTATATGTGCTATGACTGCTGAGAATTTCTACTCAGCTATGGTTTTATTATTGTCTGCTGTCAACTTGGCATTTGAAAAATTGAGAGGGGTATATTTTGAACTGACTAGTGTAACAATGTCGAGGAAAAAAAGTATTTTCTTCTTCACTATACAATAAATATGTGAATTCCTCTTTGTGAGTTTGTGTGTGTGT
Organism: Coreoperca whiteheadi; assembly: GCA_011952105.1. Lineage (NCBI taxonomy): Eukaryota > Metazoa > Chordata > Actinopteri > Centrarchiformes > Sinipercidae > Coreoperca > Coreoperca whiteheadi. The sequence goes on from CM022485.1 coordinate 14,669,315, forward strand.
ATAACAAACTGGATGTTTTAGGAACCCATGAGATGTTTTGGCAAGTAATTCACACATGTGTATAAATTCACTTTGTGGCTGGTTGGAGTTGGATTTACCTACAGTAATACAGAAGGTATTGGCCAGGGCACAACTGTCTTTTCTTTAGATATAAAGGAGCGGTGTGTAGGATTTAGTGACATCTAGTGGTGAAATTGCAGTTTGTAACCATTTGAATACTGCTCACATCACCCTCCCCTTCCAAGAGTGTAGGAGAAACTACGGTGGCTGCAAAACCTGCGAAAGGCGCTTTATAGAACCAGCTTTTGGTTTGTTCATTCTGGGCTACAGCTACACCTCCAGTCACCAGTCCCTCAAGCTCCTGAAGTTTGTGGACGACACCACCCTCATCAGGGTCATCTCTGATGGGGATGAGTCCGCCACAGAGATTGACCACCTGGTGACCTGGAGGAGCCAGAACAACCTGGAGCTCAACGCTCTTGAGACAGTGGAGATTGTTGTGGAGTACAGGAAGAACACAGCCCCACCAGCCCCCATCACCCTGGGCGACTCCCCTGTCGACAATGGAGTCCTTCCACTTCCTGGGCACCATCATCACCCAGGACCTCAAGTGGGAGCTGAACATCAGCCTCCTCACTATGAAAACCCAGCAGAGGATTTGCTTCCTGCTGAAGAAATTCAACCTGCCAAAGTTAATGATTGTGCACTTCTACACCATACCAGCCACACTTGCTCAACCTGTTACCCAACAAAATGTAGTTCATGACATGCTCTTTGACTTTGGAAGTAACACTTACTTTCTACTGAAGCTAGTAAGCTAGTTAGCCAGACATGCTAACAACACTTTTACTCTTTGATTTTTGGTTCTGGAAAGACAAAATGCGTGATTGGCCTACTGTACCAAATTATGGTTGCTAAGCTATCAGGAGTACAGTCCTCACTGATTAAAAATGTGTTGCTCTTGTTCTAGATTTTATATTGTTTGGAATCATCTTGTTAACTCAAATTGATAAAAGTTTGAGCTAGCGGCTGAACAGCTGTTTTATTAAAGTCAGCAGGTAAATTAAATGAATGACATGTGCATGTATGAACCAGATGGTGCTGGTTTCTTTGTTGACATGAGGTTTAGTGTTTTATTTAGGCGAGCTAATATTTGCTAATGTTTGAGGATTGAACAATTCTTTGCTTGTACTTTGTGCTTTATGTTCAGAGGGCAGCACCACTATAAGTAGTCCGCCGTGGGATCATGATCAAAAGACAACCAAACTGCTGCAGACGAAAAGCTGCAGTTTTTCATCATTGTGCTTTTGTTTCTTATCAGCTATTCATGAATTCAAGATTTAATACTAGCCTCAGAGGACATTATAGTGGTGGGCGTATAAACCAGAGAACATCTTGTTTATGTTCATAAACATCCAAGCAAGATAGATTTTTAAAATACTCCGACATCATGTATCTTTGGTCTAACTCATATCGGTTTACACTAAGCATCATGGCCCACAGTTCAATGAGATTTCTAGAAGTCACAAAAGATTAAATTGACTGTGTGCTTTCATCGAAATAGCCAACAGAAAAGGGGGAAGAACATCAAAATGATTTAGGATTATGGAGGAGTCCAACATTGTCTGTCTGGGGCCAAACACCAGCAGCCCAAAGCAATAAGTTAGACCACTTATAGCTTAGACAGGCTCAGAAAAAAACACAAAAACCAATCCCTGCTGAACACAGAGCCAGGAACAGAGGCTGCTAATGGGCTAATTTCACTCCTAATTAGAGGATTAATTTGTCCATTTAGGTCTGTATGAAAAATGCTCAACTATTGGAGGACAAAACTGGGTTGGACAGACTCACCGTCTCCGCCTATAATGGTCTGATGCACAGCCTTTTAATCATTTCATTAATTGAATGATAAAAAATGGCATTCACAAACTGTGTCATTTAGATTTTTTGTTGTTGTGATGTATAAATCTTTATTCCACCAGCGTAGAGATCTCGGTTTCCTTGTCGTAATCAGTCAGTGTGCCATCTTTCTCTCTCGCTTCCTCCCTCTTTCATTAGCTACAGTAATATTTATGGCCTGTCACGGTCACAGGCTGTCACAGAGAGCACCTCATAAACCCTTTCACCGATTTCCTGCTGGCCCTACTGTAGTTATGTGATCGTAATGGAAAGTCTATGGTCATGATGTGTATGTGCTGCGATTTGTGTGCAGCGTTAGCTACCAGATATTTGGAGATGTGGGGAGCATGAGTGTGCAAGTATACTGTATGTGTGTCTTTATTGTTAAAAAAGAGGGAAGCTGCTGTCCTCCTGACAGTGCAGTGGGCTCGAGCTGTGTGTGCGTGTGTGTTATAAGCAGGCAGCAGCGTGGAGTGCTAAACATTTGTGCCCTGCACTCAGATTTATCCCCAGGAAATCTTTGTCCAGCCGCATGTCACTGAAATGGTGCCATAAATCACACACACTCTTTCTGTAGTCGATCTAAGATAAACATGCACACACACATTTCAGCCAGGAGGGTCAACACACCCTGGCACTGCTCACACATATGAGTAACATTTCCCCACAGCCAGCCACTTATATCCACAATCTTCCAGCTTTTATTCCTTGGTAATTAATGAGTATCCTACTCCTTTTTATCCTTACTCCTAAATATTTAATACAATCAGTTTGTTTGTTTATTTTTTTCCCCCCTCAGGTTTAGCTAATAACTATATATTTTTGTTTGGGACAATATAAAGCACCATACAGTTGGTTGTGCATATTTTAGCACATCAACTACAAATGTGCGTATATCCTGATGCGTTCAAGGAGCTGAAGCTGAAGGTGTATTGCATTCACAAACAGAGAAGACAAACAATAAACAAACAAACATAATAACACGTATTGCATTACAAATTAGTTTTCTATATTTTTGCCTGAATTTGACATATGATAGGAAACATGGGAAGAAATAAAAGGGCACAACATGCAATAAAGGTATAAAAATGAACTAATACAAATGGGTGCCTGGAAGACAGGATACTAGCAAAAAAAACCCCCAAAAACCTATGGACTGCATCCAGTGCTGCAACACGCTCAGCTTCTGAAGTCACAACTTATTTTCAAGTCCAAATGACTTTTGACGATTATCAAAATAGGCTATTCATTTTCTGCCAATTGAATAATCGTTTCTAATCGTTTTTATAAGCTCTTCGTATTGTTTTGATAAGTTCATTAAATATTTTAATTCTATTACTGCTGTGTTTTATTTGTTTTTATGTTGTTTAATGTGTCTTTGCTTGCTCTGTGAAGCACTTTGTAACTTTATTTTGATAAGTGCTATATAAATAAAGATATTATATTTTTTGTATGCACAAATCTTAATTTATAAATTGTAACTAAAGCTGTCAGATAATGCAACCGCAGGGGGCCACAAGCCAGTGTCTTCATGTGCCAGTCCCAAGTCTGGATAAATGCAGAGGGTTGTGTCAGGAAGGGCATCCGACGTAAAACACATGCCAAACTAAAAATGCGAATCATGACAATGACTTCCATACCGGATCGGTCGGGGCCCGGGTTAACAACGACCACCACCGGTGCTGTTGACCTACAGGGTACCGGTGGAAATTGGACTACTCTTGGTCGAAGAAGAAGGAGAGGAGGAAGGTGTGTTCGTAGGCAGAGAGAGAAGAGGAAAGCTAAGAATGCAAGGCTAGAAGCTTAGGAGCAGGGTTCAAGTTGTTCTACCATGGGTCGGATAGGAAGAGAAACGGAGTAGGGGTTATCCTGAAAGAGGAGTTTGTGAGGAATGTTCTTGAGGTGAAAAGAGTGTCAGACAGGTTGATGAGCCTGAAGCTGGAAATTGAAGGGGTGATGTTCAATGTTGTGAGTGGTTATGCCCCACAGGTAGGATGTGAGTTAGAAGAGAAGGAGAAATTCTGGAGTAAGTTAGATGAAGTGATGCAGAGCATCCCCAGAGGTGAGAGAGTGGTGATTGGTGCAGATTTTAACGGGCATGTAGGTGAAGGGAACAGAGGTGATGAGAATGTGATGGGCAGGTTTGGTCTTCAGGACAGGAACGCAGAAGGACAGATGGTGGTAGACTTTGCAAAGAGGATGGAAATGGCTGTAGTGAACACTTTCTTCCAGAAGAGGCAGGAACATAGGGTGACATATAAGAGCGGAGGGAGAAGCACTCAGGTGGACTACATCTTGTGTAGACGTTGTAATCTGAAAGAGACCAGTGACTGTAAAGTAGTGGTAGGGGAGAGTGTAGCCAGACAACACAGGATGCTAGTGTGTAAAATGACTCTGGTGGTGAGGAAGATGAAGAGGACAAAGGCAGAGCAGAGGACGAAGTGGTGGAAGTTGAAAAAGGAAGAATGTTTAGTTTTCAGGGAGGAGCTGAGACAGACTCGGGGTGGTCAGGAAGTGCTCCCAGATGACTGGACCACTACAGCTAATGTGATCAGGGAGACAGGTAGGAGGGTACTCGGTGTGTCATCTGGAAAGAGGAAAGTGGACAAGGAGACTTGGTGGTGGAACCAGGAAGTTCAGGAGTGTATACAGAGAAAGAGGGTAGCAAAGAAGAAGTGGGACACTGAGAGGACTGAAGAGAGTAGACAGGAGTACAGGGAGATGCAGCGTAAGGTGAAGGTAGAGGTGGCAAAGGCCAAACAAAGAGCATATGAGGACTTGTATGCTAGGTTGAACACTAAAGAGTGAGAGGCGGATTTGTACAGGTTGGCCAGACAAAGAGATAGAGATGGGAAGGATGTGCAGCAGGTTAGGGTGATTAAAGATAAGGATGGAAATGCATTGACAGGTGCCAGGAGTGTGATGGGAAGATGGAAGGAGTACTTTGAAGAGTTGATGAATGAGGAAAATGAAAGGGAACGAAGAGTAGAAGAGGTGACTGGTGTGGAGCAGGAAGTAGCAAAGATTAGCAAGAGCGAAGTGAGGAGGACGTTGAAGAGGATGAAGAGTGGAAAGGCAGTTGGTCCTGATGACATACCTGTGGAGGTATGGAAGTGTCTAGGAGAGGTGGCAGTAGAGTTTCTGACTAGCTTGATTAACAAGATCTTGGAGAGTGAGAGGATGCCCGAGGAATGGAGGAGAAGTGTACTGGTGCCAATTTTCAAGAACAAGGGAGATGTGCAGAGCTGTGGCAACTACAGAGGAATAAAGCTGATGAGCCATACAATGAAGTTGTGGGAAAGAGTAGTGGAAGCTAGGCTAAGGGCAGAGGTGAGCATTTGTGAGCAGCAATATGGTTTCATGCCTAGAAAGAGCACAACAGATGCAGTGTTTGCTTTGAGGATGCTGATGGAGAAGTACAGAGAAGGTCATAGGAAGTTGCATTGTGTCTTTGTAGATTTAGAGAAAGCGTATGACAGGGTGCCGAGAGAGGAGCTGTGGTATTGTATGAGGAAGTCTGGAGTGGCAGAGAAGTATGTTAGAGTGGTGCAGGACATGTATGAGAGCTGTAAGACCGTGGTGAGGTGTGCTGTAGGAGCGACAGAGGAGTTCAAGGTGGAGGTGGGTCTGCATCAAGGATCGGCTCTGAGCCCCTTCTTGTTTGCTCTGGTGATGGACAGGCTGACGGATGAGGTTAGACAGGAATCTCCATGGACTATGATGTTTGCGGATGACATTGTTATTTGTAGTGAGAGCAGGGAGCAGGTGGAGGAGAATCTAGAGAGATGGAGGTCTGCTCTGGAAAACAGAGGAATGAAGCTTAGCCGCAGTAAGACAGAATACATGTGTGTCAATGAGAGGGACCCAGGTGGAACGGTGAGGTTACAGGGAGCAGAGGTGAAGAAGGTGCAGGACTTTAAGTACTTAGGGTCAACGGTTCAGAGCAATAGAGACTGTGGAAAAGAGGTGAAGAGGCGAGTGCAAGCAGGTTGGAACGGGTGGAGAAAAGTGTCAGGTGTGTTGTGTGATAAAAGAATATCAGCAAGAATGAAAGGAAAGGTGTTCAAGACGGTGGTGAGACCAGCGATGTTGTACAGCTTAGAGACAGTGGCACTGAAGAAAAGACAAGAGGCGGAGCTGGAGGTGGCAGAGCTTAAGATGTTGAGGTTCTCTTTGGGAGTGACGAGGATGGACAGGATCAGGAACGAGTACATCAGAGGGACAGCTCATGTTAGATGTTTCAGAGATAAAGCCAGAGAGGCCAGATTGAGGTGGTTTGGACATGTTCAGAGGAGAGACTGTGAATATATTGGTAGAAGGATGCTGAGGTTGGAGCTGCCAGGCAGGAGGTCTAGAGGAAGACCAAAGAGGAGATTTATGGACGTAGTGAGAGAGGACATGAAGTTAATTGGTGTGAGTGAAGAGGATGCAGAGGACACGGTTAGATGGAGGTGCATGATTTGCTGTGGCGACCCCTGAAAGGGAACAGCCGAAAGGAAAAGAAGAACTAAAGCTGTCAGATAAATGAAGTGCAGTAGAAAGTACAATATTTCCCTTGAAATGTATTGAAGTAGAAGTATAAAGTGTCTTAAAAAGAAACTTCACTTTACTCGAGTAAAGTACAAGTACCTCAAGTAGGGTGCCAACAGATTTCCTAGTTGAAAATAACTTGTGTATGCATACTCTGAGGAAATAGATTCAGTAATTATTCAGCAAACACTTGTAAAAGATTGGATTATTAGACTGGCAGGACATGGATATTTGTGTTACTGATTTTTACACAGAAAGGGGCTGGTAACATCTGTTTTTGCTCCTTTGTATTGATTAAATATGTGTAATTGTGCTATGTACATAAAGGTTTATAAGCTGTTTAAACACTGACTGATTGTTTGACTGGCCTAAAAGTAGTTACATTTATATAGAGAGTATAAGATATACTGAAATCTACTTATACTATAAAATATCCTTCAACTGTTTTTAATTGTAGAAAGTGAAGCCCCAGCAGGTTCCTAAAACTCAGAAAAAATACAGAGGACGTGACCTCAATGTCTTCATTGGTAGCTATACTGGCCTGTCAGCAATGCATGTGCATGTTTATGTATCCAGCAGGAAATATCTGCAGAAACATTGATAAATGGTGCAAGAAATATGAGTGTGAAGAAATATGATGACTAATCTTTACAGATCAAACATTAATGATTGTTTGTAGTGGCCCAGGCCTGTACGCGCAGGCAGCAGATGGATGAGCATATCCCTCGGATCAGGCCAGAAACATGCTCCAGGTCCAACCTGTCACTCAAAAGGTTAATGAATGCTTCGGAGAGTCAAGCCACACTGAGGTGACTGTCTTGGTGGAGATGAAACATACCTACATACTAGAACGGACGCCACTGTTTTAGCCGGCAGATTTCAGTTGAAGATAAACTGGTCATGGCTATTGTTTGCAATAATTAAAGTATTCTCAAGGTGTTATGAGAGCTGAAAACACGCTAAGCTTTAAGCACTCTTGGGATCGTATGACAACGTCTCATTTCCATTGAAAACAATGAGCAAAAGAGGCCAGCATTAAAAGAAAAGATTTTCCTAGCAGAGAAGGAGCTTTAATATTCTCGGGGCATACAGTATAACTCGAGCACTCGCTGGCGTCGAGATAAACCTTTGTAGCTCTGGTGATTATTGCGTTATAGTGGAAGGCAAGAGCAGCCATGAACTTGAATTCATTTTCTGATTCAATGCAAAATGAAACACTTTAGGGTTACAGAGAGTATAGTAACGAATATATTTACTTTGCTTGTTCTACAAGCTTTAAAAACAGCAGATGAGTTGGCTTTTAGTGACTAAGACATTTACATAGTCTGGAATATTCCAAAATTACAGTAACTTGGTTAAAACAATACTGTGAATAATAACAGATGAGACAGAATGAGAAGCAACAGAGTGTTTGGTCATTCATCGCTCTATGTTTCAGAAACAGGAATATACTGTAGTTCTATTGGCCATTGGAATAGCTTGATCGCAAACACTATCCTATCTAGAAAAAGCTCAACAGTAGCCGTCCATGCAAACACAGTCAGTGGTGCAGGGAAGCACTGTGAGACATCACATTCAGACCATGGCTGAGCTACACAGCTCTGCTCCAACCCTGTGCTCTTTCACTAAAGGACAACTTGTACTCACATCCCTGTGGAAACATGAATGTAAAGTAGCTGCAGATGTTAGACTCTCTCAGTGCCTGACACCTCACAAGTACAGTGACCATTTCACCTCAAGACTGCTGTACCTCTCAAATATTTAAATCTTTCCATGCTTCAGTCCAGAGAAGTATCAGTTCAGTAAAGTGTAAATAGTGCTTTTTTTAATGAAGGAAACAGTCAAAGCACAATATATACATAACCTAAAATCTGTGAATATAGAGGTTAAACTAAAACTTGGTCTGTACTCTTATAGGAATATTACAAAATTTTTAGGAAATGTGCTTATTTGCTGTCTTGCTGAGAGAGAAGATCGATAACACTCATTCTGTGTATTACGAGAACTATAATTAAGAGGTTGTGTTTGAAATCACTCTATGTGCTATAAATGCACTAAATGTACCCTCTGCCATTTAATTTGTGTGTAAAATTAATGGCCACAAAAGTCTCTCAAAATGCTAACAATCACACTGTGCAAAGTGTGCGTGGCATTTCATAGATGCAGAAATTACAGTAATCATCACCTGTCAGTAATGATTCATGTGTCCAAAATCTCAATATACTGTACTGCTCACTGTACAGTAAACCACTGAGTGTTTTTTATAAAGGGAGTAGTAAAAAAATTGAACGAGGGACTGATTTCGCACACAAGCTCTAGTCTTGTGATCACTGTGAGGTTGCCAGGCAACCAGCAGAGACTCCAGGAAGAGGATTAACCAGGCTGCTGTTCCCCAGGAAATAGTTACACTTTTTATTTATGTTTGGCTTAAACAAACAAGATACAACATATTAAAAGTTAATTTAGAGGTATTTGTATTTTTGAACTGCGGACAGAACCAGGTTTGCTGTTTACCTCCCTGCTTCCAATCTTAATGCTAAGCAAACTACCTCCTGGTTCTAGCGTCCTTCTTAACACTCAGACATGAGATATCTATCTATATACAGTATATACACAGACGGACAGAGAGATATACTATATCTTCTCATTTAACTCTCAGAAAGAGAGAGAATACATTGTACAATGGTTGTGCAAGTCCAAGAGATGATGTTCTGGTATGGCAAAGTGCTGCATTGGAATTGCATGGATTAAAATGGAATTAACTGTACATCAAATATATATTAAAATATATATAGAAGTATTTAGAGGCATGTATTGTGTGTACTAAAGATACTTACACTTTAAAAAACTAATAACAGCAACAAAACAGTTGAGGCTTCCTGAGACAAATCCTCTATACTGCAGGCTATCAATGTCTTGTTTCCTGACAGGGCAAACAAGGATTTACTGCCCTCGAACACTCTCTCTGTCTTTCTGTCTCTCTCTAAACACATAATCCATCACAGTCACAAACAGCAGAAGACTGCAGGTAGTCTTGTCTTCCTCCTGCCTCCGAGTGATACAGAGTAAATCTGCCGTGGCATTAATGCAGCAGACTTGTCTTGATAGAGAACTACAATGTTTATTAGCTATTTCAGGTGGAAGAGGAGGATTTCTTTCAAACATGGACACAGCGTTTTTTTCTCATTCCACTGAGATCAATATATCTTTGATGTGGAGTTTACAAGGAAAGTTTTGGGGTATACAGTATTTCATATTCGACACTTCTCTCCCCACAATAGTGCACCAGTTTTTCTGCTCCGGCATACAAACATCCAGTTTCCAACCATCCAAACATTGCACTAGCAGTCATGCGCTGACTTGACTGCAATGTGTCAGAACCAAAGATGTTGCACAAGCTTTCCTCTCTATACCCTGTCTCGCCTTTTCTATTTATAACTCATATCTGTCTCTCTAATACTCAAGAATAAATACAAAAATCTCAGAATGCTGCAAACGTTTTTCAAATATCTCAAAATACTGAAAGATAATAAGAAACAATTGATTTCAATATATTATGCCAATTGTTTTAGGGCTGCAACTAATGATTATTTTAGTTTGTCTGACCATCCTTTTTTGATTTATCAATTAATCATTTAGTCTATAAAATAGCATAGAACAATAAAAAATGTCCTTTACAATTCCACTACATCTTGTAGGAATAGAACAGAATAGTACAGTCCCACTCTTATCCCTGTCTTCTCAACATGAAGATATAGCCAGCAGCAGGTTAGCTTATCTTAGCATAAAGACTGGAGTCTTGTCATCACCATAAAGGTTGCCAGGCAACCAGTGGTGACTCCAGGAAGCCTCTAAGTGAAACCTTTAATTAGCTTGTTTTGTCCAACCAACTGTTCAAAGCCAAAAGACAATCAATATACAGTAACATAAAATAAAAAAAACACCCCATTCACACACTGGACGCCTCAACTATTTGCCAGTTTTGCTTGATAAATGACTTAAAACATTAATAATTTATTAAAATCATTACAGATTAATTCTCATCAGATCATATGATGGACCTTGTTTTATCACAAGAGACCAATTTTTAATAAGTCAGCTAAGAAAACCAAGTCTTTAACACACACACTTAAATGGTTTGGAGAAACTCCAGTTATTACGAATCACGATGCAGAGCATGGCCACCCACAGTTGGCAGATGGGTTGGTGCAGCGTTGCCAGGACTGAAAGCATCCAGCCGGTGTATTAGTCACCTGCCAGTCAGCGCAACGTCGAAGGCAGAAATGGAAAAGCTTGACTGTCAGGACTAAACATTACATGCTACAGTCACAAAAAACACACTAGATATGAACTTTTAGACCCCTCTAAAAACAGAACAGGAAGCAGTGGTCACGGACTGATCTCTGTATGCTTGCAGGCACAGGCTATTCAAGTAAATTAGTCATGCCTTTTAAGGAAAGAGAGGTAAGACGATTTAACTCTTTTACAGAGCACAACGTGTGACCAATTTCTACTTATACCTCAATGATGGGATATTTCCTTTGATCCCCAAGAAATGAAATGATTCAGATCTCTTTTTCTGGTTTAACATTACACAAAGACAAAGAAAGGAAAGGAGAATATAAATGCGAAGGGTGAGGATGCAGATATGTGTAGCAGCGAAGCAAGGTGACAAAATTAAAGGGAGCAGGACAAGTGGTATGCAGTGAGAGGGGACGGGTACAGCATGAAGTGGTAAAGTAGAAGAAATAAGATCAGATTATTTATGGCATTAAGAGAGCATGAAATAGAATTGGGAAGGGGCTTGTTTGTGCTGTACCCCAATCCTGATCTCTACTTCAAAAAGGACAGAAAGACTGAAAGATATGTAGACAGAGATCATCATCTTCAGTCACAAGTAAACGATGATGGATCTGCACGTCTTTTTGTAGTGCAAAGGATGAATTGTGTCATGTAATGTATCACACATGTAGGTAAAGGGGAGTGTGGCCTACAACATGCACTATGTGGCAGTCAATTACAGGTTTTCAGGCTCTATTATGGCAGACAAATGTCTCCCTGGAACTCTTGGGAAGGAGAGAAACATTTCACCACTGAGATGTAACGCACCATGGCAAGACCAGGGCCCGTATTTATCAAAAACGTTATCTAGTTATTAATCAAAAGTAAAAAAACCTTCACTGTTACCCCTACTCACAAATTTAAAAATTAAAGCTGTTTATCAAATTTCTTACGACTGAACAGACACCTTCTGAGACATGTTTTGGAGTGATTCCAAAAAACAATATTGTTGGTCATGATACATTAGCTGAAGGAATATTTATTATTCAGAATAGCCTATTATTAGCATTTACTAGGATGTTACACCCCCTCTTGTCATTTTTAAATCAGGGGTGAAAACAACAAGAATTATGCTGCCATTGATTTAGTTTACAGTCCCCTTCAATGCAGCTTCATTTTTTAAATTATGAATTTGGTATTAAATTCTCCTTATTTACAGCAGCAGCAAATTTTGATGATGTGATGATACTGTGTGTGTTTGAACTGAGTAACACTGAGTTCAATGGTTGTTCATCTGTGTAAGCACAGAGAAGAAAAGTGAAAGCTGTTAAGACTTCTAACTGACTTTGGTCCTGTAGTTTCCAGGTCAGTGGCTGTGAAAACATACAACACTGGAGCTGTGATCCTGGGATTTTAACACAACCTGAACATGCCCCAAAGTTGAAACTGCATTCACAGACAGTTACAGTTTCTATGGCTGCTAAATCACAAGTGTGACAAGCAATAAGCGCTCACATTCACATTGTGTTAATAAACTGAAATGACAATTTGAGGACTATTTTTCTTCCTCTTAGGTAATCAAATACGGTAGTTAATGATGTCTTGTGCTTGGTCATGATTTGTATTCTCGTGCAGAATATATGCTAATCTACATGTGGTGATCCTAACAGGAAAGAAACAAAACATCTGTTTCAGTATGTAAGTATGGGTCTCGTACATCGTCACATCTCAATCCATCCCATCAACACAATAAAAGACTCCCTCCTGGGAGTATTATAGCTTTGTTCAGAGTTGTCAGATTAGCAGCTGTGTGTGGGCGTTCAGAGGACACTCACCACTAGAGAGAGCGGCCTCTTCCATGACACCACCCCGATCAGTCCAGAAAGCAGCACCTGGGAGAGAAAACAGATGCTATAAGAAGTGAATGATACTGAAATGTATGTGGAAACAGAGATGGACGTATGTTCATATGATGGATTAAAGAGAAGTTCCTTTTTCATATACTCTGGCTCTTATGTACTGACCAATCACCAAGATAATTGCTGGGATTTGGGAAATGAGGTGATATCACTAAATCACTAAATGATGGTGCAAGAAATATGAGCAGTCAGACGATCGTTCAGGTTTGAAATATTTTGTGATAATGTTGAGTGATTTTGTTACAGTGTATGGTCCTTGGCAGTTTGACATTAGCTATGGCAACTCCCACCCTTGGACGCATAGGTTTAAAAACATGTTTTCAAGCTACTATTTATTGACAATGGTACCTATTTTAGGTTGCTTATGTTTGTGTTTCCCATATGCCTTTGTCCATTTTTAGCCATGCTAGCAGCTCGGTCAGTCAGTCGGTCCACCACTTTGGTCCAGACTGAAATGTCAACAACTATTCGAAAATGTGGAAATTTCACTTTGTCCAATACTTTGGTTTATGACCAAATAACTGCAAACTAATGACTCTCCCATCAGCCTCAGCTGTTCTTTGTACTTTAGTGCTAATTAGCAAATGATAGCATGCTACCACAATTAACTAAGACATTAAGCATTATATCTGCTTAACATCTGCATGTTAGCATTATCATTGCATAGCATTTAGCTTAAAGCAACGCTGTGCCGAAGTACAGCCACACAAAGTTACTAGCATGGCTGTAAACACTTCAGCTTGTATTTTTATCTGATGAAGACAGAGTAAAGTTGAAACAGTCTGTTTGAACTATTGAAGGAAATGGGAACGACTTTTCCCCTAAACCCCCAGGTAATCCACTTTTTTTGAAGAGTAAACAAAGGCTAACCGTAAAATTATTACCCAATTGTCTGTTGTAAACATCCTTCATAGTTTACAAACCAACTACTGTACTTTAAGTAGTTGAGCAAATGCAAAGTTTTTTGTGCAATGAGGGATTATTACCAATATTTCAGGTGCTCGCTTTCTGTTTTACCTCCAAATTAAGTGGCTGGCAAAACTGGAAAATCTGTTGGCTTGTTTATAGCCTGTATGATTATCTGACCACTTGTTTCTTGCTCCCTCAGACTACATTGTAGCACTGTTGCCATGTTCCCAGATCTCTGCATTTACTATGGTGAGTACAATGGTGTCAATACCAAATAAAATGTGGTTCATAAAACTATGAAAATAAAATAAACCAGAACTATCCAATATTATTCATAGATGCAACACAAAAAACATTCAATGTCCTTCTGTCACTTGTCCTCTGAAACAGAGACTTTCAATATGAGATTCACTTGTTTGGTTTCTTTGGCAAATACACTCCGATTGAAAAGATCATCTTCTACATGATGGGCTGAGAAATACACAGATCAGGTGGGAGTTGTCACTCTTGTTTGGCAATTCTGTGCCCATCTGCCATCAGATTTGTCACCCGTGTTTCAGCGTGGATGAGGATTTCTTTGTCAACTGCTCGTCATGAATTCACATGCTCCCTCTTACATAGATTCTTCTCCCTTTAGCTGGCAAAAAATAAACAACGTGATCCTGTAGTTTGAGGTGTTTATAGAAAATTGAACCCGTGAGCTTTTCTAGGGCTGTAATGTACACGAGTGCGATCCCACATCGTTTCACAAGTTGGTTCGGATTTCAAAAGCTATTCTTACATGTGTTCCCAGCTTCTTAGAAGTGTGATTCACCCCCTACACAACCTGATCCCCCATACAGTAAGCTGTGCACGGAAATGAAATACAAAGGCTGCTGAAAGTAGAAAGTTTGGTTCATCCACTTCATGGATGTTCTGTATTTATTTATTTGTTTATTTAGATGTGATTTGACAGTGATACAATACACATCATAGTTCAGACTACTACTGGAGCTACAGTTTGGCCAGTGAACAACAAGATCATTTTAGGAATCACCTCGTTAATGGTTAGTTAGTTACAGGAAGCTTTATTTATTTAGAAAGTCTCACTGAGATCAAGATTTCTTTTACAAGAGAGACCTGAACACAAATGACATATATGCAACATCAAAACAAGAGAATGCAGTCACACAAAGCAGCCAACTCTTACACAAATACTAATTAGTCAACAGTCATAAAGTTTATAAAAAATATGGGTAAATTAAACAGTAAAGTCCCTCAGAGGAATGCATGTCTCCAACATTTAAAGCTAACCTGTTCTGTGACCTGGTGTCATGGTTGTTTACTTTTATTCGTGGATGTTCTCGGCAACTTAGATACCATGGGCTTTGTTTCATATCCACAGCTTATAAATGAAAACACAGGTATGCTGAAGCCTTCTGGATGTAAGTGAACAGTACTATTGCGACAGCAGCTTTTCAATACACTCTGCTTTTGCTTGTTTTCTGTGAGTTTTAAGCCGATATTAAACACCTATCCATTTTCTAAACCACATACGATGTGAAGAGTCACAGCAGGCTGGAGCCTATTCTAGCACATGTTCAGCTAAATGTATAACAATACTTAAACTGTAACTATAAGAGAATACCAAAAGTATACTGTGAGTGTCGGGTCTGCCTGCAACAGTGAGAGCAACTAATGTTTATTTGTTTATGTTCAAGTGACAAAGTCCATGTAGGGAGAAGGTCGGGTTGGATGGATGTGTCAACAAAAACATCTGACTCCAACACAGGTGACTGCTGTTCATTTCTCGTTTCCAACCAACAGTCGATGTAGGTTTCTTTTAACCATGACCACAATCGTCTTCTAACCATAACTAAGTTTTTGTATTTGTAACTATGACAATGAAAGTCCCCCAACCTTATCAAAGTGGTATTTTCAACCAAAACCATGATGTTTTTCTAAACCTAATCAAGTTGGTTTTGTGCCTAAACCTAACCAAACTTTAACCAGAGCATTGTTACATCATAAAACAGATTTATTTTCCAACAGTGATTTGTAACAGTTTTGAAAGCCACAGACAAAAGATGTCGTCAAGCTGATCGGGGCGTCAGATCAGAAAACGCTTCTATGTGTCGTTCTTGAGGGCAGTTACAAAGAAAGTATTGTGTATTTTATCTCGGAGGACTTGGAAATGCAACATCGTGCGTTACTTCCGTCGATCAGGACTTATTGGTGCTCCACGTTTTTCCATTAGCACTGCTTTAAGATTTTGTCATCTACCTGGAACCAGTTATCCTGCAGCCTGATGCTTTGGCTGAAATGAAACAATTCAAGCTATCTGGACCCATCTTGTTGTGATCTCTGTGGTTCCCTCTAATATTTATTACTGCCATCCTGTTATTGATCTGTCGGTTTGTATTTTGTAAAGATGTCACTTTAAACAGCAGATTTTTTTTTTTTTTTTTTTTTTTAATGGGATGCCTGATTAAATTCAATTTGAAAGAAAAGCAGATATTTGTTTTCTCAGCACGCTTCACTCTGGGTGTGGTGTTTTCATAGTGCCTGCTACTGTAGGTGTGAATTCGCGTATTATCAAAATGTGTGAACAAAGGGTACTCATAGCCTCCGGTGCTCTATTCCTCCATGCTCTCTTTGTGCCGTTCACCCTTCATTAAACACCAACATGCTCTCCCCATTTCCCCCATCTTGCTCTCCTCCCTTCTCTCCACTGACTTTCTTGATATCTACTCTCTCTCTTCCACTTTTGCCATCGTTCCCTTTCCAATTTCTCACTGTATCACACCACATCTCTGCATTTCTTGCTCCGGCGCTGCGCCCACACAGTCACATTATATTTCTGCACTTACACACTCCCTTCCACCACTCTCTATCCAGCCTTCTCATTTCTATTTCCCTCTCCATCTTGTCCCACTCTAGTCAATCTTCCACTTCTTCACTCACCTTGATACTCACAGGACCTGGCGAATGGGATGTCAATTTTTCATTTGAGCATACACACGCACGAGCCAGATAAACAGAAACCTGGATTAAAGGATAAGTCTGGTACTTTATATGCAATAAATGTATCCAACTACCAAGTATTGCTCCATCATCATCCAAAAACACATAAAAACCATACACGTGTAGCTTGTTCGTCTCAGCAAATAGTTTTCCCTCCTCTGGCACACGTCAATGCAACAGTATGACTTTTAGAATAGTTTTTGGACAACAATTCAATTTGGATGGATGCATATGATACCAGCTGCATAAGACTTTGTCTACACAGACAGGACTTTTGTTACTAATACTGTATGATAAATTCACTGTTTTGGTCTTTTTAGTGAGATTTAATGATAATAGAAAGATAAAATAACCAGACTCATTTAATTAAACAAATTTGGTGGATAAGCGTATTAAATAAACTCCTGTGTTCCTGATTTTAGATTAGAGGCTGCGAAGTCGACCATATTCTGCTTTCCTGGAATGTTTTATTCTGAAGTTTTTTCCCCCTAAACTTATTGTAGTGAGCTCTTTATCACAATTGTCATATGTTTACAGCTGCATTCAAATCTGCAGTTGTTACAGCTTTAACAAGGTTCCCTTATGTTCGCTGTGTTTCCCTTCCCTAGTGTTTGTTGTGAGTCCCCTGTTAGTATTGTCCCCTGTCCTGGTGTGTGTTTGTCAGCTCTGGCATGGCGTTCCTCCCATAATCTGACTCTCCTGCTGTGCCTGCTACACACCTGAGGCAAATCCACAATCAAGACTCTGCAGTATATCTAACCCAGCTCTTCACTTCCGTCTCCGCCAGTTCGTGCGTTAACCTATGTGGCAAACCACGTGGCTCAACTTTGTCTATTGCCTCTACGCCACCAGCCCTGCCTGCCAATCTGCTCCTTCAACCCTGCCAGACTAGGCTGAGACTCCCCTTGCTTCTCACCTCCTGCTGCCACCATCACCGTCTGCCAATCTAGCTCTCCCCTACTCCTCAGAACTCCCCCTCTCACCTCACCAGTAAACAATAAACTGTGTTTTTGCCACATTCCTCTCTCAGAGTCCTGCATTTAGGTTCTGTCTCCTTCGGGAATTGAAACAGCAGTCGTCCTTCGATAGCACCAGAAAAAGTCTGTAACCCCCTGTGTCCACCGGATGCAATTATGTTTCTGTCTGGCTCGGTTGCGACTGCCAGAGACAATCTGCAGCCATTCTTAGCCAACGTCTACCATCCTCTTTTATTCTTCTATTATAGTCTATTATTCCAGACTTAGTCTTTACAGTCTGGGTCTACATTTGCCAAAGCTGCCCACGTCTGAAGCGTGCAATTCAATTGTGAATGTATTTAAATGCCTACATTTACTGACAATTGACCTTAAACAATACCTTCCATTAGTTGTCTTTATAAATATATAGCAAAACTACTTTTTGTTTTGTCACTTCTCCAAAGTCGGTGAAGCAGGAGGAGAAGTGCTACAATATTCATTTTGCCAACATACACTAGTCAGGGAATATAGATACAAAATGAAGATAGCATGCAGAGTTAATTAAAACAAGTAAAGAAACAGCAGCTTGAATGTAATGCACTTTTGAAACGTCTCCAGTGGACAATAGAAGTAATACAAAGACGTGCAACCAGAAAGAGCTGCAGAAGTGGGCATCCGACTGACTCTCTGTCCACTGTCTCTGCTAAAAATGTCTCTACTGTGTCTTCTCTGTTCATTGCTGGTATAACTGCATCAGGCAGCAGGAGACAGAGACTTGTGTTACTGCTGTGTTACTGCAGGTAACATTCACCCTCCTCTCCATACTGGTGTCAGGCACTGCGACAAGGAGTCCAGAGATGTTGTGTCACTGTTACAAGCCTCTCTCTCTGCTTGGTTCTGTTCCTGGTAGCAGAGAGCAAATGCACAATCAAGGTTGAATTGCGCTCCTATCATAATGCAGTTCCTGGTTAATTATTCAACCATTTCAGTCTCATCAGAGATTTCCATAATTATGGAACTTGAGGTAGCTCAGGTCATGTTATCCTATTTAGGAAGTCAAGATTTACATGGGCAGATATTTCCAGAGGACTGAAAAGGAGTGATGCGTGATGTTGGATATGACATGTCACAGACTGACTCACAATATGAATATCTTATTACCCTAAAGTTTGTTTCAAATGAGTTCATACCATTATTCCTGTATTTGGTGTTTACAATATTCACTTCCTGGTTGGTGTGGGAAAACTTCAAACATCAAAGGACTGAAGGCATGTTCAGAAAGGCAGGCAACAATCTGCTAATGCAGTTGCAGACATGCTTCAGTTTATATTATTAAGACAGTTATCTCCTGACACAACAACATTCAAGCGCACCTTTCCTTGAGCCATGTTATATTGTTGTAGATATCAAGGGTGCAATCAAACATACAACACACTCACACACACTCTGATGGTTGAATGCGCACCACCACTGCAGCATTGGACCGAATGCAACTGAAATGTGGGCAAGCCATTTCTCTCTTGCCATCCTTCCTGTCCCTCCACTGTGCACTGCATGTCTGTGTGCCCATGTGCGAAGGACTATGTGTGTCTGTGGTTTGAGGGGAGAGATGATGTGAGAGTAGGAACCATGTGATACCTTTGCTGGATGTCAGTCACAGGAGGCTTTTCCCCTTGGCTGCTCACAGAACAGGATTAACATGCGATACTTAGCAGCATTAGTCACTGAAACCTGGGTAGCACACACCCACTAACATACTGAAAGTTCAAAAGCATCTATCAATATGTGGCATATTCCCTGGTATTCTAACTCAGACCAATTCAAAAGCAAAGTAAAAGAAACAGGAGTAGCAGGGCAACAAATCATGAAATTAAAAGTCTGTCAAATTTCTTTAAATATGCACTGACCCTGATAATAAGGTACTTCCATAAATTGTTTTGTTCCTGGACCACAGAACAGCTTTTAGTCTATAACAGCCTTTAGTCGTTTTCTGTGAGACATGTTGGTGCAGAACAGTATATGGGGTTAATAATGCTGAAATCTGTTCTCTGTAAACAAGTCCAAACTGAGATCAAACCATCTTTACGTGTAGTATTAGTCGATTAGCATTCTAGATGAGGTGGGAATTTTAAGTTGCCAAATCATTAAACATGGAAAACTGGAATAGCAATAAACATATCTGGAGGAAATGAAGTATATTTTTAGGCAACCTTGAACTACCTTTGTAAATATTTCCTAGCAGAAGGTTTTATGTTAACAGTCAAAGGCTCAAGAAAAAAGGTAACACCGTGAGAAATTTGTTCAGAAACAACAACAACCAGTCATAATTTTAGAGTTGGATAACATTTAAAGACATCTAATCTTTGATCACAGTTAGTCAGCAGAGCAGGATGTTCAGATCATTAAGCATATCAGCTTAAGTGACAACCAGCAACTTAAAATGACAGATGATTTGATAAAAGGGAACATAAAAAACTGAATTAATTTCTAAAACTGCAACTCTTCCAGACTAAAGTGAAATTATGAGGGTTTTATCTGTGTGTCTCTGATACACACTCACAGATGCACACATGCAGATTCACAAGGACACACAAACACATACAGAGTACTGACAAGTGTAAATGGAACGGAGAGATAAAAGCCAGGCTTTGGCTTTTCACAGGACTGGATTAGAGGAGCCAGTGTCATCGCCATGAAAGAATGCATTACTCGGATACTCTGACAGACACAACTAACACCTACACACACACACACACACACACACACAGATTTGCAAAGGTGTCATTTGAGGCCCACCACAAACATTTTAAAATACAAAAACTTAAAAATTCCCTTTTAACAGAACAGCGACTTATTCCAAAGTCATTGTGAAAGAGTTGAACTCAAACTGCTTCGTGACAGAATAAAAAAGCGCGCGGGCCTGCTGGATCCCTGGATGGGAGAAACCCAGTAAGCGAGTAAGTCTGTGTAGCTGTCACAGCAAATTCCAGCCAGCCAACCACACACACACACATTCACAACCTCGTACACAACTTCAGTCCAACAAAAACATCCGTTTCAAAAACATGGGAAAGTGTTTTGATATGCGTTATGGAAACTAATACAAAAAGTAGTGTTTTTAATTGTGATTATAATATATAACATGCTGTGTGTGTGTGTGTGCTATTATACTTCCATCCTGTGAGGACTGAATGTCCGACCACATGAAAGAAAGACCC
This sequence comes from Coreoperca whiteheadi, assembly GCA_011952105.1. Lineage (NCBI taxonomy): Eukaryota > Metazoa > Chordata > Actinopteri > Centrarchiformes > Sinipercidae > Coreoperca > Coreoperca whiteheadi. The sequence goes on from CM022485.1 coordinate 14,690,030, forward strand.
TCCAAAGGGATAATATTTTTGTTTTCCCTCTTAAGTTATTTCTGTCCTAGACTTTAAGTTTAGAGTTAGGTGTAAATATGAAAACAGGACTCCGGATTAGCATTGTTAAACAATTTTGTGGGTCTGGAGACTTTGGTGACATTACAAATATTAAAATATATGCAGATGATCTGACCGTAAAGTGTGTCATGATCAGGATGAGGATTTAGGTATCTTGGGGTATTATTAAACAGATGAGACTGACCACCTGGAGTGGCGGTAAGGAGAGAATATGAATATAGGATATAAATGACTATATGAATATGTTGGGCACTACTGACTAGGAGAAGACCCCGGGGCAGATTCAACCCTTGGGGAGTTTGTATCTCCCAGCTGGCCTTGGAGCTCTAGGAAACCCCCAAGAGGAGCTTCTCGGGAAAAAGATGTGTGGCCTTCTCTGCTCTGCCCTGTCAGTATCCTGATGTACCTTGACACTGATTAGATAGAGAAAAGATGACATAAGTTCCGGTCTACTTTTATATTTGTTAGCAAGGTATCAAAAACTAGTTAAAGGTATACATTTGGCAGAGTTGTATGCTGTGGACCAAGGAAAAGCATTCTCATTGAATTTATTGGTTTACTGCAAGAACGAGATGAAAACAGTGCGTTAAAATATTTTTTTCATATCTCAAAGATACTGCTGTAAGGTCAGATTTGATGATTAATGGAAGTAAGACAAATTAGCTAGTTATTAGCACTTAATATTTAATTCCTATATTCCTATTTTAGTTAAAGACCACCCTGTGCAGGAATAGATGACTTTATGTGCTTAGAAAGAGTTTTACATTATACGGTGAAGAATGTAATGTCCTACATATTTTAAGCAGCATATTTTATAAATAGTTATTCATAAAACTGTTCCTTTTCCTCTCAGTTTGTCAGTGGATACATAGAAACCAACAACAGAACCAAACTGGCCAGAACTGTAAACACGTCCAGCTAAATCAACAAGAAAATATAACCACCTCTACATTTTAATGCAATCAGATTCAACAGTCGAACAAAATTAGAACTTACATGAAAAGTGTGTCAAAGAGGGTGAACTCTGAGGTTGCGTTTGTGTGGTATTTATTTCATATTACACTATAAAGTGTTTCTAATATCTTTACCTCAATATATACTGTATGTAAATGACTGTACAAAATATTAGAAACACCTTTCGAAACAATGGAATCACATTCAACACTGCAGCCTCAAACAACACACATACAACAAAAATAGTACTCGTAGAAAAAAAAAAACCCAAACATTTATTGCGGGGCTGCTGTATTTCATTGAATTACATCATACATGTGGTTATATTTTCATATTTTTTGGTCAGTCTGTGTACATGCAGATAAAATCAAGTGAAATTATTTCATATACTGAGACCTAACGGCTGTGTCATGTCACATAAGTTTTATTTATATAGTCCAATATCACACATCACAAGTTTTCCTCAAAATGTCTTTCCAATCTGTACAGCATACGACACCCTATATCCCTAAGACTCTCAATTCAGATAAGGAAAAACTCCCCAAAAAACCTTTAACAGTGAAACAAATGGAAGAAACCTCAAAAAGAGCAACAGAGAATGGATCCCTCTTCCAGACGCAGGCAAAAAAGACCAAAAAAACAACTTCAATATAGAAAATCAGTGAATGTGTGAAGCCGAACAAAAATTTCCACCTGTTTACAATACATTTTTATTATATCAGTTTCTATGCTATAACATTTTTTGTTTAAATCATTTTTATATGTCTTATTTTGTGTTTATTCTGAAAAATCAATTTCCAAAAGGGAGTGAATAGAAAAACCTTTTAATCCTAATATCCACAGTGAGGACTTCCATAATTAACCCGACGACAGTGGAGGTGTTTAGAAAAAAGATATGCGAGTGCTGAAACTGCTATGGATTCTACCTAAATCACAGTCTTGACCTTCTTCTTATTCATTTATGCATGGCACCAATCAAAGAAGCCATTACTGAGAGCGAGGGTTTAGAAAGCAGGCCGTTTCTCAAACATCATCATTGCCAAGATGGATGGAGCCAGTGCGGTTGCCGTGGTAACCACGTACTGGCCATTTGCCAGGATCCATAATGATTGCGCATCAGCTGCTGCACCCCCCCACACACACACACACAGTTAGATAGATATGTTACATACTCATATACTGTAGAAACCCTGTCATAGATGGTAAACACTGAAGCCAAAATAAACAAACCTCTCCGACACACACACACCCAGATTCACACACATAATGGACAAACTGCCCTCTCAGTCAGTCCCTCTCCTGCCATATTCTTTCAAGGGGGAACAGGGGCCGTTTTATTGCCTTTCACTTTTGCTTCATGTTGGTTAAGAGAAGTCTTTTCTACCGAGTCAACTGTCTCTCTCTGAGCTCTTTCTGCTCTGCAGCCTCTCAGCACAGAGTAATCTGACACAGAATACATGTGTGAACGTGTGTGCACAGCCTTGTGTGTGTTTCTGCCAGTAAGGGCAGGCACGTGTAAATCTCGAGTGAAATGTCTCAACAACTGATAGATCACCCGAAAATTTGGTAAAGATGTAAAGAGCGACAAAGTCCGCTTAAGGAGGAGGTGGGGTGGTGATTGATGGGTAAAACAAACCCAGGACTTTCACCCAGGAGACTGGGGTTCGTGTCCAGTGTGAAACCAAAAGTTATTGTTGACTTTAAAGTTTTAAGTTCCGTTACATATCACGTGACGCGACCTTGTGTCATGTGACTTCATACTGCCTAACCAAGTGGTTTTTTCCCTTAACCTAACCACACTTTGAAGTGATGTTACATCGTTTCTGAAGGTGTCTTCTACTAACACCAAAGGGTACCTTGTGTGTGTTTATATGACCGACAAAGGGTATTTGACACCCTGGGAATGAGACCGTACCATACATACACTATTGCTATACTTAGTGATGAAGCCTTGTGAAGTTTGTGTATCTCACATATCTCTGATGGATTTATGTTATTGCTCTCTCATTTTGAGAAACACCTAAAAAAAAACGTGTGCAATTACTTATAAATGCTCCTAAATCCTCATATATCAGTGTCTCTCACAAAAACTGGAAAAAAACAGCAATTTGTAGTTTTTAGTATGAATGGTAGTAATTAAGAATGCCAATTAAGGTATCTAAGTTTTGCTTTTGAGCAAAAAGGGCTGTTTAGTTTTGTGTGGATGTCTACATTGGTTTTGTGAAGCTGAATCACAAATTTAAAATCTGGTGATATTCTAATATCACTGCAACAGACAAGTTCATAGGAGGAAGAAGAATGAAGCTCTAAATGTGGATTAGATAGAAAAATCACCTAGAAGAACATTTTTCTATACATCTGTGTGTGTGTGTGGATGTAGATGTGCCCAAACGAAAGACAAATGAAGGTGAGCTGTCGCATCGGGGGACCTGAACTCCTAATGCTTGCGTGACAATTTTGGCTTCAAGTAACCTTCAAGTGACCTTTTGTGGCCATGAATGAGCGGCACAAAATGTGGGTATAAGTGTGTGTAGCCTTCTGCATGTATGTTTATGGTTTATTTATTTAGATCCCCATTAGCTACTACCTTAGTAGGAGCTTTTCTTCCTAGGGTCTTCAAAATTTTAATTAACAATTTTTAAATAAAATGACATACACTTTACAACAAATACGATGCATGGTCACACAATGCAACTTAAACAAAACTAAATAACAAAACCCAAAAACTCAGATAGCTCTGACTTTAACTCAAAATAAAACATAAAAATGTCCATATTTTCATGTTTGAATTAGAATAGCTCAAAATTCCAAAGTGTCACCACCCTTCGGTGAATATAAGCAGTCGTAATCGTTTATAGAAGGTTGTTACATACATTCCAGAAATTAAAACTTGCGGTAGTGAATACCATGTATATACGGTATGTGTGTCTATGTATGAACATAAACAGAGAGCATGTGGACCACACTGTAGGGCGCGTGAGGCGTGTGATGCTTTACTGCAGCCTGTCTAACCAAAGCTCATGCTGACAAAGCTAACAGACGCGTGCACTTGGCCTTCTTGTGTTCCCGCTGTTTCAACAGCAGCAGCAGTTCTCCTCCAGATCCGCCTTTTTCTTCCCCAACATCCGTTTCCTACAGTAATCCCTTTTCTCTCCACCCACCACCTGCTCTTCCTTCCTAACCCCTCCCCCATCTTGTATATCATCACTTCACTTTGGAGCGCAGCAGCACCTCGCCGCCGTTGCCATGGAAACAGTGGAACAACAGCAGGTTGGCTGCTGCTGCTGCTGCTGCCTGGGGGCGTGGCATCTCCGCCACCCTTTGCTCCCCTCCACTCACTCTCTGTAATTCTCTAGTACCTCTGCTGAATCCATGAATCAAGACAAGAAGGTCTGAATGTGAATCAGTCAGTATCCCAACTAAACAATAACATACCAGAGGGGACAGCTATATTGTAGCTATCAGCAGTGGTGTGGTGCAGCCATTGCAACAAAACAGAAAGTAACATGGCATGAACTGGAGTATGACAATGCCCCTACACAAGGTTCCATTAAATAAAGATACGAGCATTAAATGTAAATGTGTCATTGGCCGGTAAACAAAGATTTCCTGGTTGCTAAGATATACACACAAGCGTGCTGATTTTTACCTAAGATGGATTCACACAGCACCAGCGTTATAAGCTACAATCTCATGTATGAAAATAATAAGCATGCATGTCAGCATCAATTTTAAAGAGCAGAATGAATCATTCCAAGTGCACGGTGCCCACATCACCAGGCTAAACCTGAAAGTAGGCACTGAGAAGAGAACATTAATGCCATCACCATCATCATTATCTGCCTTGTCTACACAGGACACGTTTCAGTCGTTCATCTCACGTGAGTCTGATGGAACAGATACACTCCTATTTTAATCACTACAGCTGTCTTCACAGGCTGCGTAACAGCTCGTGTTTAACTAGTGTGAACCAAAGAGCGTCTTTTCCTCTTCAAGTTTATTTTCTTCCGTTTTACGTGCGTTACTACAATGAGTTCAGTAATCTCCAAAATAACAATAAAGTGACCCTGTCATGTTTACGCTATGCAAAATTTGAGGTTCTCAAGGAAGCTATTCCGGTGTCGGCCAATGATGAGTACGCCCTGGTCATCCCCTTATGGATATTCTTTAAGGGGATGAAGTTCTTCCAGCAAAACGTCCATTTCAGACAAAGTCAATGAAGCAAAAAAGGAGCGACTGGTGAAGCGAGAAAGGAGCGACTGGTGAGGATGAAAAACCCTTGACCTGTTTTTGTGCATCGTGAGAACACAGCAGAACTGATTGGTTGTGAGTGAGCTGAGAGAAAGAAAGAGACAAAAGAGGAGAGGAGAGGCTGCTCGATGACTCTCTGGCTTCTCTTCCTGATTTAGATCACCATCAGACTCTCTGTATCTTGCACACAGGCCAGTCACACATGCATGAGCACAAGCACAAACACACACTTACACATGGACTGCCACTTCTCATTTCCCAAGAGCTTCTTTGATGCTGCAACAAATGAATGTGGAGTATGGGGGGAATCAATGCTTTCCTTTCAATTATCCAGATGTGTTTGCACTTGGGGACCCTACTGGCTGCATCCCTGGAATGAAATTCAGTGCATGTCTCAATCTGTGTTACGTTCCGTTGCTAAAATCCTCACAGCAGAGAAAATCAACTTGAAGGCACACAACAAATGCACACGGCGTTACTACAAAATAATTTTGACTGATCGATAGATGACAATATCTCTATTTTCCCTCCTGATGGCACGATGCATTGCTCAGCTGTAGAAAGAGGTTTGTAATCTATACGTCACTTTCAGTGCCAGTTATGAGACAATGACATGTTTGAACTCCTGCTATGCTTCACCAATCTGACAGCCACTAAAAATACCTTTCAAGGGTCACATAAAACTGTTTTCCATGCATGAATATTAGGCTGCTACATTATGCAGGAACATGGTCTTCTTTTCTTTTTTAAGTTTTCTTTCTTATTTTAAGTTGTTTGCTTGAAGTCAAGTTGTTGTGACAGTTGCTGTTGGAAATGACCCAACACACTGGGGTCACACAGGCTGCGACAGCCACCACTCACACTGCAGCATCTATGTGTGTGTGTGTGTGTGCACGGGCGTAAGCGAGAGACAGAAAGAAAGACAGAATTAGATTCACCTGGATATGACACTTGGTAACCAAACTTCAACCGTAAACTTCTGCTCAAAGTTCTGATGGGCACTTTTGGGCCTCAGCGGTCATAATTCAGGAGTAAAGGGCTGCGGCTTTCAGCAGTTTGCAGCAGTGAGCCAGCCATACATCCATCCTGGATACAGCAGCAGTGACACCAACAGCTGAATCAGGTCTTCAAGTCCTGTGCTGACAGGATAAACTCGCCCTGCAGCTAACCAGATTTTAAAACGAGAGAGTGGCGGACAGAGAGAGAGAGAGAGAGCGAGAAAGAGTGTGTGTTGAGTTGTGGTTTGGTGGGTGTGTAAATTGCATACTCATCTGCATCAGCCTGGTTCAGAATCTGACCAAAATACCCCCCAATATTTTTCTAAATATTTCAAGTTATTGTTGCCATATATAGAGAAGCTGATGTCTGAGTGTGGTGGCTGCAGCTCTTTGTAAATATGTGCCTATCTTGTGATAATGGTAATGAAAACTTTTTATCATATGGGATGAAAACAAAGTTCCCTCACCCACTTTGTTAGAACAGGAGAAAGGACGGAGATATGTGCAAATTAGACCTCACCCATATTCTTTGGAAAGTTTTGATTGACTAATATCCAAATACACACCTCCTATAATATTGTTCTAGCAGAAAAAGGCAGCTTTATACAATAGGATGGGATATTGAAATAAAAATAATCAGTGTACTTTTGACATAACAAGAGATCACTGAACAGTTAACACAAGGAGACGGGATTAGACCTTGGAAAATATGATTTGTATTTCACTGTGTCTGAGGGATTTAAAGAGGATACTGACTGGCTACTTGCTAACTCTTACAACCCGATCACTGGCCTTTATGACCACAATCTCACGCTGGTTGCAAGAAAAGTGACTAGAAAATGGTTTGACTTACAGAACACCCAGAGAATGAAAGACATTTTCTATTGCATCCCAAAAAAAGATCTACATATATTTGAAAATTAACCAAAGGATGTAAACTGCGATGATATATTATGTGGTCAGGCTGTTGAAAATGACTAATAAATGAACCACTACCATTCAAAATATTTACAGCAAATTTGCCAAGCAGATGCAGAGTAAACCAAAACATAAACAACATATTCCCTGGTTTAATGACTCTTTATGGCATCTAATGAAAACGAGATTCTGCCCTGAAAAAATCTTTCAAATCAAGCCTTGAAATGGATAGATTCATTTTCAAAGAACTACGAAATAAACTGTGACTCTCAGAAAAGCCAAAGCCAACTTCTTTTGAAATATTATTAATGAGGCTAAAGGCTATTGCAAACTCATTTGGAAAAATATCAACAAGCTAACAGGTAAGACTCACGGCAACTGACTATTTTAGCGATTTTAGAACTGGGTCATCAGTTCACCTCTGTGTGACAATTATTAACTCACTCTCTAACTCAAAGGCAAAACGGGTTGGACTCTGTGTTTGAAAAGTTCCAAAAACACACATATAACCCCAATCACAGATATTATCAACTCATCTATACAAAGGCATATCTTCCCAACCGCATGGAAGTCAACACCTGTTTGGCTTTGCAACAGTGTAAAGATTTAGTGTGTCGTAAGGCCAAAATAATTATTTGGTCGGTTGCTGTCTTCAATTGTCATTTTATCCAGTTTTTAAGTTACACTTTTAGGTCCTTGTTGTTTTACCTATATGTTTTAACAGGGTAAAATATCGTAATCATTGGATGTTTTGGATCGTAAGTTTTAGTATTCTTAAATTGGCTTTACTGGTCGGCCTCGACGTTTAAGGTTAGCTAAGCCAGGCTTTGTTTTTAGCCTGGTGGCTAACGCGATCAGGCTAGGCTAATCTGATGAGAACAATAGCAGAATTACAAGGACCTCAAGTGGGGGCGACTGTCATCCCCTCAAGATCTACAAGATTTTTTCACAAAAAATGGAACTCCCTCCCCCATATCAAAACCTCCCCAGATATCCCCCCCCCCCCCATGATGCTAAAAATGTGGATAAAGGAGAATCAGCTTTTAGCTATATCTCTGTGCATCAAATTTCAAGTATGGAAATGCCTGTCAAATAAACTTGTATATAAATAAAACACGATTTTCACAAAAAAATAAAAAAATCGGAAAAAAAAGGAAAAGATGGATTGGAAACTGATTTTCGCATGGATTTTTTTTTTTTTATATCTCACCTACACGATGTTGTGTTTCTGCTGCAGAAAGACAACTGTTCACTGCAGTTCACAGTAAGCACAGTCCAGAAAAAGGTGCCAGTAGAGATTTATGTGCCTAATCAGTAGCTCACTTACTTTTTCTCTTTATTTTCTAAGTTAAAAAAATAAACAAACAATTACATTTCAGGCTGATTGCAATGCAAATTATATTTTGAAAATTTGACTTTCAACTACATTTTTGTTTTTAATTATTAGAATTTTACCTGTTTTTATATATTCAAAAGAAACATGTAGAATTCCAGATTTTAAAAATAATAATTAAAACAGTAAATATTCAGTCCTAACTGTTCTATAGGATCAGAAAGATTTTTTCCATCTGGTGTGAATTCGTTATCCCCTAATGAGACCATCTCTGCAAACACTTATCTCCTATTCTCAGCGGCGGTGGGAAAACTCTGCAAGTCATTAGAACAATCTAAGAAAGAAAACACCAACACTGTCATTCACAGGGAGGCGACTGAGCGACACTTTCAAGTCAAGAATCAATTAACACTGAGAAAGGCCTCTGCGAATGATTATGGCCACAAGCTTCATTCAGTGCCCTCTAGTTTCTCAACCACACAATATGATAGATCTCCATGAAACACAGAGATGACTTGAACGAGGTTTACTGTCTAAGTGTCACTAGCCAAGAAATTAATTTGGGTGACACTTAAAGGATGGCTGGTGGGTTTCACATGCTTCTGGGTGAAATATTTCCGCTACAAAGTAAACACATCTACTGTAAACCGTGATGACTGTACTGAACCTGAGGCAGCTGGCATCCGTTGGTTTGTTTAACCATGATTAAAGCTACAGGCTTTACAGCCACTGTGACTGTGCTTTAATCAGTTATAGGCCTTTATGAGCACATGTTGGTTACACAATATTACAGGAAAATCAACTATAAACTCTAAGTAAAGTACAAATACAATTTTCAGGTGTCACCATCAGCCTCTAACCTCACTTTTACATCAGCCTGAGTCATTCTGCTTATGTTATGCTATATCTGAGCCTGCTGCTGTTTTTGTCTTGTCTTCTTTATAAAATGCGATTTTATGGTTTTTGAAATGTTTCCAGTGAAGCCTCGTCTCCCCGCACAGACCCCATGCCAGCCTGCCACTAGGTAATGTTCTCACTTACAAATCAGCTGAGCGCTGTGGCCTGGGGTGAGAGCAGCTCATAAGATACAACCTTACACAAGGTTTGAAGAGAGTGGAAGAGACAGGCGAATGCACCCACAAGGATTTTACTGTACAACCTCCTCTCCTCTCCAGGATTAAAGCAAAGACCAAGTGATTTAAAGCTCCACCATCTTTTGAGATCAAACACTCACCCGCTGTAGGCTCGAAAGGTGGATGTAAAAACTTTGTAGTTTACACCTTTATGAAGGCAGCAGCTGTGGTCAGCTTACATTCATGTCAGTTCAAGTATGAGAACATCCATAGAAACCTCTCAAACTAGTCTGCTGTTCATTGGATCATAAATAGGCAGCTACTTTTTAATGTATATATTGAACAAAACCTGAAAGAAAACACCAGAAAGAAAAATTGTCAAACTGTTTTTATGCCTGGTTGGTGCATAAATAGGAGGAACTTTGCAGACATGATAACATTATGTGGGCTTCTTCCTCACCTTCTTGCCTAATATTCAGCAGTTTTGCTGCAAGCCACTGCCACATTACTGCATTTCACCTCAATGCCCCAAAAAATGGTAAAAATGGTAGTGGACAGTATGATTCACCTACATTGGTAACACTTTATTTTAAAGTGCCTATAGTGTCAGGCTGCAAATTTACTGTTTTGGTTCACTCTCACCGCTCTCATAGCGTCACAGCAGGCAGCAGGTTTCAGTGAAAAAGCTGTAAAAACCCACTGTACACTATCTGCTCAGCACCAAACGGCAGACAGACACAGTTGGCGACTAGCTGGAAAAAAAAGTGATTTCAGCAACTGGCACATTCACAGTAGCCTCCACTGTTGGCCATGTTTGACTTTGATGGCACGGGCAAGTTAAGAAGCATCTTTTGCACAGAACAAACAAATCCTGAAATAGTTTGTTCATGCCACTAATTGATTGCTGTTTTTATTACTTCAAATGTACTGAAAACCCCCATTTTATATTCAAAGGAAAAAGGCAGAAGGTCGCCCAACAGCAACAGCATTCATTCATTCATAACTTCCACTTGTATAGTAGACAACTGAATAATAACACAAAGAAGTATAACTACCATCATGGAGCACACAACCCATATAGAGTATGACTAGAGCAGAGTCTTGTTTGTCTCAGATAAGTCAGTGAGGAGAGACAGAGAGAACAACCCTGAACTCACAACATGATTTGACTCTGTTATTGTAAAGTTATGGAGGATTTGGGAGAATGTTGGTTTTGTGGTTTTATCCTCCAGTGGGAAATTCCAAACCATAAATTGTGACGATCTTAAGCCTCCAGATCTAAATGTGGAATTACTGTCATCTAATTGAACCCAATTTAGTTTGCTCATTTTAAAAAGGGCAAAAGCCACCCACTGTACAGCGCGCATCCTGCACACTTTCAAGAAAAAAATCCAACAAAAATACTTTGTTAACATAAATAGACACAAAATAGAAGCTAATCTAACTTTTGCCAAAGTTTTAACAGCCAAGTGAGGGGGTTGTGAGATGTTTCCCCAGGTCATTACCAGAATAACTGTACGACAACGCCCAAGAAAAGCATGCATCACGCTAATGAAAACACTTAGCTTCATGTGACCGCAGTTCTCCTCACAGCACATTCATCATTTCATCAAGGAAAGCATAAACAAATGAGCAATGCTGACTCCAAATTAACTGAAGATTACCAGTGTGGCCAAGAGCAATTATCACACAAGAGCGCTAATTACACAAAGAAAGAAAGATTAGAAACAACAGAGTGCATCTAAAAACCAAAGGAGAATATGCACAGTGTAACCTCAGCGCTGCATTAATTTGAGCTCACTGCCTCTTAATTATTTCTATATTTAATCCACTGGGATGTATAGGTGTGAGCTTGTGTTTGAATGCATGTGAGAGAGAGTGATGGAAGCGCATTATCTGAAATGTCCTCTGAGAATAACTGAAACAACTTCTATGTTACCCCTCTGCAAAGGTCGCAGTTTTACAAAGAAATACATTCCTTAAAAAAAATCCCTTCTCAACATCATATTGCTTTGAGAACGCCCTGAAGGCATTAATGCTTCTAGAAGCAATGTGATTTATGGTTTCTTCTCAGGGGCAGTTTTTATAGAGTTGTAGGAAATAAAAAAATTTTTTGGCAAACTCTCCATTTGTACTGCTGACATTTGTTTTCCTGGTAATAATTCAGATTACAGCCCGCAAATTAAACTATAATTATTTAGTGTATACAGGCCAGGGTATTATAATCTACAGTTTATGGTCGCTACAGGTCGTCTACCAATCGGAAGGTCGGCGGTTCGATCCCGGCTTCCCCCAACCATGTGTCGAAGTATCCTTGAACAAGGTACTGAACCCCATATTGCTCCCGAAGCTGTGCCTTCGGTGTGGGAGTGTGTGTGAATGGTTAGTTTAATTTGTACTGATGGGCAGTTAGCTCCTGCCATCAGTGTATGAATGTGTGTGTCTGGGTAAATGTAAGATGTAGTGTGAAAGCGCTTTGAGTAGTAGGACGACTAGAAAGGCGCTATACAAGTACAGTCCATTTAAATTTACAAAGTTGTAACAGGGTTGATACTGCAGTGAAATTAGCTATGCTATCATTTATTTTAAAATTTAGACATTAAGGAAATTACTATGTAAAACATTTTTAAATATGGAATACGTATTATATGAATAAGTACATTATTGTTGCTGCTGGGGAGCAAAACATCCGGCTAAGCCTAGGAAGAAGGGTGTACCTCTACAGCTGTAGTTATAAAATAGTTATGTGTACATTTTCAAGATTATGATAAACAATACTGGGGAACAGCAATTTAGTTTTGGGCTCCAATGTAGGATCAAAACTCATGTCAGCGAAGGAAACTACACAAGCTTTTATGTCCCGTCATATCATTCGATCATAAAACAATTATTTCTAAGTTTGTTGGACAAAATACAACATAAAGAATAGTGTAGCGAGCTATCAACAAATCAATGTTCTCAATCAGTGTTTTGCCAACGTTTTTTAAAAGCATTCATGAGTAATTCCAAGAAAATGGGTGTTACGTTTTTGTGAAAATGTGTGAGTAAGATGCCTTATTACAGTGTTAGTATGTTTCATTTGTTAAGTTTTTATCTGATATAATGTGTTTTTCTCTTGCCTCTGTAGGTAGTAAGTGTCTTGTAAGCTCATATAATCTTAATATTCATTCATTCATTGTAAGTCCTGGGTATGCAGGCTGTTACATAAAGTGGCCCCCTTTTCACTGTAATTAAAGTGTAGTTACGAGGTATACGGACTGTAAAATGATGTCGCCGTTTGTTACTCCCCCTATTTTACTGTACTTATTCCCTTGTACCTACTGATAAATACCCAGTATTTCATTTTTATGACATATGTACAAAATATTTCGTGAGTAAGTCATTTTCAATAATCTGTACTATTTACAGCTCCTGATGGAAAAGGAGGATTCTGTTAGTTAGTTAGTTGATGCACTGCGGTTGCTTTGTGTGGACTCAGCACTTTATTCCACTGCTGGCTCTGTGCAGTTATGCTTTGTTTGCCCCCTCATTTTTAATTTCACGGCTGTGTGATTAACTTTCAAGGACATTTCTGCCCCAATTAATTTCAGTCCCCACCACAATGTTGACTGCCAAACACCTGAATAAAGCATTACTGAAGTCATAAGGTAAATGTCAGCTGACTCGCACAAATACTCTGGGTCCAAGGGTATTTTAATCTCTTCATCTCTGTTAACGCCTTCCTGCTAATGGAAAGAAAAAGCCGCTGGCCGCAGCTACACTGATGATAAAATGTATCCCACCTACAGGAGCTTCCGCTGTACAAAAAAAATATTTGTTCTCCTGCTGCTTTGAATTATGAACTGCATGGTGCCAACTGTCATTCTGTAACAAATTAATGCAGAAATGAGCCCCCACATTTTCATAAATATTAATAGGGATTTTCACCCTCACAAAAATCAGTAGCAAATAACTGGTTAACAGTCAAGTGTCCCCTAAGTGAGGACGTCCTCGCTTTTTTAGGTGGCCAACACTTTAAAAATACAAAAACTGAAAATGGTTCAAATATGAAGTTTTTATGATTTAGGTACTTTTTCCACAGTGCCCTAAAGGGGTTTGTACCATAGACTGATCCATAGGCATCAATTCAGACACCCACTCACAACACAGAGGGAACCGAGCACTGTGCAATGGACCAACACGAAACCTAAAACCCCCTCAATTTATCAAAGTGGCCCCACAAATCAATGTGGATTACTTTGGGAGAAAGCATTGCTCATGTGGCAGTGCATTTCCATTACCACACAACAATTTTGGCCTTTTGGGACGCTGCGGTAATTTTGTCTATTGATCAAATCAGAGGCAAAGATCAGAGAGCCGTGTCTTAGTTCAGGCAATAACTCAAATACAAAGAAAAGGCAAAACCATCATCTCTGTGTGGGTAATAGCATATACACAAACACACACACACAGTGCGCAAACAGACCCTGATCGCACAGCCACATCACTGTAGAGGTCAGACCAGACTCAGGTAACATATTGTCAAATAATAAAGGGATTATCCCTGTAATCCAAATGGTGAACACCTCCTCCACAGCGGTGGATGTGACCTTGTCTGATGTCAGTCAAGCCGCCACTCTGCAGCGATGAGAAAACTTTGCTGCTTCAAACCATCTGTGAAATTCAGATAAGCTGAGCAATCCAAATATGTACAGTTCAAGCCTCAGAGGAACAGTTTGTCATTTTGGGAAATTAGCTTATTCGCTTCCTGGCGAAGAGTTAGATGAAAAGTGATACCACTGTCATACTTGTCCATTCAATATGAACCTACAGCCAGCAGCCAGTCAGCCTAGCTTAGCATAAAGACTGGAAACCGCTATCCTGACGCTGTCGGAAAGTGAACGAAATCCACCTACAAACACCTCTAAAGCTCACTAATTAACAAGGTGTATACCATTTTTTTAATCAATATAAAAAACAACAATACACCGATTTAGAGGGGGTTATGTGTCCGACTATTTCTTGGCTATGGACCAGTTGCCAAATAAGAGACTCCCGAAAGTTAATGCTCTCAGCAAATAAATAATCCAGCTCATAACCCCCCGTAAAAACCATACGTTTTATGTTTTTACACTTTGGTTTTTGTAAACGGATTCGATTTAACGTGTTAATTGTGAGTTTCGGAGGTACTGGTTGTCGGATCTTATTACCTTCCAACAGTCAGGCTAGCTTTTTCCCTCCGTTTCCAGTCTTTGTGCTAAGCTAAGTTAACCGGCTGCTGGCTGTAGCTTCATTTTGAACAGACTCACCTAACTGACCGCCAAAAAAAGAGAACAAGCACATTTCCCAAAATGTGGAACTACTGCTTTTACTTCATAGTTTGCCTTTTATAGTGATGAAAGTTTAAAAGGTGAATGTTTCTTTTTACCTCATATTGTCTTTCTTTGGCCAAACAGATGAAAATAGTTCTTACTTTGCAAACCCTTAAATCTAAATTGATATTCTCTTTTCTTTGTTTCTACTGATTTTGCAGCCTCTCCTGGCCTGTGAAGGAAAGTCCAGTGTTAATCACATTAAACCCCACAGTCATTTTGACAATGCACTACTCAAATATTCTTCACCTTGATATTTCATTCCCTAACACAACCAACACAGACTTAAATCATGTGGGAGCGCCTCCTCGGTGCTAAACCTGATTAAAACCGAGGAGGGGTAGTTCTTCTGAAACCACAGAAGCCGCAGCCTTGGATGAAACACAAGTCGATGCCACATAAGGAGAATTGATGCATTGAGCAGTCATGTTTAAGACCTGCGACTCCTCATTTACACTCCTCAGAGGCTGAGCACTGGAGAGCAAATTTCAAATGTTGAGAAACAGCTAGCTACTGGGTAAAGAAAAAAAAAACAAAAAAAAAAAACAACGCTTCTGTGTGAGAATACGAACATCAGCTGACCTTGGAAAGTGACACAGCAGGGAGAGTGAGAGCCAGACACACACAGTGACGAGAGGATAATAATAATGAGAGTCCTGTCAACACTTCTTACACTCTCCTGTTATTCATCTCACATATTAACACACATTTGCCTCTCCACTTAAAAATCAGTTACAGTTTTAATGGAAAATGTTTACAATGATGTGGCCACAATGCGTATTAAAAGAAGCAGAGCATCAACAGGATGTTTCCAGCAGTGAAACATTTTTGCTCCCTTGTTTCATCTGAAAATTAAAAAAATATCAGCGCAGTATGTTTGAGGAGGTGCTGTTTTTCCAGAGGCTGAAGAAGCCCGGTCATGTTTCCTGGGTCAGCCTGTTCATCAGTAACTTTCCCCAGGTACTAGGAACCTGTGCTGTTGGAAGGCACTGAAACGGATGACCAGTCAGTTGAAGGTCCACATACTGCTTGTTAAATACTATAACAGCTAATTTTTGTCATGCTATTGCTACCCTAGCCAATAGCTAACTTATACCACCCCCTAACTATAATGGTGTAGAATCGTGGTGTTCCTTAAGACAAGGCTTGGCTAAATTGATCGTAAAAAATGATATCTTGTTAATGATGTCCCAGTTAGAAACAACATTTTTGTTTTTTTCCCCCACTGTTTTTCAGATGAAACGGGCGGGTACACTGAACTGCAGGCTGCAGAGATTAGTTTGTTCACTCCTGCGACCAACCGCCATCGTCCCTCCACGCCTCCCACTGAAGCACACAAACGCTGTATGTTTCACGTTTATATTTCTGCAGATAAATAAATAGTTGTGAAACTAAATTTGTGTATAGTGGCTGTTCTTGTTTCTGAAGTATATACTACAATATATGCAAAAAGACACACAATGCTTGTGTTACCATGTTCTAACATTTCAAACACTCTGAGGAAGTAGTGACTCAATTTCACCAGCTGTAAGCTCAGTATTTAAAATCAGGTGAGAGTGCATAGGTTAAAATTAGCAAAGATCCTTATGCTGAATTGCAGATGATGTGTTTAATAAGTTAAAACAATAGAGTTATGCAGCTGTGTGATGGGTGAAACCTAATGGTTGACAACAATGGGCTGAAGGATTTTTACTTCTTGGAAAGAAGTTCCTGGTACTTTTGGTCGAAACGCAATTGGTGTCGCTTTTCCTTCTTCTATTACCAAAACACGCTATGTAACGTTTATACTCCTAGAAATATGGTACGAGGAAAAAAGGAGGAATTGACATGATTGGCACCAACATTGGCAAATGCAGCAAATCAGCGCCCAACACAAAAACCTGTGAGACGCATGGAACATGTATAAACACACAATACAGTGGAAAGATGATAACATCAATTTATCTGCTGGGACTGATCAGAGCTGTTAGTATTGCTCCAGAGCAGAGACACACAATCGCTACTGCCACAACCTTTGTTGTGTAATTTGTCCTATTGGAGGAAGCGGGAACACTACTGCAGGGCTGCATGGACAGAAACTAATTAAAAATGCTTTAGCTCGACCCCCATGTGTTCTGCAAGAGAGGCAACATAACTCATGTGCAACTTTATAATCCCCTCCGATGTTGTTTATGAGCAAGCACCTATCAGGTAAGGCAGGTGAGATATTCAATCTCTAAGCCACATTCGCATCACATTGTTCCACTGTACTGGCAAGCAACCAAGTCAGAAATACCATTCACATCAAGTGTCAACTAACCATTAATAAATTGGCTGCAAAGCCACCATTGCTGGCAGTTACATCTAAATAAAATCCAATATTGATACTAATACAATCAAGTAATCTAATTCAAAAGTAACTGTGCAGTTTGTATCTGGTTTCTCTGGTTAACGAACTGCTGCTACACATACATATCACAGCAAAATTAGCTAATTAATGCTATTTAAAATAATTTGTGACTACAAGCCATCTTGGAATAATACACACACTTCCAAGTTGGAATAATGGGAGGTTTTCCTGTTTTACGTTCACATCCTGCCGATAATAGAATAATGCTGCATACACGCAGCATTATTCTATTATGTACTAAATGATGGATGACAACTCAACAGATTCACAATGGGCCCATAGATGTGTACTTTTCCATCCACCTTAAAAAAAAGGTACAAATTTGAACCAGTTCAGTCTGAAAAAAAAAAAAAAAAAAAAAAAAAAAAAGAAAGGCCACA
>CM022485.1:14716275-14751803 GCA_011952105.1 Coreoperca whiteheadi
TGGTGGTGGGGGTGGGGTTGGTGGGGGGGGGGAGGGGGGGTGGGGGGGGGGGGACAGTGTGTAACAAAGGGAATCTTTTAACATGGCGCACATGGAAGAACCTCAGATCATCCTGTTCCCGGTGTTGAACACGGATCATGAAACAACCTCAAAATATCAGAGTACAAGTGGATGGAGGAACTAGATGAGGCAGAAAGTCTGGATGCGTCTCCAGCGTGTAACAGCAAATCACACAGAGACGGGGAATTAAGTGAAGTTGACAACTTGAAATATTAGAGCCTCTCTCGAACACCGTGTGCTGTATGCGTGTGTGGTGAGGACAAACCGTTCTCTCCACCATTAGGGTGCTCACTGGAGTGGGAGCAGGATGCACTGGAGGGTCCTCAGAGTAATGAGTAGCAGCGAGCTGAGTGCCCACTTACTTATTATGGAAAAGGTGCAGCAGGAAAGTGAATTACAACGGTTCAGCGACACCTCGGGACGGACCGAGCGCTAAAACTACATGACATCATCCCACCGCATGCGTGTTTTAAACACCAGCGTGAGGTCACTGCAGAGATGTTAGAAAACCACCAACAGGTCAAGTAAAAATGAAAGCAAACACAAGTCTGTTGATTGATGGAATCCATCTAATTAGTTGATCAATATGAGATTTAAGACATGGCGGTCCAGGCGTGAGTGGTCGGGTCTGAGAGCATGTGTGCTGACCAAACTTTCCATTTAATCTAAACTGACAAGATGAGTTAAGCGGCAAAGGAGCCACATCCTCTGTTGACAGCTGGGAATAAATTTGGCTGCATCACAAAACAACAAACAACCCAGTGGAGCATTGGGTCGAGTCCCAGAATAATGTCTTTGTCACACTGTTTGCATCTGGATGGTCATCAAATCATAAGATACTACGGCTGCTGGGCAAACGCGTGATGCCGTTACATAATGTACAGTTGTTACTAAAATATCACATCATAGAGACCAGCTTTCTACTCCACTGGGTGTCATGTAAGGAGGATTTCCTCTGAGCTTCTTCTACAACCTGTGATTGCTTAAAGGATCAGATTGCCTTTTTATCTCTGCTGGTATCGGACCATGCAAGTAATATTATTTGTCCAGGTTTTGAGAAATCCAACAGTCTAGTGAAGAAACCGTGATAGGAAAACTCCTGACAGTGTCCTTACTAACCAGGACATTGTCACTGGAAAGATGTGTTGCTTTTGAATTTTTTTTAATTTATTTTTTAATGTAACATTTCAATGATTTGAGTGCCAAAATTTCGAGCAAAGAAAACCTAAACTATCTGCATGGCTGTATATCGCTAGAGGTGCAGTTAGCAACATTTTTGGGCGAACTGATCCTTTAATGGTTCCCTGCAGCCTAATGAATATTTCATACAGGTCTGAATCTGACTCATGGATTTTGATATAAAACCGTGCTGAATTATAAATGCAGCAGCTTAATACACACATGCTGTACAATAAAAATCATGTACTTGTTTTGATTCAGCCAGCATCTATTTTAATTACAATGCGCGGAAAAAATGTGCTGCACCTGTTAAGTAACAGATTCTATTTATTCCCATTTCAAAATGTTTTCTTTACCCAAATCTCTGCATCAGAAATCACTCAATACGTTTTACACGAAGAGAGTAAAACGTTCCTAATTACTGAGCAGAAAATAAACTCCAAAGAAACTAAATTACATTATTGGGAGTTTCATTGAACCTGGAAATATGACATATCAACTTTTCACACTGGGGTGAAAGTTTTGATATTGACGTTGAAGGCAGAGAAAAGATTGAACGTTACAGTAACATTTTCTCTTCTCTGTTCAATTTGATGTTATGAGTCATGACTGAAACCAAAAGCAAAACATTTTTTTAATGAATAGTGCCTCAGTATTCCTGACAACAACCACATCTGTATTTACTTCATTTATATTCAACACATAGAAAGTCTGTTCATCGAAAACGATGACGATTTTCAACCAAGCCTGCAGACCTCACTGAAGTAGGAGCATATGTGTACACGTGCTAGTCTGTGTGCGCTTGGGTCTTAAGACCTGTTGCCAGGATACTACAAGCCTAATAATCCAGTTAATTAATGATGATTCACACCACCTTGCTGCAGAAAAAGCAGAACCCAGCAACTAAACAGTCTCTTCTAAACATTGTCTGAGAACAATGAATGTAGAAAGGCTGTGTGTCAATTCACCCAGCAGATGTTGAGATATTTCACCGGATAAATGAAATCTTTGACTATCGTCAGTAGGGTTCATGCTCTTGAGAACGTATTTTTGTACAAAGTTACATGGTAACTCATCCAATAGCTTTTTAAATAATGCAAAGTAGAGACCCGACAAACCAACAACCTAAGAGCCAATGCTGCCAGGGTAGCTAAAAATCAAGCTGTTGCCAACTTTACTTTGGACCTTTGCCCTCCTTCCACACACACACACACACAAGACATTGAGAGTCTCCCAATATGCCCCCCCACAACACAACGGCCCCCTATAAAAAAAAAAAAACACAACACTTTGGAGCCTGCTATTCAAACACACAAACAAATGCACACTCAGGCAGATTTAGTGCAGAATTTGCTGACGGTTGGTGCTCGAAATGCTGCCTCACAACAAACACCAAGAATACCATCTTGAGCCGTCTTTGTTATGCTACAGTCTGTAGATCTGGGATGTTGGAGTGTTACTTTTCGAGAGGCTGTACACAAAATCCACATTCATCTTCCACCACACGACCAGGAGAGCGGGGGAGGAAAAAAACACAAGTAAATCCTTCTCTGGAGCACCGGGGAGGAGAGGAGAGGAAATGTCAGTGATACAGAAAAAGAAATGGAAAGCATCAAAATCTAATGTGAATTGGTAAATGATGCCTGCAATATCGCCTTCTGATGGATTTTCACATACTTTGTCGCAAGTGTCTTTATTCTCTGTGACAGGAAATGAGAGGCGTTTTGTGTTTTCGTGTTATGTGCATTTGAACACTCGGATCAGTTCTGAGCTTTAATTCGTGGAGATGCAAGGTGAACGGCAATTTGTTCGGCACGTCAGCTGCTGACAGCTGCAGCGGCCCTTTGGCTCCCTCGGCCACGGCGCCTCTTTTTCGGCCAAAAACCCGGCACGGCGTCGTGACTCACCGCCAACAGGTAAACCTGCTGGTAATCTGCTAATGAACGGAGCAGAGTAGAGGCGACTGTGGTGCCTGTAGGGCCTCGTGCAGCCTCAGTGTCTGCACTGCTCATCGTTTGGGCCCTGCGTCATGTTTTGTCACCAAAATGACATCTCCAGGAAGTGACTGTGGCTGGCTGCTTGTCTGCTGAGCTAGAGAGGAGCAGCAGGGGTGTGGGATAATTACAAGCCTCTGGTTGGGTGCGAGAAAGAGCAGGATATTTGTAGGATTAGTCTCTGTTGGCCAGACAATTGTGTGTGTGTGTGTGTGTGTGTGTGAGCGAGAGAGAGATATTATGCCATCAAACACATGACTCAACATCAAAGCTGGAAAATATGTTTTTGTCCAGAGTGTGGAAAATCAGGACAAGGGAGACAGAGCTATTGATGCACAACACTGAGATGGGATGTGTTTGTGTGCATGTTTCTGAGCTTGTGGGAGGGGGGCTCAACAGTGATTGCTCAGTGTAGGAAGTGAAGATTACGACATTCTCTCGCTGTGACTGTGATGAAATACCAGTACACAATACCAGTCATCACACAGAGATCCTTAATGACGTCCCACAGTGGTCTCTCTCTCTCATACACACAAGTGCTGATAGATTGAGGATTTTTTGTCACCTCCCTCATTAGCTCAGTTCACCAACATAGCAGGAAGCTCAACAAGGCTTCGGGGTTCGATGCTAACTACATTTACACGCTCAAAGACTCACTTTGTGGAGAAGCTGAGAGTTACCGCTTTAGGGACACTTGTCTGCAGGATATCAGAGGTTCATATCAACTATTTAACCCAAATAAGATCTCAACTTGAAAAAGGATACACTGAACTAAAGCATTTGTAACATATCCAGGATAACAGCCTCCTTTCTAATTCCACACATTTGGCCTACCACCATAAGGCCCAGTAATTGCTTATTACTCCCGGAGACAGAACACTTTCATTCCCTAAAATTAGGAATAGATTCGCTCTGCAGCATCTTAAAGCTAAAAGGAAAGTTTGTGTACACATGCACTCGTCTTATTAGACTAAGTCACAGAGCATAGCTGCAAAAAGCATCCCATCGCACCTAATTGAGACACTGTTGATTTGTCTCGTTACACAGAGCAGAATTCTTGATAGAGAAGGACAGTTTTCTAGTCAAATCAGCTCCGTGGCACTTTCCAATAACCCCAGATGCTGCTATTATAAGACCAAATGTAAAACCTGACTCAAGTTGTCAAGACTGCTGAAAAATATTTTTCCAGGCCACATGTTTTACATACAGTAAAAGCCTTGTTCGTTAATTCTGTGGAGATTGTAAACATATTTAACAGTGTTTTCTGCAGCTCTCAACTTTACAAAGAGTGACAGCCACCATCTGATGGCTTGTGGGCAAAACACTGCCATCACCAGTGTCTCAATCACATTATCTGGGTTTTAGCACCTACAGTAAGTTACAGCACTAAACCTCTGCTCACCAGCACCGTTTCCCCTAAACCTTGTCTTACTTACATACAGGGGTTAAATTGGGATTGGTTATACACACACTCTATTTGTGTCAAATACCAAGACATTGTTTAAGCAGAATATCAGAGCAATTTGCCTTTGGTTATTAAACCTGTCAGTTTCTGAGATATTGCTCTCGCTACCTTGCCATCTGCCCTAAGCTAAATTCTGCTAAGGGGCCCTCCTGCCTGAACCGTGAGCCAGGTAAACCATTTGCCACTGAAAAACAGTCACACCTGACACCCCAGTGCTCCCACGGCAATCCACCCTCCTTTAAAACAGTCTGCTCCATGTGTCGGCCTCAGAATAAGTAGAGCTCTACAGAACAGAATGAGGTAAACAAACATTATTATTATTAACATAAATAACGAGTAGGAAATATAAAATGTAGAAAATAAAATATAACACTGAGCTTTGGCTCTGCTGCCCGATAATTAGTCCAGTCCTCACAATATTATACAATTAGCTTTGGCTATGTAAACATAACCCTATAGGCTGTGGCTGCAGCTTTATGTCTCTCTCAGAAATAAAAACAGATACAGCTCTGTGCCGCCACCAGATTTCCTTTTATACATTTTCCAAAATATAAAATACTAAGCCTATGGCTTGGTTGAATACTTGACAGTCAAGGTCAATCCATCACGCATTAGTGCAGAGTTGTAACTTCACTGAGAGACTAGATAATCATGTGCCCCTCCACTGGTCCCAGCAGAGCGAGAGTTTCTTTTCGTGCACCCGCATATTAACGGGTGGTGACGCGTGAGCGTTTAGGGCCCCGGAGAGCCCCGGGCCAATTTAACCACTGCTTTTAGCCTAACAGGAGACATTTAGCATGGACATCGCTGAAATAGACAGGTGAAACCTTTTTTTTGTGTGTTTAATTTAATTTCTTATTTTTACAAACCCAAAAAACAAACATGTTGTGTCATGAAAAACAACCAGAGTTTTATCTGAAGCAGAATTTAAGTCAAAGTGAGCGATCTCTGTGTTCACAGTTATGTTCAGGTACCATTTGCTGTAGAGACAGGCAGGTTAATGTTCTCCCGGCGGAGACAATACTTTGTGGTTTGATTTTGGTGAAATTGAAAATCAAGTCCATTTCATGTTTTATTTCTCATTATATGAACTTTCTTTCATCTCGGATGAGTTTCTTGAGCTGTGTTTTTGTGGCAGGTTTAACACTGTAATGTTATAATTTACACGCGCTGCTGTATTTTTTGGTGTTTCCTAAATGTAGACAAACTAACAAATATGTACCTCTGATGTTTCCCAGAGTCTGCGTGTCAGGGCACAAAGATGCATCAAGTTTTGTGTGCACAAAAACAACAGACGGTAAGATGCAGCACAACAGGCTGACAGGCCTGTTTATACAATCAGCTCGAGGCGCTGATCAAGAATGTGCATTGACCTTCGCTCTCTGACCCCTGTGGTTACTGTGTACTCCCCTGTAACTATACACTTACACACAAGTCCTCTCTCTCTCACACCCCAACAGACACACACAGATGGCCCTTGTGCCACAGACCTCCCCTCACCCCTGCCTCTATAATTGATGGAGCAGCCCTGCTCCGGGCCTCTGGCAGGAAATCAGGGAAGTGTGCATTCATAAATATTTACAGAAACCACCATGAAAATTTCACATGAAGTAAAACACAACATCTCCAAAAGGGTATCCCACCGTACACAGTGGAAGGAGCACTGTACAGTATTTAAAATATCCTCGTCCTTGACTCTGTGTGTGTGTGTGTTAGATTGCCAAACTGCCTAAGATCCAAAATTCATAAAAAACAAATTTCTTATTTTCATGGGAATGACACCAATGAGTTTGGCTCTCTTTGGCCTACCTGAGACAGAAAAAACTGGACCTCTTTGAAATCCAAAAATCACTAAATCAAGTTGTATGCTACAATATTCCTTAAATACTGAGTCTACAGTGACTGTATGAACATTTTATGTCTCCCATGCTATAGGTCAGTAGCCCATGACACCAAGGTAGTGACATGTGACACATTTTCCTATTGTAGGCTATGGATGCTAAATAAAACAAATATAAATACGATTTCAATCATATTGTTATTATGACACTATTATCTCAATAGTATCATTCTTTTAGCATTAGGCTACTAAACCTGCATTGGCTGGATTCATGCCACCAAATACAAGCAGCATTGTTTATTGTTGTACTCACAGAGAAACCTGCCCAGAAGGGACAGGAGTGCCGGACCCTGGGTGATGTGGTGAGAGCCAGAGCCGCGAAGCTGACGGCCAGGATGAGACTCCCCAGGACCATCTGAGAGACTCCCAGAGCCAGCATGATCCTCGTCCGGGTCCGGTACTCCCTTAGCCGGGACAGGCTGCGGGACAGCGACGCTGGGCTCAGGGACCCCGGGCCGCCGATGCCGCTGCTGCCGCCGCGGGGCAGCGCGTTCACCGGCATTGTCACAGGAGGGTACGAACCGACGGGATGAGCGACTAATAGACTACAGCAGCACCAATGAAAGACAGTAACATCCAGAAACAGCAGAGTCGCTGTGTTTCAGCCTGCAGCGAGCTGGTCAGCGGCGTAACGCGAGGTCAGTGTCCGATGTGGAGGATTGCCATCAATTAAGATGCTCGGAGTCGCTCCAATTAGAGATGCGCTGCGGCGGATGGGAGGAGAAAGGTGAGAAAGGAGCGGACTGGACGAGGCGCCAGAGGTTTACCATAACACACAGAAAGTAGGAATATTTGCAAGTCGAAATGTACAAAATAAACCGCTGGAGTTCTCGGCGACTGCTCCGGCAAAGATCCCATTCCTCAAAAGTCAAAACGCAAAAAGGACAAACACACACACAAACCCGTCGTCCTGGTGTCCATCCAGCCTCGCACCATTGTCATCCTGTCGCCCCTGCAGCCTCTCCAACAACTCCGAAGCGAGAGACGTAGCCTGGAACACACGCGCGTAGAGCAAAATGAAACGTGAGCCTGCACTCCTTGGAGATGAAACGTCTAAAGTGGCCGAAATCCCGCTGGACGTTTCGGGCTTTTGGCGTCTGAATATGTCCGCAGCGTTTGCTCCGTGTGAGGCAGCAGCCGCGGTTCTCTCTTCCCAGACGCCAGCAAACAGCCGGGACACGAGGTGCACACTGCGTATTGGAGACGTGCCACTCCGCCGCGCGTCTACACGGCGCTCTGTTTTACTACGATAGTGAGGGAGGGGAGGTGGGCTCGCTCTACTACCAGGCGACATCCAAAAAAAATTAAAAATAAAAATCACACAAAAAACCTGCGCGTGATTTGTCACCGCTGCTGGTGATGTAGTGGTGGACGAAAACGTGGTAGGATCTGATCATCAGAAGCACATTACCAAGAAATGAAGTTCATTTTTTTTTTTTCAGGAAAGAGCGCGCATTTTGGATGGGTTTTGTTGTGCGCTGCATGAAGAGGCGGCATTTTCAGTAAACAGTATTCCTGGGGAAAAAAAGTCAATTCAGGAAATTGCAGGTGAGTTTACCTTTTATAAAACAAAGTGGCGCATCATCAGGACATCGTCCACTGCATTGCCATTGAACACTGGCTCCGTTCTGCATTATGTAGGCTGTAGGTGACAGGTCCTGGCAGGTAGTAAATGCGACACCTGGTGAGGATTTGCCTAAAGAGCTCAAAGAAATGAGACTGGCTGCACATTATTACATAATTAGTAATCATTGGAAAATGTCCCGACAGGTTAGGGTTTGTCTAATTGGTGACCCATTAGGAAGAATCAAAGTCCGCCTGTGACCCCATCACAGGTTCTGGACATGAGCTGTGAGCAGTTTAACCGAACAGGACTGTATCAGAGCTTAATTTAAAGGATATTTAGAGGCCCGAAGAGGTGAGAGTAGCCAGCATGACACAAGAAAAACTAAGAGTAAAGAGAAAAAGAGTTTAAAAAAAAAAAAAAAAAAAGGTCAGAAAAAAAATGGTGCAGTAGATTTTTCCTCTATTCTCTTCTTTCTAATCACCTGTGAACCCACAACTTATCTTAAGACCTCTTTTAATTGTGCAAATGTTTCAGCATACCTAGAATACTTTTTTTCAAATAGGCACTGACAGTGTAGGTCTCTAAATACATTTTAAATGAATTCTATAGGGTATTTATGTAACAGCAAAACTTTCAGGTCCCTGATGATAAATAAAAAACAATTTAAATGTCTTTGATTCTCCAACATATTTTGCCCCCTTTTCCTCATCAACATGCTTTAGACAGATTGTCAGTAGGCTATATGTAGAGACTAAAACTAATACAGTATAAATACTGAAGTCCTATGATGATTTCTCTGCTGTATCCTGAGACATTAAAATCTCAGCTGAAGGACTTTTGTATTTCTGACCTTGTTCAGAAGACTCGTTCAGAGCTCACGTGCGCCACCTAGCTGTGAAACCTGAGCCATGCTATACAGCCAAACAAGAAGTAGAGCTTTAACAAATAGCCAATTAATCGATTCGTTAAACGACAAAATTAGTCTGCAATCACTTTGATAATTATGTAATTCTATTCGAAGAGGCCCAAAAATACCATCACTGTCTCAAGCTCCTAAAAAGGTGAGCATTTGCGGTTTTCCTTTGTGTTGTGAAAATAAACTGAACATGTGAGTTTTGGACTGTTGGTCAGACAAAAGTGAAAAATGCTCATCAGGATTTGCCAGCGCCATCTTCAAAGTGCCACAATGATTCCATGTAGTTTTAGCTTTAAAACGAAAATCGCTCATTGCAGTCCTACAAAAACGATGTATATAATAACCCATAGAGCAGAGGTGAAAAGGAAAGAAAGCAGCATTTGCAGCCACAGCTGCTTATTTCAGAAAGTTCACTTTATAAAGAAAAAAAACTTCCTTATGGACACAAACGCTTTACTTTAAAAATGATTTTATTTATTAATACAGTGGTATACTTAAAAGTGTGTTGCAGAAGAGAAAAAAAAAAAGTCAGCCACACGTGAAGAGCTAATATCCAATTAAAGCCGTGTTATATCTAAAAATAAAATGGTACTGTTGTGCCATACATAATATATTGTCTATTAGTACAAAAATACATTTAAGGGCACATGATACAGCATCCAGTATCACAAATCAGTGAGGGAGACACTTTGAGAGCACACCCTTTTTAAAAGAACATGTTTTTAAATGTATTTTAGCCCAAGCACATTCCTGATCCTTAAATAGCCATAAAAAGACCATTTTCTTGCAACCATAACATGGTGTGAATATACTGGTAGAAAAGGTGTGATGTATTTTTTTTATTTTTAGGTTACAAGTTCCAAGGCTCGAGGGTATAGCCAGAATACAAAGACAACCACGTTCACTTTCTTCCACTTTTAAAAACATGTTTTCTCTAAGTTTTATACAAAAAAGAAAGACATACAAAAAGTTCATTTACAAACAAAAGAAACAAGGCAATATGCTAGCTTTATTTACAGCCACTTCTTTTCTGTTGTTTGTTTTCCTTTTTTAAGTAATGCATAGCAGATAAAAGAAGAGCATACCTTTGTTATCCTTTATCAACTGTTATTGTGTGCTAAACCCAAGTTCATTTTTATACAGTGGGTTCACAAGAAATGGCAAAACAAATGACATTATACCATAATTTATCATAACTTTTTTTTTTTTTCTTCATGAAAAGTGAATAATCTGCAGATAAGGCATCACTGCTTATTGGTGAGTGAGTGCATGAGTGCACAGAGAGAGAGCGAGAGAGCGAGAGAGAGAAACAGATGTGAGGAAGGAACTGAGGAGGCTACTGGACCTGAGTAAAGAACATGCATAGATCTCCCTCAGGCTGGAAGGAGAGATGTGGTAATCTGTGAGAAGTTAAACTACGAGTTATTACTGTAGGAAAAGGAAGAATTCAAGGAAGGGGCGAAACACGAACGTCTCTAAAAGTGTGCTGCTTGGGTTCATATCCAGCTTGTGTTTTGTCAACTCCTTCAACAGATACTTGCAAATGTCACCATCACATGGTTCCCTCACGTCTGTCTCAAACCTTCATTAAAATTCCCTCAATGTGGAAAAACGTGGCGATACATATTTGTATCGAGTCACCTGAACTGAAAAACAACAAGATGCTGACTGGTAGTTGAATTCATGCATATGTAGCATAAATATACTGACACAGACTTTTGAAGCATGTACGCTGCCTCAAAAACCATCCATCCATCTATATTCATGTAAAAATGACATTAAACATTGCCTTATATATAGTGTCAATCCTCAGTGGCATGGGGCATGCTTTATTGGCCTCATTTCACATCAAAACTTCAAATTGGGAAAGAGTTCAAAGAACAGCTTGTAACGAATATCAGTCTCGCCTTCATCCATGGGTGCAGTAAACTGGGCCTTCTTCATACTCCTTTATGTGGTGCGTGTACGTTTGGAGTGCATCTGTCACTGTGTGTGTGTGTGTGTGTGTGTGTGTACGTGTGTGTGTTGTGTGTGCATCCTCTTCATTTTATCCCCCACGGTTTCACATTCATCACACCTTCTGGTCCGTCCTTAAAAGTGGTCAATGAGCACAGAAACGCAGTTGGCTCCCACCAGGTAGTTGGGGTCCCCGGGGAGAGACTTGTTCTGCCAGCTTTTTGGGTCACCTGTGGACAGACAGATGGGGCAGGTAGTGAGTGATAACAGCTGATGTTTTTTCATGTAAAATCCAGGCTTGACTGTATTTCATAAGCACTGTTCACTTGCAAACTCCGCCTCACACCACAAAATCTATTGTACAGCTAATTCAGGAAGTACTCGTCTCATTTTAAAACAGCCCTGACTGTAGAACTTGACTGCATCGACTGTCTGTGAGCCACATTAAGTAATATCACTTTGTTTTGTGGCCTATATCCAAGCACAGTTACACAAGAGACTAGTAAAAGCAATTTCATATTTTTATTGAACGACCCAAGCCTTTTGTTGACTGCAAATTAAACCTCAGCCACTGTGAGGTCTGAGTGTAATTGCAATTATAAACATGCAGTCTGTGCCAAGAGGAAAGTTCCAGTAATCAATCAAGACTAAGCAGAGCCAGCTCGGTCCATCGATACAGAAGAGACTAACTATGCATGTGACAGTATAAATATTGACATCGACAGTCAATCTGTAAACTGTCAGTTAGTTAGTTTGCTCAGTCTGCTGGCGAAGGCCATGAGAAGGGTCTGAAAGCTTTTTCCAGTAATGGACCTCATGCTGAGAAATTCCTGTTAAACCAAAGAACGGTCGAGCTCATTTCTCACAGCGATTCTTTGAATCCAAAACCTGACAGTGTCGATAAAACCTGCATTGTTTATATCAGTTTACTGTGCATCAGCCAGCAGTCTTTTTCTTCTCAGTTTCTTGGGACGTCATAACTACCAGAGGATCAGGGAATTAGCGTGAAACCACCAAAATGCCACAGGGTACCTTTAAACGATAAATATTATGGGTGGTCAAGATCTACAGAATGCCTATAAGGTGAGATATTACATAATTTGATGTCAATGTCTACAATTTCAGGTGCTTCATGTGATTTTCAAATCAAATTCTCTTCCACATTAACACAAGTCAGTTTCAGAGCTAAACTGTATCACAGTGGATCTGATTTCATCCTATAAGTTAACACAATCCTCTACAGAATAACGCAGTTTACATAGAAGAGAGGCAAAAAGATGCAGCGAGTTGTATAGGAGGAAAAAGGAGAAGCAGAGAAGCAAAGTGAGAAGGAAACCACAGAGGGGACAGGAGGAGGCCGGAGAGTGGCCTTGCTTTATAATAAAAGAGGATTACGACGCAGCGCGATAATCCTCCCACAATTCAGCAGGACAACGGAGTGAGCTCGCATCTCATTCAGCCCTCCAAGTCTCATCCTTAAAATGAGGCTAATTAACAGCTAATCCCGACCACTGCCAAAATTACCACTGTCTTGGAAGACAGGGTGTGACAAGGGCAGTATTAAGAAAAGGGAAATGAGAAATTACTTACTTTCTTCACTTTTGTTCTTTTTTTTTATAAACCCTCTTAGCAGGAGTTCAATATGAGCCTTGGTTATTTCTCTAATGTTAACTTGTTTGCTCAATTACACAACTGATTAAACGATGACCTACTTAAAGCTGTTTAGGGCTGCACAATTAATCCAAATATTATCTAAATAAAAACATGGCTAACTGCAATATCCAAATTGCAGGAGCTGCAATGTTTTGATGAAGGAAAAGTGGGAGACAAACTGCATTATAATGAAGTACTGTAGCGCTGCAGAGATGCCACGGCCTACATATCTTGTTCTCCAGATGTAAGAAAACATGACTGATTGGTACAGACCCAAACAAATGTCACATCATCATGGTTTTAATAGTTGTTTCAGAGAAAATGAAAATTGTGATGCAAAAATTTCCACTAATTGTGAATCATATCTCAATCGTAATATTTGCCAAAATAATATTGCCCAGTATGATTTTTTTTTTTTTTTACCATATCGTGCAGCCCTAAAGCGCTTTGTTTGGCTTTTGATTGCCATTAACATGATTTGTGCAGCATTCTCTCTTTTTCTCATTTCTGTCCGAAATACATTTTTGACTAATTTAGGTGCTAAATAAAAAATATGGCTTTGACAAACAGTATTCTGCTTTGTGGTTTTACTTGGACTTTTATAGGAACTCCTTTATTAGGTGGTTAACTGTTTCAAATCTTTTTTACTGCACCAGCTACATCACATCTCAAAAGCAGATATTAGAGTTGAGTTATCTGGACTATCAGACCAAAAATGGCGAGTAAATGATTTAAGTATCTGAATCATCTGCAGCCACGAGAGCTCTGAGTGGTTTGTCTATCAGCGTACTTCTACTTCCCAGATCCAATTTCACAACCAGACTCCTTTTGGTAAACAAACTGAGGCCGGTGTGAAAAGCTTATTAACAAGAAAACTCATTTTCTTGCCACCTGAAAGCTACCTTGAAATGAGAAGAACATTTTGGAAGACAGACGCTAAATTTAGAAAGCTATATTTTGACCTGGTAACAAGATGTCTTTGTGTAACTTTTAACTTTTTTGCAGGATAATGACGAGCATTATTGGTTATGACAGTGTCCCAATTTCCGGAAGATCTATAAAAGCTGTTCTTCAGGTCAGGATTTGGGTGGCTATGTGAGAAAAATTACTCAGAGCAGAGCAGCATGCACTATAATCCTACCTGATGAAATTAAATTGCTGTACAGACAAGCGTCTGGGGCATTAATGTTAAATGAAATCAGAGAAACTTGTTAAGGTGATTCAGAGGTGAAAACAAAGAGAGAAATTTCAGCATGTAAAAACAATGAAGAGGGATTTTGATCTGAACACCAAATGAAGAAAACCAGTGATACAGCGAATGAGAAATTGAGTGGGTGAGTTAACTAGAAACAATGATGAAAATTAATCAACCAAAACCATAACTATTAAAGACAGATTTCCCCCATAGATTGATTCTCAGACATGGTGAAAGTGACCAAAATATCTTGTTCAAATTTGTACAGATTTTTAATGAAGAGAACCAAAACTAGAGGTAGAAAAACTGATTCAACAGTGACCCACAACCCTCAAATTGTCACACAGCCAGCCCAAATGACCCCGGAAGAACAGAGAGAGCACAGCATACCCGACGAGGAGTCGGAGGATTTTAGAGCAAAAGACCAACCATCAGGGGTCATAGACGCACAGTGAGGTAAGCGTAGCTCCACAGGCTTCAAAAACTTGAGGCCATGAGGTCCACACATCACCAGAGGGCTGAGCAGAGTCTCTCCTGCAAACACAAACACAGAACGTGGTTATAAACGCAACAAACGCAAATAAAAGTAAAAACACACAAGAAGGTCTCGAACACAGTGCTGGTAGGCTTGTGGTATTGTAACACTGGGACCATTATGAAACTGTTGGTATTCTTTAGTGGGCCCATCCATGCTAGAAATGTAAAGATTAATTTGACAGTATGGCACTTTTGGTTAGGGTTGAACGATCGTCTATAATTTGAGATTGTTGTGTAGCAAAGGAGGCTGACTATAACACAGTCTGCAGAGGACAGCTGGATTAAACGCTTTAGTTTAAAACCAAACTTGTTAAAGTGCAAGAAACAGGTGGTGCATCTAGCCAACATGGCAGCACTGCAAAGGCTCTGTCCGTGATGAAATACTATTTAACATGCAGAATGAGCCTTTTAATAATGCCTACGTCCCTCACAGTGCACACAGTGAAGCTTTTGTCAGGGGAAAAAGATTCTGTTTATTTTAGATCACATATAGTGCACCTCGTATCATTGAGTAATTAAACTAAACAAAATCAAGTTGCTCGCACTGATTAACATCAAGTTTACCGTGCTTTTCCAGACTACTTAGACATCTAAAACCCAAAATGCAACATCAGATTTTAGGACCAGTGACCAGATAGAGTGGTGACAGCTGGTGCTGGAGGAGCCCTTTATCAGATGTGTGAAGGTACCGACGTAAAGAACATACACTAACTTACAGCTGTTTTTTTGAAATGGTAATATGGTTCTTAATGCAAAAAAAAATAAAAAAAAAAAAAGAAGTGGATTATGACAGCAGACTGATAGGATTTCTATACAATTTGTAACATTTTACCCCACCGACCCATAAATAAATATTTAAGCCTGCAAACAGATTGTTTGGCCACCTGGGGGCAGCAGAAACAAGTTGTGAACACAACACTGACATGTCACATTTTAAGTTGATATGGTGAACTTCTTAGCAAACAGTTGCTTATTTACAGATCTAGAAGTTACGGAGTAACGTTACAATTCAGTTGGAGTCGTGGTTTGTGGCCATTTAAGTCCAGTATTGACTCTGTATTTACGGTTTCTGGTCTCGACCAACTACTGAAGATCTGGCTCTTTAGCTGCTAAATGCTCCACTGTGTTCACCAGCTAATCTCTAACTGTGTCTGTTTGGTGCTGAGCAGGTAGTTTACAGTGGGCTTCTAGAGCTTCTTTACTGAAAACAGCTGCCTGCTGCGGCTGAAAACTACGCTATCAGAGCAGTGAGAGTCAACCAAAACAGTGAAGTTGTGGGCTGGACAGCTAAACAATGAGCTGAAGCTCACTACAAATCTTATAATCGGCAGTGACATCAGCAACAGGTAATTGTCTCTTTAATGGCCGATGGTCAATATATGATTGGCTATCAGCAAAATCTCCCCAAATGACAAAATTCACAATAAAACGTTCAAATACAAACAAAAATGACAGACCATTTGAACTGGCTTCATAAGCATCCAATCATTTAGAAATGAAACCCCCCCCCCCCGGCTCCTTCCCCCCTCCATCTTTGATAAGGTACCTTTTTCCTTGTCGAGTGGTGGCAGGATGCTGTTATCTCTGCAGACCTTGAAGTAGATCTCCTGCTCCACACCGTCAGGGATGGCACCCTGTGGGATAATTATGCTGACACCTGTCTCAATGGAGCTCAGGACACCACCGTTCGAGTTGAAGATACCTCGAGCTGTTGCAACCACCGTGTGGCCCTCATCTTCATCCTCATCATCATCCAGGGCACTGGGGCTAGGAAACAGATACCTTTACTGTCAAACTCTCATATTCAACAGAATCCCTTAGATTTAATCTCTAGTCAGACTGAGTTTGTTACCTCACAGGGATGGCCTTGGGCACAGCGTTGACGTTGTTGTGCTGGTGTTTGGAGCGGTGGTCCATAGTGCGTGTGAACGTGTCCAGGCCACTGTCATGGTCTGTGTTCTGGGGCTGCAGAGGTATCTGAGGCTTCACTGGGCTGGAGCTCTGGCCCTGTTCCAAACATAAGAGGATAAAAAGGTGTCATGTATGGTATTTTATACCTTTGGCAACTGAAAATTCTCAATTCGGATTTGTTGGAAGGTGTGGTTTATCTTTCAGTGACTGGACAGTATACCCAGACTCCTATGACATATGTGTTTGACTGGAGTTCTAAATTAGTGGGCCAGTATTAAACTGTAGGTAAATACAATGACAGCGTGTCTTGGCTAAAGGGCTTGGAGCTAGAGTTATTTATGTAACCACCACCACCAAACCAAAACCAAGCAAATTTAATGTAAAATGTGTTTTGAGGAGAGGGAGGGGGAGAGAGAGGCAGCACATACATAACCTTATCTCCAATGGAGAGGCAGTTTTAATTATATCTTCAAGCTCAATGAATAGCTATTCTCTATTCTGGAGATTGAGAAGAATCAGTAAATTCTTCTTTCTCTCCCAGTTTCAAAACTTGTCAGGAATTTAAAACACTGAACTCAGCCTTGCGAACCACTGCCTGTTCATCTAGATATTGCCTAGCAGTGAAAACGACAGGAATTCTGAGGTTCAGGAACTATATCTCATGATGTTTATAACTGAAAAGCAAGGTCAAAATGTGTTATATGTGTAACTGTATGACTAATATTTTCAATTAGATTACATATGGCATTTGGTTGGCAAGTGGCCATGGCGAAAGCAGGATAATACCCTCCAAGTTTGTACGTTCCATGATTGTAATATATTCTGCGGCAGCAAACCACTCTCTGCTTTGAGTTGGGTGGTAATGTACAACTTGTCGTTTATTACACCTTACGTAACAGTTATTTCAGATCAATCTGCTCTTAGTAATATGGAATTACAAAGCGTGACAAAATTACAGTTACAGAAGAGTTTTGAAAAACTCAACATAGGGAAATTCCTGTAAACAATTGTAAAAAAGTGTAAATATACAGCGAGGACAGTATCAGATCAAATATACCAATTACAGAAAAAAAATATAAGCGGAACAATCAATTGTGAAAAATTATTATTGAAACATTTTCTGTGTTTTAACATTGACAGCTTATTAAATATAGCAATTTCCATTTAAAATGTGATTACCTACCCTATGTTTTTGACTTGGTATCAAAACGGAGGGCTACAGTTACATTAATTGCATCATTAATTATGCCATCTATTTATTTGTTTTTGATAAGTCCCCATGGAATTCAACTTACCTTTGGAGCAATCTCAGGCTTATCATTGGGCAGAAGGTTGTGGTTGAATTTAGGACTGTCGAACATGCGCGCAAAAGGCTTGGCAGAAGTGGTGTAGGGCTTGGGCGTGTAGCGGTTGTAGCTGGATACTGGTGGAGCCCCGGTGCTAGTTACAGTTTTTGGAGGCTGTTCACTTGTGCCATTAACTGGAGACTTCTCTGGGAAACTCTTGTGAGGCAGGAAGTTGGTCTGGACAGTGTCCTCTCGGGCAGGAGGCTTGGCTGTGGAAGAGCCATGAGGGTCAGCTGAAGAGCTCTACAGTATGAGTCACTGAGTTGTAGTGTGCATGTATGTTTTAACTTGCATGAAATTATGTACATTTTGGCATACACAGCAGGCAGTGTCTCTCAGTAGACATAGAAATACAGTCTGATACAGTACAGAGATGCATCTTCACGTGATTACAATCTTGTCTAAGATAAAATCCTGACTACTATTTTTTTCCCCCCTTTGATAGAAAACAGTACATTTTACCTTCAGGTGTGGGTTTGGGCAGTGTTGCTGGAGGCAGAGAAGGCGTCACCTGGGGAACTGGTTCATATTTTTTCTCCACTGACTCCGTCCTATATCACAAGACCAAAACCATTCACTTGAGATTCACAGTAGAAAGGACCAAGACATAAATATAAAAACCATAAAGGATGTTAAAGATAGAAGGAAAGACACAAATAAAATCAATAATAATATCATCATAAATCACCTGGGGTAGTTGTGGGTTGTTTGTGCTTGTGGCTGGGGTTTGTTGGGACCGGCCTGGAGCTTATCAAAGTAAGACAGCTGTTTCCTGTAGTAGTCCTCATCCTCATCAGGGTCGTAATGGTTGGAGCGCACAATGTCATCAGCTACCTGGGACTGAGGCTTCTGAGGCCCTGGGGCTCTGGGTTGGTGTGATAAAACAGCAGGTTAAATGGAAGGCAATGACAAATGGCCAGATGAAGACAAATGAAGATACTTGAGCGAAAATGTGAAACAAAGTGACACAGTATTATTCCCATATTACTCTGAAAAATCAGGCTGACTGAAAACAGTAACAGGAGCATAGGCTTACCTGAATGTCTTTTCTTGATCCAGGTTGCTCAGAGAATTAGCTTTAGGGATTACTCCACCGGCTTTCAAAGGTAATTCGGCTGCCTGTAGTAGCAAAAACAATTAACCTATCAGTAGGATAAAAATGATGAATGTTCACCTCTAATGTGCTAATTTCTCAAGAAGTTGAAAAGCAAATGTACAAGTTAAGTAAACTAGTAACTACTGTAACTGTAATATATCTGCGAAGCCAAACAGTTTACCCTGTTCCCAGATGTTTCCCCTGGATCTCTGGCTCTATCCATGGACACAGAGCGTTTGTTCTCAAACATCTTGACCCTTGTCAGCACTGACTGTGGCCGCATGGCGGGGTCATCCTCCTGTTTCTCATCTCTGGCAGGGGCAGGCTTCGGAGCGTCTGCAGGGGAGGTTGCGGGGGCCTCTGCTTTGGGAGGTGGAGTGGGGCTGGTTTCAGAGTTCACAGGAATGGGGTCATACTGCTGAGGTTTGTAACTCTTCTGCTGCGGTGTTGGTCCGTGGTTATAGGTAGGCCACTGGGCAGCGGGGTCTGGGGAACGGGCAGCTGAGGGGTACGTGTTCAGGTGAGAATCCTGGTCGTAGAGCAGGTCAGGCCCTGGAGCAGGAGGTGGGGGATCATCATAACGGACAGGCCCTGGGACTGTCGGTTTACCGTAGCGAGGCCGTCCGTCGAAACCCTGCTGAGGTGGGGGCTCGTCGTAGCGGAGAGGAGGGGTGTACTGGGAGTCAGGGCCGTCACCGTATGGCAAACGGGGATCATAGCCCTGGGAGTTGGATGTAGAGAGCGGCTGGCTGTAGGGGTTCCACTGTTGCTGGTCATAGTGAGGCACACTGTTCTCGTAGGGCGGTGTAGAGTCATAGTTACGGTACTTTGGTTCTGGGTAACCACCTCCGCTGTTGATTCCACTGCTGTTGACATCATACCGACTGGGTGGGTGGTCATAATCTCTGTATGGCTGGTCAGGGTGATATCCCTGCTGAGGGTTGTAGGTCACAGGTTTCATGCTATGACCAATTCTCCCTGTGTTGTTGTCTGTGCTGTATGGGTTCTTCTGAAACATCTACCGAACAAATAAACAACAAAGAGTAAGGTTAAAAACTGCACAGGATCCAGTAACATACTGCACAGACATAAAATATGTGCTATGAAAAACTGGACATACAAAAATCTGTTGAAGCATGAGAAAGAGAGAATATTAAAACAAGTCCGTGAAATTAATTGCAGAAGAGGAAAGGAGAAGGGAAAGACCTGAAATAGAGAAACTGAGAGGGAGGGGTTATTGGTCAGATAATATTTTAGATTAAACAGAAATCGCATCACAGCCAAACACTCATTTGAGTTTAAAAACATCACAATGTACCCAAATTAAACACCATAATTAAATGAACAAAAAATAGTTAAAAAGATAATTTAAAAAAATACAACAAAACAATGGGTGCATTTTTCTTATCTAAACTGACAAAATAAGAAAATGGTAAATATAAATGTAATGTAAACTACTTGTAGAGGGTCAATCAATAATCAATAATAATTTGACTAATAATTTGGGGGTTTCTTGACACATTTCGTGTACACTGCTGCATTCACAAGGGACAATGTCACCCACTGTCTTGGTGCAATTATAAAGGGAACTTAAACATCCACAATAATATTTAACATTATAAGCACATACCCATTGTACAAAAAACAGATTTAAATTCCTGATATTTGAGAAGTAACCATTAATTATCCATCGAAATCTGATGAACATTTCTGTTTAAGAGGTCTTTGTTACCTGGCCATGCCTACATTTCAAACGGAGGACAAAACAGATAAAATTGTTGGAAAATTAATGGCTACTTTTACAAAGAAATGATCCATTCAATCTGCACTGATAAATACAGCACAAAATGATCTACTTCTAGTAGTTAACAGAGAATGAGGCAAACATGTTGCAGCCATGCAAAAAGGATAAGCAACAGTGAGAGCCGCAGGATTTCCACTGCTCCGCTACATGTAGGCATATCAGTGCAGCCATCACCTCCAAAGCCCACTGTTGTTTACCAGCATTTGCTCGCACTCTGGCATGCGCACACACATACACACTCTCGTACGCACAAGAACGCCCACAGACACACACACACACACACACACACACACACACACATCTCTGTCTCTTCTGGGGCAGCACTGTGGTCGGCAGACATGCAGGGCGGAAGGAGAGAGAGCGAGAGAGAAGCGTGGCAGCAGGAGGTAGGTAGGTAGACAGGCAGCAGCAGCAGCAGCACAGGAGGTCAGCCACGTCAGACCGAGCTGAGCTGGGCCGGGTCACGGAGCATCTGGTGACGGCCAGATGGATACCTTTGGTTCTGAACTGGCCGGTCCGGACTGTAGAGGTTCTGGTGTGATGCTCTGAGGGGCTAGCTCAGGGATGGGCCTCCTAAGTGAGCCAGCCTCTGGGTTGGGGCTTGGCTGGCTGTGGGGAGCTGCAGGAGCCTCGTCAGGGCTCAGACCCCTTACAGTTTTTACAGTAACGTCGACAGGAGGGGGCACTGTCTCAGCCAGGGGCTCAGGCTGCTGTGGGATGCTAGGGACGGCTGCGGCCTCTGCTTTCTGTGAAGTGGTTCAGAAATGTTTAATAACACGTGCTGACACACTATGGTGCAGTACAAGAGCTACTACCTTCACAGCCCCATCTACAACGG
This sequence comes from Coreoperca whiteheadi, assembly GCA_011952105.1. NCBI lineage: Eukaryota > Metazoa > Chordata > Actinopteri > Centrarchiformes > Sinipercidae > Coreoperca > Coreoperca whiteheadi. The sequence continues at coordinate 14,737,693 of CM022485.1, forward strand.
TCTGCTCCTCACTTTTGCCTACAGTTTACACTGATTCAAACTGCCAATTGCCCACCTCCACATTTAACAATAGCTGTAGATCAACCAATGGCATGTGAGAATTAGGAATTAGCAGCAGGACAAGTTTTCATTGTTAGAGTATTCTAATTTGATTTTAATGCTGCGGTTACAATACAGTAGTTTCTCTCCCCTTTCAAGATCATTAACACACGATGAGACGACAAACGTTAAGATTTGGGTATTACAATGGCCAATCGAGTTTTGATTAATACATTTCACAGGTACACTGGATTAACACTGGCATTTCCAACATGCACGTAATACTTTCCTGGGTCGTATCGTCACAGTCCCAATCACAAGTAAAACAAAGGTAGGAAGTGCACATAGGTGAGTACTGGTACAGACACTTAGACAATCATAAGTTTCTTTTCCCAGTGACATCAGCAACAGTCACACCAATAAGACAGCTTGTGGTAATACAGAGTACAAGAGTAACAGTAAAACTTCAAGTTCTTCTCCTTTTCAAAAATAAAAAACACATGCTCACAAACATCAATCAATAAACACATAAAGGCAAATAGATAAAATAAATAATATAATAAATATAGATATATATATTTTATATATACAATATTTATATATTGTGATAAATACCTGACCACAAACGGTTTCATTTTCCCACTGATATTGTTTTATAACAGCAGATTGACAGAATAACTGTAAATAAAAAAAAGTGCCTTCAATAGCGCCTCCAGAAAACCCTTCTAACGCACACCACGTCCTCCAGACAACAGGGAAGACGTGCAGCTCTCAGAAACGCTACCTGCTGCGGCACTGGTGCCTTGAATCCAGCCGGGTCGATGCGGTTCAGGGGGTCCGGCTGCATTGTGTGCTGGTAGCCAGCGTAGCCAGGGGGCTCCTGGATGACCGGTGGGTCCTCACGGACAGGTTCAGAGGAGCGGGTGATGGCAGGCTCCGTGGGTGGACCCACATCGTCATTCAGTGTTTCGTCCAGCTCCTGGTCGGTGTAGGCTCCACCCTCTGTGTCCGTGTCCTCATAGTCGGAGGTGTGGCGGCTGTCAGTGCTGTACATGGAATACTCACTGCCTGGCGCTGACAGGTAGGACAGGCGGTCGTCGTGGATGTCCAGGTCATCCTCAGCTGCCCCATCAGCCTGGGAAACAAAAGGTGAGAACAAAAGTGAGAAAAAAAGATCTATTCCAGTCTACATGGTTGTTTGTGTGTGTGTCTGTCTGTCTGTCTGTCTGTCTGTGTGTGAGTACTTGCACAGCCATCTTTGTGAGGACCAATTTGCATTTGACCTTGGGAGTGAGGACATTTTTGGGGGGCTGTTTGAGGGTTAAAACTTGGTTTTAGGGTCAGGGTAAGAATTAATTTTAGGTTAGGGTTAGGGTAAGGGTTGGGGTTAGGCATTTAGTTGTGATGGTTAAGGTTAGGGTTAGGGACTGGGGAATGCATTATGTCAATGAAAGTCCTCACAAGTAGATGTAGCAGCATTTGTGTGTGTGTGTGTGTGTCTCTTACCTTGCCCTCTGAAACCCACACCAGCTGGTTCTGCTGCTGTTGGATTATTTCTTTCAGCGCTCCAAACCAACCATCATTCATGTTGTTCAAGTTAATGGTTGCTGAATACACAAAGAGGGAAAGGCAGAAGAAAAAAAAAAAAAAAACATCTCTCCAATCAAACGAGTACTAACAATTATTCAATTAGCTATTAAATACAACCATAGCATCATAATTAAAAGTTCCTCTTAGACATGCACTCTCACTCATAAATGCTCTACCACTTTTACATGATTGGCATCATGTCGGTAAAACGACTCCCGAGTAATTTTTAAGTTGCCCTGGCAATTTTCCCCACTTGGGACACAGTTAACATTTTCTGTACTGCTCAAGTGCGAATTAAAGCAGCCGCAATGACAGTTAAGGCACCGCCATTCACTGCAAACCAAAGCAGATTAGGAAGAGATACTTTAAATGCATTAGTAGGGAACTTCTCTCCCTTACTCTCACATTGCCTAAGTATACCAGCTTTATCGGTTTCCTAGTTTTATATATAGTAATTATAGTAGAACATCATTATGAGGCGTGATTTTGAGAATAACTTTCAAATGAAATCCAGTGGATGAAGGCATAGAGGTACAGATGCAGCTCGTTGTGTACGTGAAGAATGTACGCGTGTGCTGCAGAGACTGAACGTGAGCCGAGAAGAAAGCTCTCTAATATCTTTATCACCAACAGATACTCCTAAAGCATGGTCACACCACATCCCTTGACAGGAAGAATGCATGCTGAGAAGGGGGCCTGAGGGTGCGCTTGTGTGACGGGTCAGTGCTGAACAAGCTTTAATAAGAAGTCTGACAGAAAAGGGCCACGCACAACAAGTGCACTGCAGCCACAGCCTCAACATTGCGGTACTCAATTGTCAATCGCACTTGAAATGTGTCTTTGCCCTCTGTAAAATCTCTCCCATTCTCCTCCCTTAGTTTGGAACCCCCATCTATCCATTTCTCTTGCCCTCCCACTGGACTCACTGGTGAAGAGGTGGTGGTTGCTCTTCCTTAATTTGAGGGCTCGGTCATAGAGCTTCCTGGCGCTCTTCCTAGACTCAGGGCAGAGACGGGTCCTCATGTTCTTGACGCCTTGCTTGGTGTCTGGGTTGAGAAACACCACAATTGGATACCACTGAGCGTAGTTCAGACGGTCCACTGCATTAGGGGTGATGTCCAGCACTGCATGCTTGTCCTTCATAAACAGAAAACAAATAAAAACATAAATGTGTTGTTAATGTGTTTATTTCCATATAGTGAGCATTTCCCCTTTTTTGGAATTTAAGATAAAGACTATTAAAGACCGTGCACCGTATAGCATACACCATAATGACTTTTTTACATATTGTGTGCAGCAGATTTAGAACCTTTGTAAGATGTCAGTTTATAAGTCTGAATTATGTTTTCCAGTGAACCGACCACAGTAAAAGCCACAACTTAGCTGAGGTTCGGTGCAGTACACCAGAGGGCAGCAGTGAGCTGTACATATCATTGTGGCTTACTGCCATATTTTCATTACCATAACAAATCTGTCAAAAGATTTTTGTATTTCTACATTTTGCCTGTATATTTAAATGTGTGTGCATATCTAGCTTCTCTCACCCGGTCAATGATTTGTTTAATGGTGTGCAGGCGGATGATGCCGGAGCTTTTCTGGTCGGTTCCTGCATCCCTGGGTTCACTCTCTATGGAAGACAAATGGACAGAGTTACTGCATCACATCAACACAAGAGACAAAACAACAATAAACACAGGCTGCGCCCCAATTAGACATCCTTGTAGCGTGCAGTTGTCGACTCCCATAAACAGAGCTGTTAAATACAGAATAATAATCTCCGTACAGGAGAGGACAAGTGTACGTTTATGAAAAGAGCTATATAGTAAAGACAAAATGAGGACAGCAGCCAATTCATGCAATAGTCATTAGGTATTTTGGGTAGGTTTAGGGAAATTCAATTCGATGTATAATGAATGTGTGCGTGCAACTGCATGTAACAGCATAAAATAAGGTGCAGGAAATGTCTTATGTGAGAAACATTAACATGAAATATGCACATATGCATGAGGGTCGTTTGGGATTAATGATAAAACAGTGTCAATTTAAGCCTGTGGGATTTAAACAAAGATGTGTAGAGTGGTTTATGATTCACATAAAAGATAAGCAAGGGTTCCCTGCCTAGACACACAAGATTGAAAAGAGGGCAGTCATCTCAACAGGATGTTTAGTATAGTCATGACTTAAAACACATCATAGGGTGAGGCTTAATTTCTAACATACTAATAGGATCTATTATCTGCCAAACACTGATCTAAACTACCCAAAAACATTTTAAAAGAGCAGATAAATATAGCCATGCAACAAATGAAGATTCAAGCGTATGCAGCAATGTTGGGACTCAGTACTGTCACCGTCAATATAAAAATGGAAAGACCAGTTTTGATAGTGATATGGATGTCTATCCATTGATACTTAGGGGCCTTAAACTTTCATCACTGCATTATGAAAAGTTAGACAGACATACACACACACACCACTATCCACTTTATAAAACATACAACACGCTTTACGCTTATGTAGTGTCACAATGATGGTTTAATTGTAGTCTGAACTGTAAGCCATTAAATGACCCGTTTTGATCAAATTTCATACTGATACACTGAAACACCTGATATCCAACTATTTGGTGACAATTTTGCCATATTCCTGTATGGATAATGTGTCTGAATACACACAGTGTACTGAGAATTATGAACACATAAATAGATGGTTCATTTTTCAGCTGATTGCTGCAATGGTTGACTATTTAATCTGTGTATTATTATGGGTGGTATTGAAAATGCCCACATTTTCAAAGCCAAGCCTCCAGTTGGCCAGTTAATGCCATGTTGATTAGCTGCCAATCAGTTTTAGCATGTGGTATTTTACAGGCAACAATTAGTACAAAAAGCATAAAAGTTGGTGTCAACCCTTTCAACCCCAAATCAAATAAACCTAACATTCACAGTCTATGCTGCATTATTTGATCTTTTCCTTATGATTTTGTTGAAAAGCAACTTCATGTATCTACGTTTTCATGACATTTTAACTGCCCAGCTCATCATGCTGTCTTGCTGTTGTGTTTCTACACGATGCGACCTGGCATTAAGAGGGGAATACCACTAAATTTAACTATGATTCAAGGGTACCGTGATTTCATCAAAATTCACTAATCTCTTCCATATGCAACATGCAATATCACAATGACACAAAGTTCCTTAGAGACTTAAATTTGGGCAAAAAAAGTGTAGAATGGAAAACAAAAATACATTCTCAACAGTAAAAATGTGTATCACATTTAAACGACAGACATCGTTCATCAAACGACATCTTCCTAAAGGGGTTTCGATGTGCATAATGTGATCCATACTAATAAAGCAGAGCTTTTTTGAAATCTAAAATAGATATATTTTCATTGATAACTGTTATTTTGTTTGCCAGAGTCAAGTGCAATTTCAATCAGCATATGTACAAGTACAATATCAAGGGTGGATTTCCTTTCGAAAAAGAGTCTGTAATTCATTTTTAATAGGAACTAACTGTGTGTAAGTATGATATTGCATTTCTTCACTTTCTTCTGCGATTCACTTTACAAGACTGTGTATCATGCTAATATATACCATAAAACAATTTGTATTGCCAATTGTAATGACAAATTTGAATTACCAAATCAAGTGCTATTCCCCTATACGCATTGTTTAAATGTCTATAGGTCAGCTAGCCACCAAACACCAGCTTTTAGATTATCAAATAAAACAAATAAAAGTTGATGCACTAAGTGACATACTTTCCCCTCCTGGTTGTTGCTGTGTTTCTGAAAAGAAAATACAGTTACACAAACATCACTGGAGTTGCGCAAATAAACATCAAGGAATGGAATCACTTTTTATGTGGGTGTGTACTGAACATGTGTTGTTGCAATGGCATGTGTGTTTGTGTACTTAAAGTAATTGAAATTCATTACAGAGTGTTGAAATAAAAAAAACACACAATAAAGAAGCTAGCAATTTCAAGAAGTAAGAGGCAGTGGATGAGGACTGAAATGAAAAGGAGTGTGCAGCTCTGCTTGGAGTGTAGAAGAGTGAAAGGAAGAGAGAAGCTATAAAAAGAGGAAATAACAGACATATCTAGTAGATGTAGCATTTTGGTGTTAAGCAGAATGGCGTCTATTAAAAAAGAAAATCAATGAAAAAACATTTTTGAAGGACTTCGCTTAGCATCCTGTGGATTATGACTACTTGCTGATTCCAAACTGAAGATTTAAAAATCCAACAGCAGTTGCCTATTTCTACAGAAAAACCCTGAAGACTAATACTAAATATGAAATACTAACATCAAGCTAAAATGTTTAATTAGGTTTGCAGCCTCAACAAGCTGTTTGTTTGTCATTGCATTGTTGTGCCAATCCTCACAGCAGAGCAGCGCGTTGACAAGAAGGACAGAGAGTCACAGGCAGTAGAAATGTCTGTTTTCATTGAAAACATTCCTCAGAATCTATAAGGTTGTTCTCAGACGCTCAGAGCTACGTTTGGTTTTGAAAAATGTTGGATAAATAATAGAGGTACTGACCCAACAGTGAGTTCAACATCTATTACATACCGGCGACTGCCACTGTGAATATTTGATGGATGCTCGGAAGTTAAACAGCCCTCAGGTTTCGATGTGTGATGTGCAAATTAAGAGTGAACAGAGGGAGACGAGTACTTTATTACTTACTTGCTAGTTCAAAAATGTCTGGCTCCTCCCTGGCCAGTTTCTCTCTGCCCACGTCCGCTATCGGCCCAAAGATAACCACAGGCCTCAGGAACCCAGCTGTACAAGAACAAGACCATGTCATGGAGATTAACAAAGGTTAGCATTATGCAACACTACAAACACGATACTAAATCAGATCATACATTTCTTACCACGTTATAATACATTACAATCAGTAATTGCTAAAGCACCAAAAAATGCACAAAATAAATGCAACTTCATTAAACAGCAAAACCAATTAGATAACAGCTAAACACTTAAATAGCGATGCAGTACTCTTCTCTATGATGGAGAAGTGATTTGAAGGTTTACATAACACTACAAACTGTGTGAATGTAGAAATTAATAACTTTGATGCTATCGCTCACAAGTGCTGTGAAGGACCTTGCGTTTCGTTTAGCTACAAGGTTGAAACTGTCCACTACTTTGTAAATCCTTGTCCTACAATAAAGGATAAAGATTTGTGGGAGTCTCCAGTTGATCGCGGTTACTTCCATCACCTATGTACTCATCATACCTTCTCTCAGCACCACCCTCTCATAGGCAGGGAACTTGGTCTGAACTGGCTGGGCTGACAGGTCCTCCCTGCTCTTCCGCAAATTCCTCTTGGAGCTTCGCAATCCTCGGAATCTCCAGAAGTCGGCTCTGTCGCCCCCTGGTGTTTTGGGCAGGGTGTACTGCACGCTGGAGAGCTGCTCAGCTCTGGACACAGAAGAGCAGGAGTAAGGTCAGCTGTCAGGACTTCATTCAAAACTGCAATCAAGGCCACTTTTAGATTCAGGTATTCAACATTCAGCTTACTACTGTTTGAGGAGAAAAGCCATAGTAATACACTGGTACTATAACACCATTGTACAGTACTGAGTTGTCAATGGTTTTCAAACTAAATACGGAGTACTTGCCATTACTGACTGAGGAAATGCTGATGATGCCTAAGGAACTTTACATTACAGCCTGACCGATAAAGGAGTATTTGAGGCCAATTTGGTGGCCAACGTATTGAATTTTTGAGCTGGAATGAAAATAGACCTTTTCTATGTGGATTTTGCACCAATATAAATATGCAAAGGCACTCAGAAGGCTGCTTTCCTAAACAAATAACTTTATTAAAGAATATTTTAGTTAAATATTCAATCAATTGCTGATCATATTTGCAAAATAACAGTCAGCATTTTGATATGTGCAAACTCATTACTTTAAACAGCAGTTATTTTCCCAAGATAATGACACAGGTTACTGTGATATACACATTTCAGTGATGCTCCATTATACATACACAGTATATTGTATAACGGAAAGTAAGGTAAAAGACTTTGTAGTGAAATGACATGCCTTATTTATATAAAACATATAACACACTTTCCACCATAAAAGATTCGCAAAACATAAATTTATGATAAAGGCCATCTTTTGCAGAGTCAGTGTCCTAAAGTTTATGTAATTGGATCACTGCAAATAGGTCAATATATTTTCTGCACAGAAAATGACTGGAAAACAACACAAACGGTGGTCAGAGGTCAGTTGAGTAAGGCAGTGGGCCTACCGGGGGAAGGACTCATTCCTAGTGGCTTTGAATAATACGGTCTCCTTTCACGTATGTTTTAAAAAATTATTATTGAAGTCTGAGTGTGATATTATGTTTTGAAAGAATATCCAGGGACACAGGTTTAACTTGGCCAAGAAGCTGAGATATTTTTCACAATGCTTAATGTATGTGATAAAAATGCACGGCGCATGTGGTAAAGCTACGTCTTTTCTGTCAGCAGTGAGGAATCTCTGTGTAAACACGGCATGAGGCTGTTGAAGGCTGTAGAGACAGGCATAGATAAAACCATGCTGTTGGCTACATAATGATCTATACTACATATCCTCAGACACACAGACCTCGCACAGTAGATCCTTATAAAATCCTTTACCCTACTTTAAAAACACTTCCAGTTTAAAACAGACTGTAACACAGAACTATAGCTTTTTATTTTAAAGAGAATTGCAGAAAACACAAATAATAAGCAGTAAAAAATCATGATAAATAAATAGATTAGACAAATGAGTAATGGAAATAAACTGCTCTCACATCCATTCTTGCTACTCCCAGATCAGTCACAATGCTTCCATTCCTTTGCCTCCACCCTCCACATTCATAAAGTGCCAGATCAAGCTGTACAGGTATTAAAGGTGTGACCTGAAACTTCTTTTACCTGTTCTTGTTGGGGATGATGCCCCTTTCCACTTCCTGATGGTTCTTGCCAATACGGATAGCGAGCCAGGAGCCTAACTTGCCGTTGTAGAGTGTGTCTACTACACGGAAAACCTCGCCCTTGTTAAAGCTCAGCCCATACGGTGACTCTTTTTCATATTCAAAATGTGTCCGAATGTAGAAGGAGTCACCCACGTCTGATTCCACTATCCTCCGATACACTAAAGAAAAAGAAGAAAATAACAAAGGTTATTACAACAACCTTTTAAATGTGCTGGTCTTGATACCTGGTGCATTTACACTACTAACACAGTACTTTATACTGCCATCACTCACCATCCTTCTTCTTCTGAGCCAGAATAGTAACTTCTTCTCCTCTTGGGAGATCCAGCAGAAACAGCACAGCCTCCTCCCGGATTATGTTAGCAAAGTCGACATTGTTCACCTACAGATGCAGCAGAGAAGATGTAGAAGAAGTAAACTTACTGAAGGAGTAGTGGATTATCAGACAAAACTGCAAATTATAAACTCTTAATCTCATGTTACTGTAGGCCAACTTGATCCTAATACATTTTAAATCATTATTGTTAAATGCTTAGAAAATTGCTTAAAGCTGCTGGATTAAAGCCTCCTCCTGTTTTTCAACATTCTTTTTTTTTTTTTTGACAAAAAAAGTTATCACTTATTTCATTTCTAAGAGAATAAGAGGAACACAGGAAAAGAAAAACGTGTTCCTCAACAGACGCAGGGCGATGTATTCCCACTACAACCGAACAGACTCCTCCCAGTCTCCTGCTGCTGTCCCAAACACAATAACTGCTGTTTATTGACTCTGCTTGAGGGGCAGCAGGGGAACCAGAAACACATGGACTGAATCACTGAACCTCAGAAAGACACCTTTATCCTTCCCAGAAATAGGAGGGCTTGACGTCTTTATCTCCACTAGCACACCATGACCAAAGGGAAACCACCTAAAGATGGAAAACAATGTCCTGGAAGTCTCTAAGATGTGTTTGTACAGTGGAGAGAACACACAGGCACAAAAGGAGATCTGTGCTGTGGAGTGGGAGGAACACAAGACATAGTACGTCTGGTAAGAGAATGACATAAGGTAATGGACAGCCTTGTTTGTCAGATAAATGCAGATGATAAATGTTAATGTCATGGGGGGAAAAACTGTGGCTAAGTATTCAGCCTCTTCTGCACAGCTTCACAGTTGCAGCATTAAACATAGCAGGTGTAATCCTTGGCTATTGTCTAAACATTTCAGAATGGATATAACACTGACATAAAGAGGGTTTCCGTCATCCCATCAACAATGTTACTCTAGTGTTCAGTGAAACAAAAGTCAACTGTTCCGAGGTCAGAGTGCAAGAACGACCTCTATTGTGTCTTCACATTGGAAACAAGGGGAGTTCTGACGTGAGGCAGAGCCCGGAATGACTCATAGAATGACAGAAACATTGTACTCTATTCCCAAGATCTCTTTGCACAGAAATAAAACTATTGTGGCCATGGGATCACATATTTTCACCACTGTTTATCTAAGTTAGTGTGGGCAGCTACTGCTCATCTATTTTGACAATAACACCAGATGTTCTTCCCACCTTCACACGTGACATGGATACAAATTGTATTAACAAACAGTTAGTACTTTCTCTGACATACCTTAGAATCATCTTACAAGCTACATAAACACTAGGATAACACACTGCCATGACAAGGCATTGAAATGAAAAGATCTGCTTTAGCCACAGTCAATTTATTTATCTGCATGTGACTGAGAGGAACACATACATACACTACCCGTTCACATGCGCACAAAATCAATCAAAATCAAGTTCTTGGGAGAAATCTGGTAAACAGGAAATCAGAGAATACAACCAACGCTGGTATATTTGATAAATGACAGTGCAGCCTGAGGAGTTTTCTTTTCTTGGAACGCTTTTACTGACGGCGCCTCAGGTGTAGGAGAGAACAGTTGTTATAGAATTTTATAAATAATCCACTTCAGTTGTGAAAACCAACTTAGATCTACTTATTTGGGTTTAATTATTATAATTTTGTTCCTTTCAACCCACTGAACTGTTGTTTGTGCCATACTCTCGCTCTTGGAAATATTTGTCATGTGCACATTTAAGAACTGGTGAAGCTTATACAGTACAAGGCCAAGAAATCAGTTTTCTTAATGTAGCTATGTGAACTGGGATTCTCTTAATCCCTCACCACTATTTCAAAAACTACATTTCAAACAGTTTACATGTTGTTTAAATAAATCATGTCACTGCAGAAGGCAAACAACAGCCATGTTGTGCTTAAGTGGTGGAGTGTAGCATACCCTGAGAATCTGGTCCCCCTCCTCCAGGCCCTCCTTAGCTGCAGGACTGTCCTCCAAAACTCCTGCCACAAAAATTCCCACGTCGTTCCCTCCTGCTAACCGCAGACCGACACTCTCTCCCTTCTTGAACTTGACCAGCTTCATACTCGGCCTGCAGGAGAACACATGGCAGAATTAAGCAAAAAGGTCAGCAAATCATGGCCTTAAAAACAATCATTCTAAGAGACACAAAACACAGCCAGCTATTCAAACAGGAAGAGTGTGGTGTAACCAGGCCAAAACAAAGGCTCACCAGAATCTCTGAGCGTGGAAATTTGCATACCTTCCATAGAGTTCATATTAGGGCATTAAGTGAATAATATATATGAACTCGATATATATGCCACAATGCAGATCTGTCAGGTGCTTTGGATGAGAGCATCTTGGACATTTACCTGAGGATGCTGTCATCATGAGCGGCGCTGGGTACTGGGGCATCAGAGGGGCTGACGGGCAGGTCCACATCAGGCTGACCAGGCTGTGCATAAACGGGCTTTGGTTCTGCCATGAATACAAACGAGTTACACAATTACACACAAGGAAACTTATACACTCTACGCAGAACTGTATTAGTTTATTTTACACAGTAAAGATAGCTAGCCAAGTGCTGGGTAAGAGTGAAACCAATTGTAAAAGTGAAAGCTTCGATCTTTATCCATGCCAGATTTGGTGATGAGTATTTGTTTTGTAATATTTTACATACTTAAGTTTCCTCAGATGTTGACATTTACAGTATAGCTAGTATTTCTTTGTGAAAACTGAGACAGATGTGTGAAAATGTAATTTGTAGCCATCTTTTACAATGATGTGTTGATTAGATATTACACAAAAAACAACCGATTAGATTGTGTGTTCTTAGATGATGTAAACAGTAACAGTGGAGTTAAGTTTTAAAGTGTATCTGACCCATGACACACTCTCTAAAAAAAAAAAAAAAAAAACTCACTGTCTGTCATCAGGCACAGTTCGACAGGATTAAACTACAGCAGTTTGCACACTAAGCCTTGAACATCTCTTTGCTATAAGACCTAATTGGAACCTTCCTGTACTAATGACAATGAGATGAAGAAATACAAAAGGAGCGGAGACAAACATGAGAGACCAGACTAATAGGCCTGTCACAATAATTACATTATCGACTTATCGTACGATATGTAATTATCGCCTGTCACGATATCGACTTATCGTACATGGACATGACCTTGAACATTTTTGCCAACATGATGCAGAATAAACAGCAGGGTTTTACCTATCATTATTATATTGCTCTGTTAAGGAATGAATGACTCTATAGCCTCCCCCTGTGACCAATTTTTAATATTTATTTAAATGCACTTTTTTGTTAACAGAGTCCAAAAGTCCATTTTATTTATTGTTTTGGTTGTTTGATTTTATTTATGTGTTAATATTTATTTCACATTCCAATTCCAATGTCTGAATATTCTTAAGAATTATAAGTTAGGGTGTACTTGCATTATTATGCGTATCATTGTATCAGTGGCATAAAACGGTCTTAAAATGACAATATCATCGTTTATCACAGTTATTTCTGGGACAATATATCTTCCAACAAAAGTATTTATCGTGACAGGCGTACACACTAATCCCTAGTGCTGAGGGCTGATAGGCAGAGGTTTCTGTACCAGGCAGCGGAGGTAACAGTTTGTCATCTCTGGAGCTGGCCTGGTCGCTGGCCTGTGACAAGACGCCATCATCAACGCTTTTCACTGGTGTGGACATGACCCCTGGTTTGGATATGCGATCCTCATCTCGACTTCGATGGCTGAAATAAACACATATAACATGGCAATTCAGTACTTGTGGACTGTCAATGCTATAAACAAAGACAGTTTAAAACTGACTGTTTACATTAATGCATTCCTTAAATGACTGAGACATCTTTACTGATTTCAGTGTGTGTAAGAATGACCTCGTGTTCTGTCAGTGTTTATATAGTTTTGTCCTCTGCCGACATCACCAGGAAGATACAGATGCTAAAATGAACCCAAAAGGAAATTGCATGAACCATGCATTACGTAATAAGGACAAATGGACAGAAAATTGGATCAGAAGACAACACGTTATTAAAAGAAAGATGTGCGGCTCTGTCAGGAAGACCCTGCATATTTGTAACCAGTTTAAAGTTGTTTGTCTGTATTTCTGTGGCGTTTTTATCTTTCATTTTTTTTGTTTTTGTAATTTATTGTGTGGTTAATGCAGTATGTTAATAGCAAACCGCATTCCCAAACAGAAACTGATATTAAGTTAAATAGGAGCAGACAGGGTTTATAAATGTTTTAATTTCCAAATGACATTTTTCGTGGAGATACAGGACTCCCGTTTTGACCATCTGGTAACCTTTCCAATAAAATCACCCAGGCAGAGAAATAAAAATCAAGTCTCCCAACATTAACTCTTGAGTTAGGATACGTTTCAGTCCAAGTTCCTGTTTAGCCTGGATAAAATAAACAAGGGAAAACTGTGTGTGTGTGAGCCTAGTAAAATAAGTCTAACAGAGTAGAAAGGGCTCTGCTGCTTAAAACAATGGTTGAATTCCAATCTGGTCACATGACTGCCTGCTGGCACAGTACTTGAGCTGAATCCACAAGCTTTTCTAGAAGAATGTGAAGGTGCAAGCTGTGCCATCAGCTCAGACTAGGCAACTTCTCCCATGCCCAGTTTCTAATTTTTGCTCATGCAGTACAAAAATATACAGTACAGCGTAGTCAACCATATTCACACAATAAAACACGGATGCCAAAACAGTGCATGTACAGCCATTTACACGCAATGACTGATTCTCGGGGTTAAACCTGTTAGCTGTGCAGCTGCTGAACGTATTTACAGTATTTGCCACCGCAGAAAGGTTTTCTTTTCTAGGTCCCTGGATTTGTGCAACAGCTCTCACTAGAATTTTACACATGAATCTGGTCTGGGCAATTTTATAAGTGAGCAGAATCAGCATCAGAGAGACCTGTATGGAAGTTTGTTGTGGAGGGAGAAGGGTAAATGAGAGCTGCAGCCCGAGGATAAATAACACAATTGTAATGGGAGCGAGCGACAGAGTGTGTGTGTCTGTGTGTGCAATGGATGAATGAGAAAGAGTGTGTGGGGGGGGGGGGGGGGGGGGGAAAACAGCGAAAAAGAGGGGGGGAAAGAGAGGGGGGGGGGAGA
>CM022485.1:14751828-14885675 GCA_011952105.1 Coreoperca whiteheadi
GTGATTGCTGTGTGGTCTTTTGTGGGGGGGAAGGTGGTAGGGGGGTGGGTTGGTGGTGGTGATGGTTTATGGATTGGGGTTTTTAGAATGTGAGGTGGGGGGAGGGGAGATGTTTGATAAACCGAGCAAGAGCAAGGGACAGAAAGAGAGAGAGGAGTGAGAGAGTGTGTTGTGGCCCAAATCTGCTGTTCCTTGCTGCAGAATGGTGCTAAAAAAGGCTTCACACTGACAAACACCATTTGACAGAAGCCTTTGTTCAATCCCCTCTCTTACACATTCTTACAGTATGGGTACAGGCAAGAGAGCGCAAGTGAGAGAGAGAGAGAGAGAGAGACCGAAAAAGTGAAGTAGCTGGAGAGATGTGACATTACAAAGACATCAACAAACAATGTAAAACATGGCACTGAATCTTTACACTGCACGACAGTCTTGGTCTTAAGTTCATATCCATCCAAAAGCTTCAAAATAGTTAAAGAACAAAACTGACTAGATATACTAACATCTCTTTGCAAGACAAACAAATGGTCCAATAGCAAAATTTCACACCTGTAAGTGAACAATCTAATAATTAAACATATTAGCAAAAACTAAAACATATTTTAAGAACAATAATGAATTACTCACACAAATGTATCTGTAAGTTGAACCATGACGCTTATTAAGAGTTCAGTTCCTTGAAAGACAACACAGAGAGCCTTTTGCGTAAGCACAAAGTATACTCATGCTCACTGAGACGATGATCTGTTATATTCAAGAACATGGAGCAGCGTCGTGCCCTAGGCAGAATAATGCCTCTGCGGCCTACAGCCAATCAGGTTGAACAAACCATCTGGCTGGGGCAAAGCACTGTGGGAAGTATGTCAAATTCCTTTTTGCCCCTCCTACTGTAAACTGGGAGATAGTAAAAACATTCCCTTGCATCACAGTCTAGTGACAGTCACACTGTTATTGCCTCAGTTACTTTCTAAAACTCCCCTTGTGACAATTCATGTGTTTACCAGACCACTCATACGGTCATACAGATATAAGAATAAAAGAGAGATGAGGGAAAGAGCAACAAAATATTACAGTGATAAATGCTCAAACAAACACATACTGGCCTGTTATCAGAGGGATGCATTCACTTACATTGGAAGCAATCTGTGCAACAGTGAACCTGCCCTCATCCTGCATTGAAACAAGTATGGTTACTCCACAGTCACAATGTACCATCTAATGAAATGGCAGCACTGGAGGTGTATCTAGTCCTATGATATGACTGACAAGCGACTAGTAAGCCAGAAAGCTAAACTATCAGCAGCAAACTGAACTAAGCTACAACAGCTGTTGTAAGTGTGTGGTCCTTGTAAAACAAGCAATGTCAGTATCTCAATAAGGCTACTGGTTTTTCAGCTAAATTTGAGTTTTGTATCACTGGACAGTCGCACCTGTTCCAGTGAGACATTTTGCTCTTTAGGAGAAGAGTTTATCATAAATAGCAGGTTTCGGACCAGATTCTCACATGGTCAGACCTCCATCTCATCAGGATCACAGTCGCCTGGAGAAAATTGCCACTATTTTAATAGCAATGAGTTTGAAAATGACTGCCTCCTGAAATAGCACCTCTGGTTAGTTTTCTATCTGGCTACAAACAAATTCCCTGTAGTATATTTTGTTTGGTTTGGAGTTTGACAGCCCACTGTGTCTGCGCCCAAAGGCCCATAGAATAATGTTGAAATGGAGGTCTGATTATACAAGACTTTTGACAGTTAAATCCAGAAGTGCTTAAAGGCTGCATGGAATCGGGCCCCTGGTTCATTACAGGCCCCTACTTCACAGTATCAAACAAAACTATTTACTGTGATCAGAAATCAGCAACATACTGTGCTCACTGTCTTTTCTCATTGCAGCCAATGATACCCAATAGCATAGGTGTGGCAAAAGTGGCAAGCCTGTTTCACTCCCCAGTCCTGTTTCATCAACTTAAGTCTGGAAGAGTTCGTCATCTTGTCCCATTCAACCAAGCTCAGATCGTGTTCTTGCCTAGTAAGATTACAATGCCAAAGCTCCACACTGACTCAGAGAAACTAAGTTTCACTTGCATGCCTTGCTCTAGCTCTCCTTTGCCATCTATGTGTTTGTCAGCTACAAGAAGCTATGCAACTTCTAAACTACGAGAAAGATTACTTACTGGAAGCTCCAACTGGCAGTAAGATAGGAGGAGGACAGAGAGACAGTAAAGACATTAAAAGGAATTGAAAGAATAACAAATAATGTGTACAAAGTATATGCAGAAAATAGCTATCAAATGACAACATTAATCGAATGTGCATAATAAAATATAGATCCTATTTCGGGCACTGATGTTTAGGCCACTTACATGAGTAACGGCAACATGAGAAAAAAATTGGGTTAAATATTAAATAAACTTAGTGTTGCTTGATTTAGGTAAATTACTCTATAAAGCTGAGACAACCTTATACAGTTTGAAGGTGATTCTCTGTACAGAAAATGGTTAAAAGATCTAATATACTTTAAGACATGGATCAATCCCTCCCAAAGCAAGGCATTATGGGAACTCAGTGATGGCTCCAGAGGGAATGTGATGCTTTCTGCATGCCATGTCTTTATCTCTTGATTTATACATTAGTGGTGCAAGGCACAAACGTGATGTATGGCGGAGTGGTGGGAGTATGGATGTGTGACTGTGGCATGTGTGACAGCTGTGTCCCATCGCCAGATTTGCAGTCAGAAGTGTGTGCATGTGTAATTCGCTTACCTGCCATTGCTGATCTGCCGAGGTGAGTGACGGAGATGGTCCGATGGTTCAGACCTGTCAGGCGAACGTGATCTACTACCTCGCCCAAGGGATCGATTGGAATGGTCTGATGTCAGTGAATGTATTTCTGAAATGTCTGAAAAAGTTAAATTAAATATGTATTAGCATTTAATCAATGACGTAAATCATGATCGAGTCAGTGCTTAAAAGAATATAGATTTGTCTTTTGGCAAAACACGGTCACAGCTTGTGCAATCAAATACTAGCTGTAGCCAACAAGGCAATGTTACGCGTCTGTCGCCTCACCATCTCTGTCGGAGTTATTGGCCGATGGGACGCTGTCATCAACGTCAGGAATGTTGAGCAGAGTGGCTCGATCGTCTCTCTGCACCACCATCTTCAACTTGCCCTTTGACCTCTCAATCAGCTTCTTGGCATCTATCAGCGATAGGTTCTCTGTAACTGTGCCGTTGATCTGCCAGAGGAAGAGGAGCAGGTCAGCACAAGAACAAGTTATCTTCACTGCACAATTTGTCTTGTAGAGTCCACAATGAAAACTATGGGACCATCACAAGGCAAAGAGGAATTGTGAACAGCCTAGTTCTCCCTCACATTATGTATAATTAGGTCTTAAATAAGGAGACGCAGAGGAGGCCATACACAAGTGTATAAACAAGTGTAAAAACGTATTATATAATTAGGCTTACAATGCTTTTAGTGCCCACAGAAGTTGTATTCTGTCATATATATTTTATAAAGCAAAACTTTATTATCTTTATTTAAGTTTTTATTTCAGTTGGTCGTTGTCCTGTAATCACACTTCAACTAGAAAATGCCTGTGCCTCCCCCCAGTACAATTGATACACTAAATGGGATTGTGAATACGTCTCTTTACTGTGAAGGGGGACTCTTCCCTCCTCAGAGATTGAGCGGATAAAAATTCAAAGGAATAATGAAATGTGTGGCATTCCTGCTGGTGAGCCTGCATACTAATGAAATGTGACCTCACTCTGTGAGCCACTTCCAGCAGCTCCCAGATTACCACAGCAGACTAGTACAAGTTCTCATACCTGATACTCCTTTCTCTTTAATTATTTAACGCTATTTCTTTATAAATTCATTTTTAGGTTTATTCAAATACTCTTATCTTATCAGTTAATTTCCCCATTACTGTGTTTTTCCTACGTTTAAAACCCCTGTCTTACCTATACGCTCCTCTCTGTTCGCTCACCTTAAGTACAACATCACCCTCCTGGATGTTTCCGTCTCTGGCAGCGAGGCTCTCGGGGGAGATGTCCTTCACAAAGATGTGGCTGGCCAACCGCAGTCCATATTCTGCTTTCAGGGTTGATAAACATAAAGTAATATTAACAGAGCACATCTATTTAACCATCACTTGTTTCTCTGCAAATAAGATTAACAGACTAGTCAACATTAAAGTTCTGATTGACCTTTCCTGTGAGCACCAGTTGAGAAACACCAGAATTTGTGTACACATATCTTTTTAATGATCTGTTTCAGTGTCTTTTTATAATATTTTTCGAGTTTCGTGTAAATTGGATGTATCCACAATATGCATAGTGAATCTTTCAGGTGCTTGGATATTGTGTTGCCCACCTTCACTTTTGCGGGACTTGACAAGGGTGACCTTGGCAGGCCTGAGTGGAGCAGAGGAGGCTTGTGATCGGCGATCAGAGCGTGGTGAGACGCTCCTCTCCCTCGAGGCACTGTGATCCCGCCTGCTGCTGCTGCTGCGCTCACGATCGTGACGCCTGCCAGTGCCCGTGCCTCCGCTTGCCCCTTCATAGGCACTTTGGCCACCACGACCAGAGTGGTGCTCGTAGCCATCATCCTCATCACTGTCCTCTTCCTCGTGCTCTGACATCGTCTCCCTGTCCCCTGGCCGAGAAACAGGGATCTGCACTTTCCTTTTCCGGCGAATAGTCTTGGAATAGACAGGACGTTTTGAGTGTTAAAGAGGTAATTATTAGAATCTCCCGCATATCCGAGGTAAACACAATATTATCAATAATGTTGCACAAAACATTCTGTCAAACAGCAGTTAGAAGTGAATAAACCCCAAACCTGAAATCATGCTCTGTAACATCAAGGGTGATTCACACAATTTCACACAAATTCAGGTTTGGTAAATATATTCAGTGTCAAACTTACTATCTTTGCATTTTTGCCACTCTTTCGGAGCTGCTGCACAGCATAGGCATGCTCTACGTTGTCCATAGAGACTGCATTGACCATCACCACTCGATCATTTTCTCTGAAATAATAATAAAAAAATAAAAAATTAACAATGTCTAAATAGCTGTGGAGATTTTTGGGAATGTATACAATTCATCCCAAGATGGTAGAAATTTATATAGAATGAAATGCTATAACAGGGGAAATATTTAATAGGAGCTTACTTCTTAGTGCTCCTACAACCCTTTTGAGTGTGAATATTAACATACAGCAAAAAAATTCAGCATTATTATAACAAAATATTGATGGCATTAGCGAAAGACTTACTGTAGCAGTCCCTCCGCAGGACCTCCTTTCAACACGTCAGATATCACTATGGACGTCTCCCCACTCTGGAAATGAGGGTTGTCTCGCCCACCTGAGATGGCAATACCAAACCCAAAACCTGGGGCCTACACACACAGAAATAGATCAAACACTGACTGATATGGAATAAATGGCAGATACATTCGACTTTTCCCAGGCTATGCTGTAAACAAAAACAGGCTAATTGGCTCTCTGCAGGCTACTCATCGGGGAAACTGTAAAATAATACAGTAAAATAATGTACTGTGTTATGTGCAATCAAAAGAGGGCTTTCCAAGACTGGAACATTACTGTACACAAGTACAAAGCTATGCATTTGCAAGTTATTTTGCTAATTTTCCAAGAGGTTTCCATGGAGGTTTTGAGGACTGCTGTGTTTTATGCAAAACCCAGCACCAGGGGAGCAAGCCATGTGATGTAAATGGCTAATCTTACAACCACAACAACACAGGAGAGCTGCAAGGCTGAGAACCGCAGGCCACACTGGGCCGCTCTTTCAGCCTCAATAAAGCCGCTACTAATTAGATTACAGCAAGCAGGCCAGTCTAGACAGGTGCTCTACACAATCCCACGGCACAACAGCATGAGCTAACTAGAGTTTACCGTCTCAAAGTACATTCAGAAATTCAACATACAAGGCAATAAGTATATTCATTTATCAGCGATCTCTACGGGAAAATGGCTTTGAATATCTGATGATAGTGATTGTGCCAGAGGGGTAATGAGTTATATACATCAACCTTAGCTACTGAGGTTAGGAGGTACAATCTATCATATCATAATTAAATGTGACTTTACGAAGAACAAAAAGCACATGGAATAAAACTATCATCCCCTGATTTCCCTGGAGTTGTGTTAAGGAGAAGAGTATGTTGCCAACAGGAAGGAAGTGAAATTAAGTAGTAAGGAAGTGGATGCTGATTTCTGTCTTCCTTGGCCTTGTTTCCTGCCATCTGGGTTCCATGACTATTGTTTCAGTACCACACATCCTGCTCCTACAGCTGGCCCTCTCAGTACAGAGAGAGAAAAGAGATGGTTGGGCAGAGAAGAAAAATTGAAGAACACGCAAGACAAACTACAAGATTAGGTGGCCAGAGACAGGCAGAGGAAAAAAGGGGGAGAAAGGGTAGAGTGGATTGAAGAATTGTAAACACTTACCCTGTGAAGGGTCACTGTGTGCTGTTCCCATATGACCGTTTCCTCCATCGCTGCACTCTGCAACACAAGAGGGAAAGGATCAATATCTAGAGGCCAATTTATTAGGTACATATGTGTATGCAATCGATTACAATAATCCTGCAACAAATATAGGCTTTCTGAAGCATATTGTGTTCCATTCTTGTAGACCATGAGTCTGTAAGGTTGTCCGACAAATCAATGGTGTGGCAGTAGTTATTGGTGGTGTTATATTAGAATGCATTGGACTACCTTGCCCTCCCTTGGGACGTGTTTCACAGTTTTAAAAACAGGTTTGAACATGATTCAACCAATTAGCACTGAAGACAATAATTGCTGGCTATTATAATATAGAACTTTTTATAATGTATTAATATAATGTTTCTATAAAAGGAGAACTAACTCAGTGAGGGCACATTTATCCAGCGTGCGAGACATATTTCAATAACGCACACAAAATGTCACTGACTCAAACTTCTGCAAACAAAACACAGTTTATATGTAAACAGTTTATATGTAGCTTTAGATAAGAGTGACAGTGACAGTCAAAAAAAACGACATGTACAATTAGTGTTTTCATATCCTGTTCAGTTTCAGTAGACAGAGTTGTTGTTTGGCTACCAGCAAGGTAGACTCTATTACTTATTTGCACAACTAGTCCTAAAGGTCTACATGGGAAAAGATTATGAATGACAGCAGCATGAGTAAACAGCCGGCAGAGACTGGCTGAGGTTCACAAGACTGAGTGAACATTCCTATATTATTCCTGGCTGGGTCAACTGAGAGAGCTGAAGCAAAGAAGGTATTTAGCTGCTCCTATGACCTGCCACGCTGGATTAAACGGATGCTAGGCAGGCATCTTTTGCTTTCACTCATTCTCTAATTCAGTTACATCACACAGGTTTCTCTTTATGCGTGATTCATCGTTTAGTATAGGCTGTCTCCATTTATGTGTCTTCCAGTCTGTCAGTATTTCACTTTGATTCACCATTGCTGGTGACTCAAAATGAAGCATGGAAAATGCCAGAAAATTTTAAACTGTAAGAATGTGATAATGTTACTACTATTAGGTCAAACAGACACGCCTCAGTTTGTGTCTGAAAGAGCTGTTATTTTTTAAACTCCCAGATTGAAATTATAGCTTTACTCTGCTTCCCTCCAGCTGATAAGGCAACACTGCTGTCCTGTCTGTCTGCCTGCAGGGAGTGATGGTACAGCTGTCTGTGAGTGCTGAGCACGGTCCAATGTAGCAGGGGAAGGAAAAGACATAAACACCACCACACGTGGCAGGGTGCTCATTTACTACAACTTCTAAAATCAGCATTTTAAAATAACACAACATGTCATCTGTCCACCCTATCATCGTGAAAATCTCACTCACTCACCCCATAATCATCGCCTAATCCCTGAACCATCTCACCCATCATCTTCAACATCAACATGATCATTACTGCTATCACCTTCCCTTAACCTAACTATAGAGGTCCACACTGCAGGGCTGCCACCTGCATGTGATGAGGACACGGACCAAGAGCCAGCTGATCTGAGTGTCTGTAGTTTGTTGACTTGCCCAGACACATATTACTGTAGGTTTGTTGGGGAAAAGACTGAACACAAAAAAGGGAACACCAATTTCCTAGATACCTAAATTTGTCTAAACATAATGATAAAAAAACCCCCATTTTTTATGTTTATTGATTTCACATAGGAAGTCGAAGATGTTGTAATGGATAAATTGGAGTAATTTTTATTTAAACTTGATATATGTCGGTTTTGGATTATCAACAGGACAAAACAAGCAATATGAATATGTCATCTTGGTCTCTGAGAACTTGTAAAGTTAAGAGTCCCTTGAGCCTTATGGTTCTCCAATAACCTTTGTTACAGTATTTAACGGTCACGGACATGTCCAGAAGTGTGTGTGTGTGTGAGAGAGAGAGACGTACAGGTAGCTACAGCTCATGCAAAGACACTATATGATGGGAAGCTATTTGAGAAGTAGAAGCTAAGATGACAACACATTCAGCTCCTTTAAAACCTTTATTATAGTGATGATTTGAAGCAAGTTGTGTGACACTGAATCACCTAAGGCTGCGTTCAGACCAACTTGAAAAAAACGGAGGCCTCTAATTAATTACAATGGAGTCAGTCCATCGACGCAGTGGGGGTGCCAGCCCATGGGGCTCCAGCAAAACAACGCAGGGTCATCTGCCAAAGAAGTAGCACCATCCTCAAATTTTGATGCAACGTGAGGTCATCCATTGCACATTCCTGCTGAATTACTTTGTAACATGAATGCCAGTGTTTTGGCATCTGATAAGTCTTTAAATGCATCAGCCTGTTACTCCAATTGGACATCAAGGATCATATTTCATTGTCTCATTGCTACCTGTGCTTCAGTCTTTTCCTTTCACTCTGTTCAGTTCAGCTGGCCTGAACCTCTAGAATACAGTTAACCCTTTGACCCTAATTTCCATGCCAGCTCTGTACGGATGTTATTTATGTCCATAATTGGCGCAGAAGGCTTGGGTGTTCACCCCCCCCCCGTCTGTCCCAACGAATCCCACAGTAATGCCACTATTGTGTGAAGGGACCTGACCCATTTAACCATGGCTCCTCTGGACATTCCCAAACACATACATTCCTCTAAAGTGTTTTGTGATATATTCATCCATCCATTCATTCATCCAACAGTTCAGGCAGACAGAGGGGGGCTACACCATGAGAAACAACAGCGTGCTGGGGTCATGTGACCGGGCGGTCAGGCAGGGAGGTGGCCTTGTCCTTGAACTTTGGGTTGCACTGATGGAGGAGAGTAAGGCTGTGGGCTGCTTATACAACTTCCATATACAGTAGCAATGGACAGGGTCAATAAAAATGCAGAGGAGGACATGTTCCTTTTAATTCTCTGCTCCCTTGTCTCTTTCCATATCTCAAACATAAATTAGCGCTAACCATTCAAATCCCTATTCAAAAGCAAGCTAAGACAATGAAAAGGACTCGTAAACATTTTGTGCAAAATATATTTTGCTCCACCAAAATCTAAACCTTCTGAATACAGTGAAGGCACACGCCTTGCAAGGGAGGGCTTACAGTATGTGAGAGTGTATAAGGGTGTAGACATGCTTGCATTGCATGAGTAAGAGGCCACAGGTTAGGTGTGTGAGTCATAAGAGAAACATGAGACTTGTTTCCATTAAATTTCTATTTAACATTTGAGTGGGCGGTGTATTAAGAGAAAGACACTGCATATTGCCACATCGCAATTCCCATCACACCAGATGGGCTGAAAACCGCTCACTCTGATTTGGTTTTAATAAATGAAATGGATTACAACAATATCACATTAGTATTCTCAATGGTAAAAATAAGTACTTGTAGTTATGTTCAGCTTGTAAGATGCCCCTAACAGCCAAGATAGTTTATAAGATAGTTTGGTTAGGACTGAGGTCGCATATAAATTCACATAGGCTGTTTTTATCTAAAAAAGCACTGATGAACACATCTGGTAAACTGATGACAGCCAAGATGGTTAAGGAGAGAGAACCTGCCTGTCTCTAAGGATGCTTAGAATATTTACTCCACTGGGACTTCAGCTCTGTCTCTCTGATTAGATTATTACAGTAATTACTCACTGCAATGTGAAGTGATGATTAACAGGCTGGCTGATTGAGTGTGAGGTATAAGCAGGGCAGAGAGCAGACCGTAACAGAGCACAAGTCAGGTGTTAGCTTATGCCTAGTGCACACTACAGGATTTTAAACGTCGGCAGATCGCTGTGCTGTTCAGACTACATGACTTGCTATTGAGTCTTGAAGTCATTGTGGTGTTCACACTACATGACACTACGTAAATTTTCCGCAACAGGGAGTCACACACTACACAAACTGACACACAACGACTCTATCCAGCCCTCAAACCACGTTTTGTCACGAAAACACTCACGAGAAGTCGAACGGCAAATGATGCGAAACGAAGGGCGAAACAGGAGTTGTTTTGAAAAAGGACGTTGAAACAAAATTAGTGGTGCAAGTGGTTTGCGCAATGATCTGTTCAGAACCCCGAAAAAGGGAAAAAAAGAATATGTTGTTGTTGTTTGTCTGTCTGCTGAGATGACCTCGACTCATGCCTTGCTCTCATTGAGTGTAGTTCGTCGTGACACCACAGAATGTAGAGTTGGGCGACAGCTCCAGATATTTAGTATGCTAGATATTTGTGTCGCCGATGCATCAGCGAGCGTCTTAAATGCATCCTTGAGTAGTTCACACAAAGATTGGCAAACGCTGATCACCCGCTGATTTGCCCCCGATCACAGCGCGACCTGCCGGCGAGCTCGTTAACTTGCAAATTGGGCTCAAATCGGGCTTAAAATCCTGTAGTGTGAACTAGCCATTAGTTTTACTGAGATCTGAGAATAAAACAAACAATTCACTTTAACTAAGTGAATCTCAGAACAGCTAATTAAAATGTAATGTGGTGAATGAGGGAGGCCAATGTTGTTTCATCTTTCATAAAACAAAAATCTGCAAAGAGGAAGTTGATATGTCGAAAAGATCTTACCAGCTGTAGCTCTGTGTCAAATGGTAATTTGGTTATCTTGTGTATTTGGTTACATGAACATTTTAGATCATGGAAAAGCAATGATCACAGAACACGTGAGGCCAAAACAAACATGAACACAAATGTGTCTCATTTTCTGGAGTAAAAAAAAATAAAATAAAATACTGGACAGGAACAAATGAGGAGGTTTATCTCTGAAGTCACAGAGTTGTGTGAAACAATGGTGTGCTTGATGTTGCACAAACTGACGGCAGCCTAGTGTATTTATATATCCATATTAGTCAGGCTTGAGCTCTGGCCAGCAAGGCCCAGGGCTGGGAAACAAAGAGCAGCCACCAATCACACACAAGTACACATGTGTGTACACACACACACACACACACACACACACACACACACGATCTAACACTACAGGGCCTCTTTGTTCCATCTACAGCCAGCCTGGCCCACCATAACACACAGTCCAATACAGATGATAACAACTCACTCAGGTTCTTCAAAGGCAGAGACTAATCCAGTTCTGTGGGGCATACTGATGAGTGATCAAATGCACAATAATAACCTGCTGCAGAAAGCTGTGATACATAGGGGCTGGTCAAGCATGCAAGTCTTCAAAACATGCTTCTCAGTCTCTATAGTCATCAAATGTTCACATTTACATAGAATCTACACAAACTGAGTACACACGATCAACATCTTAAGAATTTGTGTAACGTAAGCCCATCCATTCTGCAACCAAATAAAAAAAGTCAGCTGATGAGCATCACTGAACTTTTGGAAAAAAAGAAGTCTGGACCTGGGTCATATACCTAAGTCGGAGGCATGGAGTTCACAATTATAGTTGAGCACCGAGGCATGTGCAGCCAAACACACCAGTAACTACGTCCAGTGTTTTTTAACTCATCTGAGATAATTAACTTTATAAAACGTAAAAAGGAAATTGACAAAGCAGCAGGTGACATTGGGGCTATCTCATCAGTAATGTCATGAGCTGAGGGGAGGTGTAGAAGAAGCACATTACAAGCTCTTTATCAGTGCTTCACCAACAAAACAGTTGTCCAGTAATCCTTTACTCACTACCTCCCTTCATCTAACTTCCCCTCATGTGAACCACATCAATGCTTTATACGGTGGGCGTATCAAAAACAAAGTCTAAGATGCAGTTTTTTACAAAAACGCACAGGATGAAAATGTGGTAGAAGTAAAGAAAAAAAGATAAAGGAATAGGTGAGGAGTGACATTTCTGCCATTGAGAGATAACAATACATTATTCACATCAGATTATTCTGAGGTACAGAGAGAAATACTGAGCAATGGGGCTAGCAGCAGCGAGTGTCTGGAGATGACTACAAGTGTGAGGTAAAATCCAGACAAAGCTCTGGGTCAGTGTGCCTGCTCTTCTCTGATAGCCTGAGGCAGGATGTAAGCAAGAGCAGCCACAGCACCCACAGGAAAACACTCCACTTCCTGTTTGCAGGAAATAGCTTCTGCTTCAACAGAAATCCCTGTGCACATTATTGTAAAATCCTCTTAGTATAGCTCACCTCGTCATATGTTCTGCAACCTACAGAACGTCTTACTCCAGAGGGCAAGTGGTCGATTATTCTCACATGTTTTTATTCAAATACACCACGGTCACACTGTTGGTCCTAGTTTTTTTTTCCCTTCAAGGCTATCAGACACAACTGTTAACACACACGCACAACCTCAACCATAAATACTCAACAGTAAAAATTGGAACTTCAGCCCTTTATCGCGCATAAATACAGTTAACATGTGTTTCTGGTGTACTGCACAGAGGTAAAAAAAAACACTGCAACAAAACCTGGATAGATGCATGAATTAAAGGAGAGGAAAAAAGTTAGGACTAACATTTAACGATCAACATTTAGACTGGAAATCCACCACTTTGTAACAGCAGCCCTCCCCGTCACTGGGGCAATTGTATCCATGGTAACATTATCTCCCCCCTTACTACTCTTACTCAAACAACACATAATTAGAGAAACACATGCTCTTTCTGGAAGGCAAGCACTCAACAGCAAACACATGCAAATACATCAAAGCCACTATGTAAGCCTTTACATTCTGTCTTTGAGATTAGTGTGTACTGTGCACATGACAAACCAACCAAACAAAATATCTGCTTCAGTCACTTCAGTATCAAACAGCTAAATTCAACAGTAGCCATTTTTAGGGCAGGTTGTGGATGTGATGGGCGCAGAGACAGCTGCAAGTGTGTGCACACACATGGGCGTGCAGATGGGGGCAAGTAGCCAATAGGCAGATGACGATGATGGTGATGATGCAGAGCCTCAGTCAGCAATGATGTACCGTTGTGCTGACATGCTCAAATATGCTTGAGTTAATTAGTCTCAAAGAGCAGCTCTACTCTGTCACACAGCTACCTAAAAACCCCTCCATCAGGACTCTCCTCAGCATACAGGATACACACACCCACACTGCCTTGTGGCCCTATGGGGACCTGTCTTTGACATAATGCATTCCCTAGCCCCTTACCCTAACCTTAACCATCAAAGCTAACTGCCTAGCCCCAACCCTAACCCTGATGTAAAATCAAGTCTTAACCCTCAAACAGCCCTTTAAACTTGTGGGGTCCAGAATTTTGGTCCCATAAAGCTGTAGGGACACCACAAGTATAGTGGGCTCACAGTCTTTGGACCCCACGAATATAGTAAAACAATCCACTCGACACACA
The DNA here is from genome assembly GCA_011952105.1 of Coreoperca whiteheadi. Classification (NCBI taxonomy): domain Eukaryota; kingdom Metazoa; phylum Chordata; class Actinopteri; order Centrarchiformes; family Sinipercidae; genus Coreoperca; species Coreoperca whiteheadi. Next base: position 14,765,604 of record CM022485.1, read on the forward strand.
CACACACACACACACACACACACACACACACACACACACACCTCTGACTGAAAACTATCTGACACAGAGTTACTGTTAGAATAGTGAGGGTAGGAATAAAATACAAAACCTATAATCCAGGCTTTTGGATTAAAACGTTAATCTGAGCCATGCTTTCTGCTGAAGTCTACTGCTACTGTCTCATGAACGCAGGCAGAGTGAAATGAATAGATGGATGGATGGATAGTTACAGAACTGAGAACACTGTCATGTCAGCAAGCATGTTTCTTACAGCATGGGTCTCATCCATGCCTCGGTCTTACTGTTGTAGCTGCTTGTCAACTATTTGATGAGGATAGGTCCGTCTAGGTTTTATCAAACCTTTAACCGCATGTCATCCACTCACTTTGTGGAGAGGATATACCTGAAAAACAGCCAGATGAAATTGTGGTATTATCTGCCAATGACAGCCACAGCTATTTATTGCAATTGGGCTGTAGTTGTCCTGCTCAAATCACCACCCGAGACCTCTGTGCGGTGTCAAATTGGTGCAAACAATTCAAAAACCGGTTTGAGTGTGCCGCACACATAAACCAAAACCCACCAGTTGTCTCTGAGGTATATAACTCTTGCGAGACCTAGCTGGTCCACATGGTGCAAATACATCGTCCCATTTGGACGAGATTTGTTCAGATGCCATTACGTTTTTGTAATGAAGTTAAGACCCATGCATAAAACTGGCTCCATCAATCAATTAATCCAAACAAAGCCTCCTTTGAGGAATTACTGATCCAAATCAGCTCTGCACAGTGAGATGTACAGATTTTTAATTGACATAGAAAAAAGAGCACTGCTAGTGGTTTGGTACTCGCTCGCTCAGCACCCTGAGTTTAGGTACTAGAATCAAAATTGGGAAAGAAAAAGGATTGGAGCATCCCTAGTTCTTGGTAGTTGTTCATTAGGAGATAAATTAACTACTTAATGTATTATGCTAAATCTTCATAAAACTTTATGCAAAATGACTCTGGTCTGTTCACTGTGAATAGGATTGACTCAGGAGTCTGCTGACTTGATATATGAAAACTGCCTATTAGGATGCACACACAACATTTTACTTGATTTGTTATTTGTATTAACTTTTAATTTTTAATGTCCATTTCATAAAAGGTAATTTATTTCCACTTGAATAAACTGAGAGCTTCATGGGAGCCTCTGGGTCAGGTGCAGGCTCTAATTATTTTCACTGACCACAGTGCAGGTCCACAGAGCTGACGTGCAGCGGGGCTGTTCACTGCTATCCACTGACCCAGACACAGAGCTAGGCTAGGCTAGCATCTCATGTGCAGCTTATCCGGCAGCAAAGTCATCTGAGCTCAACCACACGAATTGTTTTCTGCCTAGAGAGACAGGCAGTGTTGAGGTCACAGAGGAGAGCGGTAACTTCTGGTGGGATTCTGACTTTCCACTTTTCCACAATCCTTCCTGTTGGTTTAGTTAGAGCTATTGGTTTCTCACAAACTTCAAAGTTTCAAACAGCCTCTCGGACAGCAGCTCTCCCTCTCACTGGAGTGATATTTGAGTAAAAGTGTGTTAAGCCACTCAATGCTGATAACATTGACAGTACTCATAAAGCAATTTCCTGAAAATTACAAGGACACATAGGTGATACACTTGTTTTTCATTGTTGTTTCTAGAGGCCTGTATCTAAACATGTGCCTACAAAACACACACACTGTTGCTGTTTTTGTGTCTGTGGAAACAAACTGTAAGCCAAGGCACTGAGAATGTTAACCAGATCCAGCACTGGAACCTTCGGATTCAGCCAATCACTGTGCACGTAACTATCAGTATTCACACACACACACACACACACACACACACACACACACACACACACACACACACACACACACACACACACACACACACACACACACACACACACACACACACACACACACACACACACACACACACACACACACACGCTCTCTACAGGAATGTGCAGATAAGGAGACAGGGCCCAACACTCTCACTGTTTCTCTTTCTAAACAGTTTTTTCTCACCTTTCTCACACTCTGGATCTTTCTGGCTCATTCTCCCTCTCTGTTTCATTTTGTCTCCTTTTCCCTTCTTCTGTCTCACTAACAATGACCACAAAATGAAAGCCAGAGAACAACACAACAACTGAATATAAGGTGATAATATAAAGTGCCTGGGACTGGGCCAATTTAATATCAGATAACCAAAATACACAAGTTTCTGTCTAGTAGTATTTGTAGTATCTAAGTGCCTGTATTAGTGACAAGAATCTGAGAGCGTGAAGGCGAGGTAAAGAGATCCATGGCCTGGCAATGATAATTATAGTGATTACTGTCATGTGGTTTATGAAGTTTCAGAGAAGTTACCGCAGCATAAATGATACGATTAACAGAAGCCATATGTTGTGATACATTTTGTCACAAGAGATGAGTTTTATAAAGTAAGAGGTTGCAGTCTGGGCAGGGAAAACAAACAAAATGTACTAAATTACAAAATAACTCTTTCACTGCCCTAAATTATATGGGATTCATCAAATCCTGTATAATTAAACTGATTAGCGGCAACAACCAGTAACATCTAATCAGAAGATTAACCAAGCAATTAACCCACAGTCTTGTACAAAAGTCCAGAATCTATGTAAATTAAACAACATATTAGAAGTGACGCAACAAGAGAAAGAAAATGTAATGAATTGATGATTTTGTATCACATTTAGGTCGTATTGTTCATGTTGTGTTGTGAATATTAAGAAACCAAGTCATTAGTATTCTTGGGGTTTGTAAATAAAGAAACTCACTGTACCACATAGGCAAGCAGGCACTCACACACACACTTGTTTCACTTTCCTCGTGGGGACAGTCATTCACATAATGCCTTCCCTAGCCCCTTACCCTAACCATCACAACTAAAGGCCTAAAACCAAGCCTTAACCCTCAAAAAGGTTTTTACCCATGGGGAACTCAATTTTTGTCTCCACGGTGACACAAGTCCCCATGGGCCAGTGTGCATTCAGGTTAAAGTCCCCAGCGAGATATAAGGAGATGAAACACATACACACACACACGTTAAACAAAGGGGTGATTCAGCAAGGGGTCTTTCAGTCTGCTCATGTTTGCCTGCCTCCACAGCACACACAGGATGACCAAAATTAGCTACTACCAGCAAGGACAAAGGTAGAGAGTCTCGTCTGTCACAATGTAACAAGCAAAGACCATACATGAGCAGCATTTGAATGTTCAAACATAAAATTGGAGCAGGCAGTTGGATTATTTGACACAGAAGAAACAACATAATTCCTGTCAAATTTCAAGTTGCACAACATATTTCAAGCTACGCAACTCTGACCCACAACTCAGTCTGCAGAGTCACATGGTGCCATAAAACAAGAGGCCAAGCCCACTCAATGGCATTCCCAAGCCGTCTGAGGACTGTGCTACAATAGGCATGTTGTGGGGCAGAATCTATAGTGAATTAATGAGTTTCTGTTGGAGCAGCCATTTCCCCAGCACTTAACTGGCAACATAATTAACACCCCCCCCCCCCCAAGAGATGAGAGATAGGGAGGGGGGCTGCATGCATTCTTTAACAAGATGCACAAGCACAGAAAGATAATACTTAAATGACTTCTTAACAAAAAACCTCCACAGCACCCTTCCCAGAGAGGAAGCTTATGCCCTATGAGTATTTGCAGATAGCAACTGAAGAGTTTTGTTTATGCCTACAGCTGCACCGTTCTCATCAAGTAGGCCCACATGAAGCAACTGAAACAGGACTGACAGCTGATCTGCATCAAGAAAATACAACCTGCATCAAAGCTTTCTTTTGATCTCTTTCTATAGTATCTGTGTAGTGTCTTATACTATTGTTGATTTTTTTTTTTTTTTAAACTTCAGAGGTGTGAAGCGTTTGCATACAGGCACAGAAAGAGAGACAAAACAATGTGGCTCTCCTTGCATCACTCACGAGCCCTCGCCGTCATACCATTTACTGAAACTGATAGCTGATGTTTATTTTGTGTTTTTATCTCCCTAATCCATACTTCAGACAGGAAAAGATGATTTAAAAGGTGTGACAATGTATATCTTCATGAGTGTATTTTTTGAATCCTTGACAGAACCACTCATGTTTGACGCTCTACGCCAAACCGTTTTAGAACACAGTGCTCCTTCAAAGGACAAGCCACCCAACCCCCAATATAGCATGCATATATGTACACGGATGCTTATCGGTTTTAACAATTCTAGATTTAATATAGTTCTATTATATCAATATTAAGTAAAATAAATAATAGGACCATGCTTAAATACTGATTTTAGTTTTGTTGGTCGGGTCAGATTCCCTCCTGTCAGACTGTGTTGAGGCCAGAGATGTATCAGCATTTCTTTGAGCTCGGTCTATTCTGTCAAAGCCTTTTGTCACTATTTTTCTGACCACTGAGCTTCTGAAAAGTCCTGAGCCAAGAGTTTTTAAAGCTGTGATTTAATTATTTATTGCTTTTTTCTTCTGTTTCAATATGGTTCAATACTATTGAATGGGGTCAAACGTTATTAAAAACCCACAATAAATTATCAATCATATTGATAAATCATCACACTTGGCCTGCCCTCAAGGCACCCACTTTGGGAACCACTGCTTTATGCTAACTGTATTTACTGAATAACTGTTGATATATTCAAAGAGTGTAAAATACAGAAGCCAAACCATGTTATGTACCTTTCCAATTTGGGAACATTATTATCCGATAATAAAATACAAAGAAATAATAAAATCACTGTGTATATTACTCGTATGTCTTGTTCTGTCTCAAGTGACCATGTAAATCTGTTTCATGATACAGAAGGGTGGTTGAATGCACATCCAATCCTATATTTAGGATTTATTTATCAAAGTGCAGTATAGCAGATTTATAAAAAAGGAAAAACCATATCTACACGCTGGATTATAGTTCTTGAACTTTATTAGACTGCAGGCAATGTTTGAACTCTACCGGCGTAAGCAAACCAATGTGCAAAGCAAAAAACTGCAGGTTTCAGATTTGTAAAGCTGTTGACAGTTCTTGGTACATTAAACAGAGAGAAACAGAGACACAAATGTAGAGAAAGGTATAAAGAGAGAAAGCAGTTACAGAAACAGGAGATAAGGATAACCACAGAGTTGTTTATAGAAAACACATATTCAACACAGATTGAAATATCAATACGTGCATGTTGACAACATTTATATTTAGCAGGAAATTATCAGACCAGATGATGAATTAAAAGGCGAATTCGGCCCAAAAAGGTCTCTAAGAGAAGCAAAATCCTTTGTCAGAAGTCTGAGATCTGGGAAATTTACACACATACACTGCTAGTAAAGATTATGCCTTGTATCATCTTAAGCAGCAGCCAATTTCTCCCACAGGCTGATGACTGTTTCCCAGACAGAAAAGAGAGTGCTATACTCCCAACACTGCTAAAGATAAGCAAATGAGCACAAAGTAGTGTGTGTGTGTGTGTGTGTGTGTGTGTGTAAGTAAAGGCATGTAGGGCAACAAGCCTTGGGATGAATCTGTTCCAGTCTCTTTCTCCCTTCCCTAACCAGCTGAGCCACGGCTGCCACATGCTCTCTCTCTTATCCCTCCCCGCTTCCCCTCCCTCTCTTGCGCTCTCTCTCCGTCTCACACAAACAAAACACCCTGTGTCAAAACCCCTGTGCCTGCAGTGGGAATGATAAATCCCTGCAGAGACCTGCCCTGCCCTGCCAGAGAGGATGCAGGGCTGGCTTGGAGGGTCCTATCTTTGCTATGCTGGCTGTTTGTTAAGGAACAAGAGACTAACCGAGACTCAGGGTTATACAAGTCATTTCGTTACATTTCCATCCATCAATCTCTAAAACGAACGTCAGCAGGTGAGTGAAAGGTGGAGGATCATTCTATTTCAGTAGCCCACATGTTTCTGCAAACAAAAGTGTAGGTAAAACCTTTAATAAAGGGCTAATCCCAGTTTGGTCTTCCTTAGGGAGACCTGTGATATAATATTATGGTCGGTTTACACGTAAAATGTCCGGTCCCTGAATTGAACCAGTACAAGGAGGATACGTTGTTTCAGTTTTCGAACTGGTCCGGTTTGCGCCCGAAAGGTAAAACTCTCCAAAAACGGTTCAGAAATTGTAAACTAAAGTCATGTGGTGGAAATGTCATTCAATTGTTGGTCATACAGACTACAGGTAAAAAGTCAAGTCAAGTTCATATTGATCGAGCATATCAGCCGACTTTAGAGGACCGTGCATATAAACATCTGGTAAGACATCATGTATTAAATTATTTAATAGTGCAGGTATTTCGAGGAAGACGCTCTGCCATCAAACTGTCTTATCACAGAAGATGGCTGGCTCTGATGAGCTCTTACCACAAAATGTTTGCATTTGCTCTGTAAAGAGGACCTGTGAGGTAAGTGGGCACACCTGCAAACATCACAAAGTTTTGTCATTTCGGTTTCAAACGCACTAATAGTTCACCAGTCACCAAATCAGGAAGAGAAAACGTTTTTAACCAATGAAATGACAAAAAATAAAAGCTTTGGTTCAAATGGTTTTAACACCTGAAATGAACCGCCCCAGAGTTCACTTGACAGCGGTCTGAGACCGCCCCTTCGAGGTGGACCACAAAGCGGGTGTTTGGTCCACCCTAGAGTCCGAGTCCTGCATTCATACCGACCCAATCGAACCGTACCTAGGGGGTAAACGACAAGACTGGTGTGAACCTGCCCTTAGACTCTGCCAGGTCAGAAAAGAAAAGAAAAGGTACTATGGACCTCCTGGGCATACCACGGCTCCGTGACTTCTCAGGTGTTTTTGGTTCTGCCTGCAACACCCTCCTGGTTTAGCCTCACACGGCCACACTACGTCTGGCGAGCTCAGTTTTCACTGATAGATTTAAGTCTATAAACATCCATATGAAAACTGTAAATGAACCAAACTTCCAAACTTTGCTGTATGGATTGTTTTTCCAAGGCTCCTGCTAGTCTTGTCCACAAGTCTTTGACCCACTCGGGGCAAGGAAATTTACTCCACCCTATTTGTGAGGTTGCATTTGAAATTAAATAGAAATAGATATTTGCTTTATAATATGATTTTTAATTTGAAAAAACCCAAGAGCTATAATGCCTTGATTATAGGAGAGCGATTCAGTCCTCTTAAGATCTGCCATGTGACTCAGATTATAGCCGTTGCATCTCTCCCTCCTACTCCTTCCTTTCACCACTTCACCTCCATTCACCCTCCAGTAACCCCTCCTCACATCACCTCCTCCCTCAGAAGGAATTCTGTTTTCCTTCTCTCTCTGCTTTCCACCTGCCTCCTGCTGTGTGTATCTGCCCTGGATTTCCTTCCAGGGATGAGAGGATAAGCAGGTCAGATGTCCTTGATAACTGCCACACTCCAGAGTCCCCTGGCATAGAAACAACACAAACAGCTGCTTTCTCTCAATGTTTTTATCTAGACTGTGACAGAAGGTGATACTTCAGTAAGAAGGATCTCTCCTTGATGATCACAGTCCACGGTCTTCTCTTTTTCAGAACTGGTCGACAAGGAACGGTTGACTCCTCCCTTTAGGATTCAAGTATATTGAATCTGGGCAGAATCATCTTTAAATTAAGCTTACTATGTATTTGTTATGTCTCTCATGTTCCACGAACCTATGCCTAAGCATTTGTTTTTGATTAAAATAAATTACATGGACACGTACTTGTGTTCACAAACTAGCCTAAAACCTGAAGCCCAGCTGAACCAACAAGGTGATTTGGTGAGGATGGACTGTGAATGGGCTCAAATGTGCCAAAAATAGAAATGGTAATTCATTTCCAACATACATAAATATAAAAAGTATAAAGGAAAGTATATAAAATATTATGGTACCTTTATAGGACTAGCCCATTCCCCTTGTGTCGGGTCCGCTCTGTGGACTGGATGCTTTCTGCTAAGATGCTGAAGCATAGACGTCGTGCTATTGTGGTCGGCAAGTTTGGCTTTACACACTGTACAGAGTTTTCATGGACACTTTGTCACTTTCTCTGCGTCCCTCGCTATTTTCCCTCCTTTTTGTAATCCGCACTCTCAAATCACACCAAAGACGCTCCGATCACGCACACCGTAAGCGCGTTGTGTGACAGTAATAATCATCCGTGCGAAACGCAGTGCGCTGTATGTAATTATGGATTAAACATAGCTGCTGATTTTTAGTAATCGAGTTACTCGAGGAATCGTTGCTGCCCTATGTATAAGTTACATTTAATGTGTTCAGATGTAGGCATGTGAAGCCCTTTGGGAAGTGTATCAACAGAAGATTGGATAAATGCTTTATAAACTGATGGCGTAACTCCTCGTCACAGACGCCAGACATTAGCTGTTCTATACTCACTTGCCACATCAGCCCTGATTCTCTGAAAAGGATGGGGAGCCTAGGACACAGAACAAAAACACCACCAGGACTATTTTCCTCTCCCTAGCACTTGGTCCTCTAATTACATTTCCCTCCTTCATTGATGTAAATGGAAATATTTAATCATCAAAGCAAAATAGAGGCTGTTCTTGGCCCACTGTGCAACCCTAATTAATACAACCTCCTTCATCCAAATGCATTTTCCACTTATTTCAGCCTGTCTTCTGAAAACACAAGGCTTAAGACTGGAGGGACTGCTGATGCTCTAAATTACATTTCTGTTTTTGTGTTGCATTCACAAAAGTGAGCGGGACTGGCTGAAGGCCAAACAAAGAATGAGGCCAACGTTTCCTGTAGTGAAGAAGACTTAATGTCAACACTTCAGTGGATTAATGGATTAATTACCAGTTTGATATCATTTAAATGCTTGATTCATTTAAAAAAAAAAAAAAACAATATGTAAAATGATCGACCAAATTCATATTTAAATTACACTATTAAAAATATGACTGCTCATACTCTCTTATTCCACTGCTCATGTGTCATCATATCATCAAATGTTAGCCAAACAGCATAGCCAGTCTTCTCTGTGTCTTTTAAACTGTTAACTATGTTTAAGATGTCCTGAGTTGCCTGACTCTTGACACGCCTTTGTAAATTTACTAACCGTCTCTGACACAGCTTTGTAGCTTCTTTAACTGAGGAGTAGTACCAAAACCTTCTTGAATGGCTTGCCAACATTTTAAATATGGGCTGTGATTCACAGGTCTGGAAGCAGGCTGGTTTACACCCAACTTTGAAAACGCTGCCCTTTCCTCTCTCCTTGGTGCCAGAGCATGAACTCTGGCACCAAACAGAAAGCTCTTTCCCTTTCAGTCTTCATAGAAACACATCCTCCTCTAAACAGCAATCAACATAAACTGTTATTTCCTAGTGTCGATCGATCTTGACAAAACTGAAAGGCAGCTTCAATTTCACTTAGATAAGGTCAGACAAATGGTGTTCTTTCTGTTCACCCAAACTGTCTTTGCCAAAGTTATCACAATTGAGTTAATGCTAAATACTTACAGAAACATCACACTAACATAATGACACACTTTAAGTACACACTATTGTGCAATTATAGCATTATTGACCTCTGAGAAATGCAGTCAAACACACCCACAGATGTTATTCTATTCCTGAAAAACAGCACCGCAACATTTTATTACAGTTTATCATTAACTGTAGCTTTACGTGGTGTGTGACTAATTCTGGTGTTATGGCAGTTTATCACCACTCATCAGGTGGGAGATAATACCGGTATGTGGATATTGAGCAATGAACCGCAGAGAAGACTAACACAGTGGAGTTGTAGTTGTTTCACAGATTATTCCTGACAATGCAAGATGGAATCTGTTACCACAAAATTCAGTTAATGAGGGCAAGCCTGTCTCACTAGCAGCACCTTTGGATGCTTAATGTGTCTTCTGTGTTTGCACCTGCAGCTAATCAGTGCGGTGACCTCTGACTAGAAGTCACTAGGTCTTGTGTGTTAAAGGAGACATGGCTCTATTAGGCTTCTATGGTTGGGCAAGATGGAAAGTTAAAATAACAGAAACCTAGAGGACCTTCTTCCGATATTAAGATATTTGTTTATGTAAGAACATCCTCACGAAAACCTAATGGGTAGTCAGTTGTTGAATGCTAACAAACTAGTCCATGATATCTTGTTTACATAGTATATGTGCAGTAATTTCTTGTTTTGTTAGGTTTTAATAACAGTTTTCTTGGAGTCATTCATTTCTGCAACAACATTTAGTAAAACAATAACATAATAAAAATGCATTATTACGTTATGATTCCACTGGGAGAATGATAACACTGAATTATTGCCCAGCCTTAATAATAATAGCGGGGCTTGGAATACAAACATGCATCATGGTTTTGCGGTTCAGAAAAATTGATGAAGAAACCCTCTATGAAAAGATACATTGAGCGATATAGGCTTGTCGAACAGAGGTTAGCTTGGAAGGAGGACAGAACATATACTGTGTGAGAAGGCCACAACTGACACACTCCTAGAGTCCGGTTTTCATTTTCACCCAACATTTCATTTGTAGTGTCATCGGCGCTGCTGTTAATCTACTATTAACCCGTACACTTTTTGGTGCTTATTCAAAACTCTTCCCAAACTCAGCACAGGAAAGCTTTTATTCTGAAGCACAAACAGGAAATGTGGCCTTAATTATTAAGGATAGCGACCATGCTAACTCACTGCTTGACTGTCCAGGCTCTGACCATCGTTGCTCGTGTTACTGCAGGGCGCTGCTGAAAACTATGTCGCCCCAAGGAAATGCATTCACAACACAGTCATCCAGTTCTAACAGTTTCACTTTTACTTCAAAGCAAACAATGTTATATTATATATACATATAATAAAATAATTTAAAACAGACTTCGAAGACAACAGAGAATGATACAAATTTGAAGAGGAAACACTGGAATTACTAAAGAGCACATGAAACACGTTTGACTCATTGCCAACTGCAAGCATACTACAGTAGTAAGTCTAGTAGGTGTGACCATGGGCATCATAACGTCACCAGCTGACATGACGGAGCTGGTTTTCGTCTAACTGGAATAACCGACCAAACCTGTATATCACCACCGCTTTGAAACAAGCACAGCACATTCTTCACTTGTCAAACTGAAAAAACTGTGACTAAAAACACACTGCATAAAAAATATTTAGGTCTAATTTGAGGAATGATCCCCATATATTCTATTTACCACTACTTTTTTCTATTATTAAATTCATGTTTTTTTATTAAGACATCACAATCACATGGTGCATGTGTGGAAATGTAGAGGTCACCTACTGATGTATGCTCAATATGGACCCAGTTTTAAACTAATTCTGCAGGAATGCTTCATTGATGACTTCTAATCTTAAATATATTGTAGAAAACTTGAAAGTATGAAAGGCTTGGCAGATATTGATCCAGTGTAATCTAAATGAGTAATGGACAGCCGTTAAACACTGCTGGTGAAAACAACATAAATTAAGCATCGATGGTTTCTCCAAAATGGGCTTCAGGGACCTCAGCTGGGACTTGACAAGTGAACAAAGGGGTGCCTAAAATTAGGAATTTTCTTTCTTCTTTTTTTTCCCCCCATTCATTTAAAATCATTATAATAAGGTTGTTTATAAAGATCACACTTTGGGTAACAGGTGGTTATTTCGCCCTGATTGTTGTCACCTTACTAACAATAATGATAGTTTCAAGTCTTTCATAAAACATAACCTACAACACAAATATTTTCTAAATGGGCCTTCATAGGGTGAACCTGATCAAATGTAGTTTGGGTTCCGCTGTATTCTGGGATCTCTGACATGTAAAAAGGGGATCCCTTGGCAGAAGCTCAGCCTCAGAGGCTCAGGTAGTTTTTAGATCCATGAGGGCTGCCTGCCACTGTTTAAATAAACTGTTAACTGTTAAACTGGGACTCTAGAAATCAACAGGTAACGTTAGCTATGAACACAGCTGGGGGACTATATCAGTGGCATCTTACCAACAGTAACGGCCAGTCCGATTAGTCTGAACCTAGCACTGTGCGAACAGCATGGCGGGTTGTAGGCTATGTCCGTAGGTGTAGATTTCAGAATAACTCCAAACACACACACACACACGCCCGCGCGCGCGCACAAACACCACACCATTAGGCATACTATATTACTACTACCAACACTCCCATAGGACGGAATACAAAGTTATACAGCCACAGTACAATTGCCCAGTTTTCCTATGTTAGCCAATGCTAGCCTTTCAGTTTTCACACACATCACATAAGCCAGCAGAATAGTGTTGGAACAACACACTTCACAATATTATCCGGCCAGGTTACCCACCTTATTTGAAGCTTTGGAGGACATTTTACACTCCTATTCCGCTTCAAAAGTGGCAGGTTAAAAGTTGTTGCTGTATTCGTTTCGATAATCACTTGGGTGAGTGCGCTGTTTTCCTCCCAGTTGAATTTTCGCCCAGCTGCCGCCACGCCGGGCTACGTTGTTATTTTATTTTATCCAGGACGACGGGAAACATGCCACGAAAAGCCGTCTGGAAAGTCCAAAGTTCATTATCTTATCTCCGTTGCCTGAAACGCTAACGTTAGTCCGGTCAGGTATCGAGTCATGGAAGAAACTCGAGTTGGGGGGGGGGGGGGGCAAAAAAAAACACCATGCTTTGGTGTTTCGTTGCTAACCTCTGGATGAAAAGTTGTGCAGAGTAGGCATCACTCGGACGGTGTACTGCAATGGCAGGCTGAGTAAACCTCTCCCTGCTCTCGCCTCTGCGAGCAACGGTCGTGTCGTGTCTGTGCGGAGCGGACCATTGCACACATGCAGGGGTGCCGGACTCTGGAAAAACGGGGGCATTGTCCATTTACCCCGAAATGTCTCCCATCATAACCATTTTTTGTTAAACTACAAAAGATTATACGTTATTACTTCATACTATTGTTTAATTTAAGTTGTATATCTATTGTCAGCGCGGCTAAAAAAGAACCCACCCCTGTTATCCCGTGGAATAAACAGTCCGGGATACAACAAGGAGAAGCGACGCCGCTGTCCCTGCTGATGCTGAATGCTCACTTTCACTGTGTGATGGTGGTGAATGTTGTGTTAGTATGTTACACAAGATCTACAGTAGCCTTTAAAATATCAAGTGGGGGAGAAATCACAGCCTGTATTCTGCTAAAAGAAAAGCCGTGATGCCTCACTCTCAAATTGGTGTAAAATAGGCCACAAGAAGGCTGCCCTCTGAACAAAACAGCAGAATATGTGAGCAGAATAATAAAAAAAGTTAGTTGCATAGGAAATGACCAAAACTATTTCCCTTCTCGGTGTTTGTGCGGGTCGTTGTGGGGTGATGTATCTGGTACATTACAAAATGAGCCAATAAACTTAACATTGAGTCCGTATTTGAAAACATTCCTCAGCACAGAGAAATTGGTAGTGCTTGTGGTTGATAAGTCACCTCACAGGAAACCACAAAAGCCATTCAGTTAAGTTCCTAGACTTCCTAAGCCAGACCCCACCCACAGGATGCAACAATCTCAGCTTGTATTGTTCCATAGTTTACTGCTGTTTCCAGTAAACCTAATATATAATATTATATATTAACATTATGAAGCAGTGTGACATTATAGAAAGTTTTCAGTGTCCACTGGTACAATAAGTTATTATAATAATATAGTTATTGTGAACATATGAACACAGAGACACACCCTATCTTTTCCAAACAAACTGAGCAATCACATTCCCTTAATCTAGCTCCTCTAATGAGTACTTCCTGTGTGTGTGTGGAGGAGGGCTTGGCAGCAGCGTAGGTGGTCTAAGGGGTTAATTCCCACCAGACATAATCCTACAAGGGTAAAATACCACCAGCCAGGAGTAGCAGACATTTCTTGAGGGTTGCAAGCACAGGATGACCTCCAGAAAGGCCAAGTCACGCCAAGAAGAGGATCAAGAAAACCTGCAGCCATATTTCAACCAGGGAAACATACTAATTTCGGAAGCATGTCTGAAGAAGACGTTGTCTGGAACATACAGTTTTCACCACAAGAGGTTCACCAAAATCTTTTGGAAAAACAATGCACGGGAAAAATGAATACACAAAAAACAGACACAACAATGGTAACCGTGCCCCAAGGATGATACATACTAGTATTGATGCAAGTCGCTCGCTCCTTCTGAAGCTCCTCAAACGCCTGTCAGGGTCGATCAGTGCGGACAGCAGGATGTTTAACATGATCACTCAGGTCTCAACTAACTATAATTTGCAGTCAAAATAACCAAAGTGAAGCCAGAAGATATTTCTAATCACCTTCAAAAATGACAATAAACAGAAGCTTTTCCTCTGCTGCTTGCCTCTCAGTCTCATCCACACCTGTGATGATACCTCAGATGTTCTGACAGAGAGGAGCAAGACATTAGTGACACTCCAATGTGATCAAAGCTGTCTTTGTCCTGTGTGCTTTTCTCTCTCTGTCTCTCACAAACACACACACACACACACACACACACAAGCACAGCTCTTTCGGGCAACGGGCAGCTTCAAAGCTCAGGTGCGCTCATGGAAGAGCAGGCAGATGGAAAACAAAGGCGACCATGCAGGCCCACATTTGGTTGGAGCGCATCACAAGGTTCATTCAACCCAGCTTCTCCTGCAGCGAAAAGGCTAATGTAGAGTGAAACAGCACAATGTGCACATCCTGAAAATGTAAAGCTGGCTGTTGATGCGCATAGAGGCGTTCACGTAAGCAAACGCACAATTACATGATGATTAATAAAGAAAAATGTGAGGTTTGTTTGATTGGAACCATTTGTTTGGCATTGGTAAAAGTTCTTAAGCAGATGTTGTTTCCCTATTTTCATCTGTCCTGAGTTAGGTGTCTGTGAGAGGCTGTGTGATCCCTCCTGTGCCCTGTTGACTCAGGGCTGCCCTGCAGGTCCAGCAAAGGCTCTTTGTTTCTACATACTAATAAAAACCTTCTGGAGGCATGGGACCAACTGAGCTTTTCTATCACTCCTTGTCACATTGTTGTAGACCAGGTAAACTATGGCTACACTGAGAAGCCATTCATCTGGAAGTTTTATACTTTTTTTGAAATATGCAAACATTGGTAAACAATGATTTGTGTAAATGTTTTTGTAGTAAAACAACCAGTTTAAATGATAAGGCTGGTGTTAATCTATTTTTGTCTTATTGTCAAAAAATCCCATGAAAAGAATCCAAAAGCCAACGATAAGTTAGTACATCTCAATACTTTCTGACTTCCCTACCTATTTGTTCTTACTCAAGACGTAAATCTGTAAAAATGGGTGGCAAATATACTGTATAGTTTCATAAAAAAGTAATGTCCTTGAACAGCTGGGTGCTGTAGTTTTTATCAAACGTTACTCGATAGGAGTAAATAGTCATTTTCAGCTGCGGATTAATACAAATGTGGTGCACTAGTGAGTTTTTGTAGCAGCAGAACAGAGTGAGATTGACTCAAAATAAACTAGACTACAGTGTCCATGTTCATGGCAATGAAGGAAAATGTCTTTGGACAACGATGTAGGTCTATGTCACAGAAGAAGAAGCTGCATCAGGCTTTGGCTACTCAGACAATACTTGTTACTAGGATCAATTCATTGTTGGTTTTGATCTTTTCATGGGATTTGTTTATTTGTTTTAATACAAAAATCTAGAATATTGGCAGCCTTATACTTTAAATATAATTTTCACCTGGATTTAATTTTAGGAAACTTTTAGTTACAGAATATGAATCTGCTCAGTAAAAGCCAAAAAGGGAAGGGTTGTCGGGTAACCTGCTAATGATCAGTATACGAACGTCGCATCTCTGTTTAAGAGGCTAACTGTTTGTGACCAGATTAGTATCATATGACAGGATTAGCAGGCATCTCTCAAATTCACGACCTACATTCCAGGTCAGTATTGTTAAACAATAAAGACAAATCTGGTTTCGGGATTTCAAGAAACATGGACTTTACATGTGATAAGCCCCAGATGTGGTTAAAGGTTCAAGGTTAGATTTGTTCACCCATAAAATCAGGGAAACAGTGTTCCTATCCTAATTGCAGGAGGACATAAATACCAATAAAATAAAACCATAGATTAAAAACAACATCCAAAAAAATATTCCACATTAAATATTAAAAAGAGAGGCCAAATAAACATTTCAACAATACCATAAAACGGTCCAAAGCTTTTAACCTAGATCTTGCATTCCCCATATCAACTGTACAAACTCACTCCCTGACGGCTGCTTTTCATCAGACAGGTTTTTCACAAGATGCACATATGGCCAACAGGGCAAGGAGGTGTGTATACACATATTCTTATAATAATAACTCAGGTCTCCATCCTCTAAGAGGCCTCTAAACCTGATCTCCCACTAAACCTGTTAACTGTTTCTAGTCATGCAGTCCTTCTCTTCCATATTGAGTCACAGCACAGGCGATTCATCAATCACACCCTCCAACATCACACAGTGAGCACCCCGGGGTCCAGCAGCACTGTGCAGGTGAGCTGCTTAGCCGTCTCTGCCTAAACCAAGAACTGTAGCATGGTCAACATATTGATGGATTAAAAAAAATAAGAGGTTTCGAAAAAATAGGACTATAAGTCCACAGCCATGCTAACGGCACCATGAGGCTGAATTTAGGCTGCAGTGCTTTGAGCTAAATACTAACATAAGCATGCTAACATGCTCAAAATTACAATGCTAACATGGTGATGCTAAGCAGGTACAGTGTTTACTATGTTCATCATCTTAGTTTAGCATGTTACCATGCTAACGTTTGCTAAGTAGCATTAAACACACGCTAATGTAAGAATAAATAAAAAGTTTGACCTGATGATGGCGCTAGATAAAAAGATCAGGAGATCATCCCAATTCATCCAGAGGACATGGATGTCTGTATCATATTTCTTGGCACTTCTGGCAAACAGTTGTTGAGACATTTCACTCAAAACCACAAATGTGAACCTCATGGTGGCACTGGAGGAAAGGTCAGAGGATCACCACAGTTAGTGGAATTCATCCTCTCGGGACCATGAATGCCTGTACAGAATTTCATGGAAACCCGTTTAACAGTTGTTGGGATATTTCACTCAAGACTACCAAATCAACTCTTCGGAGTCTATGGTCCGGCTCTGTTCTTTTTGTCTTACATCATGTTTCACAAAATCTTTTTAACATGCTTTCATGACCTAAAAAATAAATTGCATTAGATATTTTGCTATCAAAAAGCAGCTGCAATTAATTTCAAGTATATCAAAAAATAAATATAGTTCTGGGGAGCACTCCAAGAATGGTACTTAGAAACAAGTTGCATGAAAATATAAAGATTTTCACACAGTTAAAAGTAGTTTATTATTACTGGAGTTGATAATCCTGCTATTGTCAGTTTTGTTCTTCCCTAATTCATTCACAACCACAGAAGAAAAATTAGCTTCTGTAAGAATAGTCTGAAGTGCTGTTATTTGGAGACACACTTAGTTCCACTTAGTCCTTGTGATGAAGAAAAAAGCTTTTGGTGTACTAAATTTACCATGGAGGGTCTTCAGTCACTGAGAGTGAACCGGGCTACTTTTGATCTTCTGAAGACACTTACTCCAAGAGGCAGCCTGTGATCAACCAACCAAAAAAATCCTCCATTTTCCTCTTTCTCTGCCTCGCTCTCGCTCTCGCTCTTTCTCTTCTCGACAGACAAGGATTGCTGAGCCTTTTTACAGCCACAGAAGAGAGACTATGCTGCAGTGAACCTGGTTGAACTCGAGTAGCTTAACAAGGAACGGCCCAAGTTGCAGAGCACCATAGCAGGTCTACTTCAAATTCCACCACTTTTCCTACTTCTATGCTTATTTCTCAGTAAAGAGAACAGGCTGGTTTAATTTTCCTCCCTTGAAACATCCTGAATACTGAATGTTGAATCTCTATTTTTGGTATAGTGCGAGACCCACGCCCTTTAACAATCAATATACTGCTTAAATCTGGTGAGGAAAATCTAGCCATTACATCATGCTTTCCATCCACGTGACGGCCCCATTGTTTGCTGCAGAATGAGACTGTAAATGAAAAAATATTGCTAATCCCAAGGTAAAATCCACAAGGGACTCAGCTCAACTGTGTGTGTGTGTTTTGCCAGTAAATACTTCATTAATAACAATTCCACCTTTTCCCTTCATTGTTGCGATATAGCGCAAGCATACAATGCAAATGTAACTTCAAGCAGCATTTTGTTATTGCCCCCATTTATTTGTTTGTAAAGATAAATGTATTATAATGTGTCTGCTCTGCGCTGTGTCCTCCAACTCATGGCACAGAGAGAAAGTACGGACTGTTCTCCAAAGTTTCAAATCGCACTCTATGATAATGGTCCACTTTCTAATATAACAAATTCCAGCAACCTTGCAAAAACCAGAAAGAAAAAACAATCATCATGACAAAAAAAAAACACTTTAGGAAATTGCCATAACGTAAAGAAATTAGGAATTTTCAGTTGTAAGGAAAAGTGGGGGGAAATCTGTCGATGTCACAGAGATGTGTTAAATAACTTCCACCCAGGCTGCACTTACATGTGATTTTTATCATCCAATTACACCAAGGTGCACTTCAGTGAGAGGTGGGTGCATGGAAATATTTTGCTGACATGCTACAGGAGTTTTCAACCTGCTGAGTCGCCTTGCTGCACATGTAAGCAGTTCAGCTATGTGGGAAAAGAGCGAGTAATAAGTAAAGTAGACATGAATTTAAAGTAAAATGTGTCTTTAATAAGTTTTAATCGCTGTCAGTTCACTGCCTCTTTTGAGACAGCTAGAATGGCGTTTAGTGTGGAATCTAACAGGACGTTAGATCTTTGTTCTTTTGAAACAGTAATAACAAGTTCAGAAAATGTGACCTTAATATTTTCTGGCACTTTGCTTCATCAGTCCATGCCATAGTTTCATTAAAATGCATAATTTGCTAACATAATTTAATGGGAGAATATTAGTCTTTCTTGGACTTGCTGCAAAAGCAAGCACAGTTCTTGCAGTATCCGCGTGGCCCAAATATGTACTGTATTTATATGTTTGAGCGCATGTGCATGTCAGCTATTCTCTAAGCTTTGGAGACACTTCACAGAGGTACTGCAACACCTCACACAGAAAATTCAGCCTTAAGGCCTCACCTGGTACAACTCAGAAAAACAGAACACAGACACCAGTGGCAGAGACACATTATCAGTCACATATTAGCCAGCCACATAGAAATATACAGCAATTATACTGCACTGTTACTTCTCACAGGTTTATGTTACTTCAGACAGCGTAAGAAAGGGTGTAATAAAAGCAGCAGTCAAACTGTCTGGCAACACTCATAGTAAACATCCACCTGAGGCTATAATAACAGTGCAGAATCACAATCTATACAAGTGCGCTGACGAAAGCTTAAAGCTAATCTTCTAAATCACCATGAATCACAACCTCACTCTGTAAGCCATAGTTGTGGACATAAATAGAAATAAAGTCCAGTCAGAAAGCATAAGGACAGCTGGATGTTTTTCATTGTTTCAGTTCAAATCCAGCACATAGGATGTGAAATGAAACAACAGGGTAAAAGTCCTGACTCTCAGCTTTGACGGTGTTTACATCCACATCAGATGAACGGGAGGGATTTTAGCCCTTTTTATACACGGTCCAAGTCTATAAATTTCTTGGGGGAAACAAATAAAAATAAGCACAACAAATTAAGTTAAACATAGCCACCATATTTAACAGCTGGTTGCAAATCCTTTGCAGTCAATGGAGTGTGTAGCCAATGGGCACCAACAGACACTTGGTAACGTCTCTGGTGACCCCCTGATAGGCCTCTACTGAAGCCATTTTCACTTCTAGTGTGTTTCCTAGACTTTTTGTCTTCCGTCTTGTCTTCGGGAGTAAGCACATGCTCAGCTGGATTTATGAGTCCTACACTGTTCAGACAATATGAATGTAAAAACACTCTTAAAGCTGAACCTCACCTCTTTAACTTTATAGTTTCATTTCAAAGCCAATGTGCTGAGTAAAACATATAACTGTCCTAATACTTGCTAACTGTAAAGCGGTCAGATTAAACCAGGGAAGGGATTTTAGACACACTTATTCTTTAAAGGGCATCACGTTTGTGCATGCACAAGTGCTAATGTGTCTGTGGCCGGGCCAACGTGTGTGAATGGCCAAGTATGGTGTGAATCTACAGTTTAATGAATGGGCAATAGACAGAAGCGCTGCCAAGTTCCCCACTTAAATTGAGAGACAGAATTATGTCTCGGTAAGTCCAACAGCTGCAGCTCAAGTTACAGTGTCGACAGCAAGCAGCAGGCACTAAAATGCCATTTGACACATACTGTAAGTGGCATGTAATTGATTTTCAAGGAAGAGTAAAGATTTACAAGCTCAAATACAGGCAGCAACTGCTGATTACAGGCTGCCACGCTCTGGGAACACAATTAACTTCCGTCAAAGTGAAGATGTATTTCGCAGCTGTCCAGCAGCGCAGCAACATATCTCAACCTAAAACTGAAATCACACTTCGGTTTCAGTTTGACTAATGTTTTGGCTTTTGGCTGGCTTTTGTTTAATGAACGAGTAACGTAGCACTATTCTGGAAAGCAGTGATTCACTGCCCTGTTCAGTTTCAGGGTTCAAGTCTGTTTTACCTCTGACCACAACCAGCATCACTTATGGGTGTGGTCAAGTGCGCTTTTTTTTGCACCTGTAACCGCACCCAGCAGTGACGTCACGGTGCATACCCAAGAGTGCACTTCTACATCACTGCTGCAAGGTGAGAAGTTAAACCACTGGAGGTCAGCAAAAACAAGCTCTTTAAGGGGTTGTTGGAAAGCAACCTTATTTGCGTTACGGCCATTGTAAGGAGTCGGTTTGAAAGGATAGTTGTTGTTTATTTTGCATTTCAATATAACACCAATATATTTACACATAATTACATATAATATAATTATATAAACTACTGTACAATTTTAAACTTGCATATGGCAAAACATAAAGATAAGTCAATGACAAAGTATTGTGAGATTGGGCTTTTTGAGAAACAAAACAATTATCAAAAAAAAAAGTGCTTCTTGCTGCTTCTGTGTGGACCTTTTTATGTTTTGTGAGGTTGACAATCCGTCTACATTTTCAAAATCTGTCCACGCTACATTTACATACATTTACATTTAGTCATTCAGCAGATGCTTTTATCCAAAGCGACTTACATATGAGGAAGACAATGGAAGCAATTATAACAATGCTGCAATGTGAGACCAACATTTTCAGACTAGTTATTTTGAACTGCTAGCAGAGAGAACAACATGTGTTTTCAAATGTATCCATATTAGTGCGGACATGGATTTAGACATAACAGGTAATCAGCCTTTAGTTTAGAAAAGAAAAGGCACATTCCACTTCATCGTAAGTGTTTGCTGCTTGTGCCTGAAGGTTACCTGTAGTAAGAGAGAAATTTGCATGTCCATGTAGTAGAAGTATGTGTGCGTATTTTTAACGGTGAAGGAGCAACTGCATGTTTAAGGAGATTAATGTCACTGTGATACACAAGGATGTTCACCGTTCACTGAAAGCCTCAACAGCTGCTACCTGAGGAGTCAGGATGTGAGTGCATGCGTTTGTTCACGTATGTTGGATTCTTAACAGCCCTTTCATGCTGTACTCATGCAAGTGCCAGTGATAAACCTTTGTGTACTGTAAATGGCTCAACATGTGTTGACTCATTCACACTAACTGTTTAAAACATGAGTTGCATTAAAGTTTCATGAGGTGACCAAAAGAAAAGAAATCCTATAAAGTTACACCATGTGAGCGCCACAGTTTCCAGTGCAAACACCACAACCCTGTTGTCTGCAAGGTTTAGCGATATTTGGCACCTGGTGTGCGAGAGGAAGAGAGAGAGACACAGCGGTTGAGTTTTAAAAGTTATGACAGCAAGGAAGAAGACTGTTTTCTGTTCTCTCACGGGCTGCATCACGAAATGGATTTTAAAACTTATTTTGCATATTCATTCATATTGACCCAACAGTCTGGTGTGACAGGAGGAAGAAAGGAAAAGAGAGGAGAAAAGAAATGCTCGTTTGGGAGCAGAAAGAGGGAGTCTGGAGCAATTTAAAATGTAGGAGTTGATAAAAAGATAGAAAAGGAGAGCAGAAAATATAAGGGGAAAGAATAAGAATAAGGTGAAGAAATGAGAGGTGAGTTTGAAAGGTAAGAAGATGAGAGAAGCAAAGAGAGGAGAGGGGAAGAGAGAAAAGAAGGAGGGAATGAGTTAAACTACACTATATTGTATCATATTGTTTCAAGTCCAGTGAACTTGGCATTAGCCTGAATAAAGGACATGCATCTCACCACCACCACCCCCTGTCAGTGACTCTTCCCATGGTACTGCCTGTTACTGCTAAATTCCAACAGTATGAAGCTGCTCTCACTGGGCAAAGGAGTGGAAACAGCAGGAGCTTCCAGGGAAACAGGCACATGCCCTCTGAACCCCCAGGAGAGGTTGAAGAGTTGTGGTTAGTTGCTGTGCAGTAATTGTGATTTAATGTTTCAGCAATAACGCGATCAATTGATTTCTGCTAACTGTTGACAGATAATATCAGAGATGGAGTCAGAGAGAGCTCAGTCAGTGAAACATGCCTTGTGCTCTTCCTATATTCGAACTGAACTGAACAGCTTGCTGTGCATTCAGTCGCCTTATGAAACCACGTCACTTTAGTGGGAGGTTCAGTAGATAGACAAAGTGTATGCCGCTGGACTTGTGTAGAAAATATTTCAAGTGAGTGTGTTAAGTGAGAAGTGTTCTAAACTGTAATGACTAAAATAGCCTTAAATGAATCAAAACTATTGAACACACATTATCTTCCTCCCTCTGTGTTTCAAAAGAGAAACAAGTCCACTGAATCAGGTCCCTCCACTGCAACTTAACCCACCCTGTCCTAAGTCTATGACATCATATGCTCCTCCCATGAAAACACGACCCTATAAGAGGAGATGATGTTGTGTTTTTTTTGGTAGAACGGAGGAAGGAGAAGCGGTGGAGGATGGGAGCCAGCCAGCCAGCCAGAGAGGTGGATGGAGACACGGCAGCCACAGGGGCCGCTTCAAGCCTGGTGGTGATGAGATGCGATGGGACCCGACCCTGCAGAAGCCCCAGCCAGTGTGTTAGCTGACTAATCCTCTAGCCGTCCAGTGCCAGGATCCAGACTCATCAGCTTTGGTGTTCTCTTGTCAGTCTCATTTTTATAACGTCCCACTGGTCAATTCTAACCACTAATGCCCAACACAACGGCCCCTAATGCCAAGTGATTACGGAGTGCTGTTTTAGCACATTTGTCGCCTGAAAAGAAAGAAAGGGCCACAAGGCAGTGGGCTGGCTCCCTGCTCAAAGGACCAGCCTGATGAACTCAGCAGAAAGGGAGCAGGCCTAAAAGCCAGTATAAGCCACCTCTCTCGGGGTGGGCACTGTGGGGCCTAAGCTGGGTCTGGACTGAGCAGGGCAGTGGGCAGGGATTTACAGTGCCCTATTCTATAGCATATAGACAGTTCCTGTGAGCTCATACGTGAGGAGAGACTGAATGTGCACATCCGGAGCTTTCCTGCATGGCAGGCAGAGAGATGCAAGGGGCGTGGGTTTGATTTTAAAGTTGGTAGGGACACAGGGGTGAATGAGGATACGTCCCAGAGGCAGGAAAATACGAGCTTATGGTATGGTTTTTCAACAATGTAGATTTGCTTGCTGAAAACTGCCACCAAGGAGGTTAAAAAGGATATATTGATATGTACAAAAGTATTAGGGCTGCAATTTATGATATTTTTGTTATTGATTAATCTGATGATTATAAAATCTCAGAAAATACAAAAAGAAATTCTTGCAATAACAATTTCCTATAGCCCAACATGACTTGTCTTCAAATGATGTTTTGTCTGGCCAACAGACCCAAAGATATTCAGTTTACTGTCACACAAGACAAAGAAAAGCAGCAAATCCTAGCGACTGAAAAGCTGGAATGAGCACACCAACTCTGTGCTTATCTATAGCACACAACAGTGCGGATGTGATCAGACCAAAATAAAAATCTGTTTCAGCCTTGTGAATACAACGTTGGTAGGGTTGTTTAAAATTTTCTGAAACTTAAGGACCTGACAGATGTATTTCGATCGTTCGTACCTACATGTAAGTCTACACCTATGGAAAGAAATGATGGAATAACGTTACTATACATTGAACTAAATCCATTTAATAGCAGAAAAACTAGAGGTTATATAGCATCAATCTATCCACAAAGAGGGCAAAAGCAAAATAATAGGTGAACTGCAGTTACTCCATCTATTAAATGCCTGTTTTACTATTGGTATAACCATATAATGGTATCACAAATTTATGCCATCACAATGCGACTTGGACTTCCTGAGTTTAGATTCATGCTGATGCTGTAATATTAGTTACATGTCATCTGCCTCTCTCTCGTCCTCTTTTTTTTTATAGTTAACTGCTTAAAACGGCAAAAAAAAGACCCAAAATCCATAAAACAGAGAAAAAATGAAGATTCAGAGTGGGTGTGAGGTGTTTGCCTTTGCTGTACCACCAACAGGGAACAGAGCTTTGTGTAGAAATATTATCTGCCTCTGTTTGCCTACAGCTGGGGCCCCGTTAGTTGAACTGGTGCCACTGGCTAACCATGTGACATGTACAGTAAACATCATATGGAAACGACACTGCTGGGACAACACCACCAGGGAACGGAGAGTAGAAAAACACTTAAACGCTGTGCTATTGTTCTACTAATGTTTGCACGACGTAGTCAAGGTAGTTAAGTTCTGCTATCATGTACTGTATGTTATAGGTTTTATACACTGCTAAGCCAAGCCAAGCCAATGTCAACCACACAGGGCAAAGCTGAAAATGCTGCATAAATGTTAAAAACCAGAGAGACGGTTTACTGCAGTTGAGTACACACAGTAGCTAGCAAGTAGCTGCTGGAAATGTAGGGATAAATGTGTGCAAAATACTGTTTTCAGGTGAAAATAATGTCTAATGTGTTGATTCTGAACTGAGAGTAATGAATCAGAAGACCTATGTTTAAGCTTAGTTACTGTTAGTCGTCCAGTTGCCTTTAATTTAGTACTACTTTACTTCTTGAGTTCCTTTGACCTAGATGACTGAGAATCTTCACCTATGAGTTAGTTAAAGACATATTTTTAAATCCAATTAGTAAAAGTAAAGTGTTTTTAGTTATTATTCTTTGACAATATCAAATGAAGTGAAACTATTCTAAAAAAAACAGCGTATGTAAGCTATATGAACATATAGGTTTCAACTGTGATATTAAAACTGCAATGATCTTTGTTGTTCTAAAACAAAAACAAAAATTAAGTTATAAAATATAAGAGACTTAAATAAGCATATGGACCCATTGCTGTCCATCCACTTTGTGCATCTAATGGAACATGCATCTCTTTAATCACAGAGTGCAACAAAGGGGACATTATGCAGACCACAGCTACAAGGCTGTGATTAGTTCTGTTGTCATGCTGTTAGTCAGTGTGTAATGTGCAAGAGCAGCAGTCCCGCGGGAAGGTCAGACTGTATGACACACTAGGACTCTGCAGGACAACAGCATTGTATACCAGAATGTATCTGAATCACAGCAGTTGACCCTGGACCCTGGAGATATAAACCTAAAAATATATCTAAAATGTTGATTTTAAAAATCTTCAGTACAGTGGCTATTGTAATCGTTTTATGTAACTTCAATCATTAATCTTCACCTACATGTTATTGTTTTCTCATGGGTTCACCCACATTCAGCACAATGGTATGGTATGGTAATCCACTTTGAAGAAAATTGTTGCTGCGGATAATATTCAGGTGTCTGAAAAATACTTCATGTTACGTGGAAAGCCTGGTCTCAAATCGACAACAGGAATAGTAGAGGTATGAAAATAATCCCCTTTGTATTTATATATAGGCAACACGACATTATGCATGGACAAGATTCAATGGATTTTACACTGAAATCCCTTCATTAGAAGTTATAGCATTATATTGATTATATAGATATATCATATACAATCCCAGATATAATCTATAGTTAAATAATTTATATAGATAAACCCATTGAAACACGGAAAAGCAGAACACAGAAAGGTGTTTGAACCCACGATCTCCTGGCTGTGAGTCGACTTTGCTAACCAACCATTGAGACAGCGAAGTGCTGAAGCCTCCTCGCTGCCAGTGGTCAATAGACATTTTAAAATTACACCCATAAATTCCCTTACAAACTAATACTTGAAATGTGTTAGATAGTACATTTAAGAATGTTTTCTTTGTCTTACCTTTTAATCAGGCATTTTGGTTTTATCCCACCAGCCTGGAATTTCTGTCTTAACTTTCATTGGATTCATTAGTGTTAATGAGCTTGTCACTGCTATCTAACTTACTGCCATCTCCAAAACCCACAGCACAGATACGACGTGAGATGATGCAAATACACAAAATACAAACACAACATCAACACGCTGAATTAAAGTTACTTTGCGCAGTTCAAACCACAGAGATGTAATACTTGTTCAGAGCAGAGAATGATCAACAAAAAAGAAAGATCCTTGGGTGTTGCAATAAACATCGACCCTCAAAAAACATCTCCTTTCATCTTCCTCCAGAAGACCAAACTTTTAGACATGACGAGCATGAATTAAAAATAATAACATTAAGCGCCAACAAATAATATGTCAAGCCAGCAAATTAAAACCACTCCGCTTAACCATAACCTTCCAAAAAATGCCATTTGATTAGCTCTGTGCTCGTCATAGATTATCACAGCGGCTCTCACGTTCACTCACCACACATGCATGCGTATGCCTGCACACGGTCTGACTCCAGCCACGGTTAAACCAGAGGGGTGCTCTTCTATGTGTCTCTACGTATGCACAAGCAGTATGCAAGTCAGTGCGATTGCCTGTCTGAGTGAATACGGGGTGATCCTCAGCAGCACGCACTGTGCACTGAGAGCAGAGCCAACCTGGTGTGACATCTGTAAAGGCCGTGAGATAATCTACATGACACTGCCACTGATAGGAGTGGAGATATTGATTTAAAAAGCGGCAGCTCTAAAATTAGATTCCTATGAGTTCTGATTGGGCTAGAGGCATGCTCCTCTGTGGAAATATGAGCTTATGGGCAGAGCTGTGTGTCGTGATAAAAGATTTGACGATGGAAACTCCTACTACTCTAGCAGTCCTGAGTAAAGTCAACCTAACAACGCGGGGGCCCTCTGGCTTGACCTCCTGTTCCCTTCCTCCCTCCATCCTCTCTCCCTTTGATAACAGAGACATTCCTGAGCTCGTTCCCTGCCTTGCCGCAGGCCTCTCCCTTAATTCCAGTGGTGTGTGTGGAATGTTGGACTGGAGAGCCGAGCAGCCAAGCGATTGGAGGTGAACAGACGAGAGGAAATGAGCAACATTAATAAACTCAGGTCTGTTATGGCTCCTGGTGCTTGAAGCAACTGGATGCCCACAGCAGGATGGACCGGCACATATGCATGCACACAGGCACACAGGCACACACACACACACACACACACACACACACACACAAGCAGGGAGAACATCTGCTATACAATGCGCAAATCTGGAGCAAGCCTATCCATATGTAGCTCTGTAGTTGGATTAACTGTGCAAGTGAATCAGAGGACTGGATTATAGGAAATTTTGGGATCTTTTGAACATGCAGATCAGACACAATCAGATCAATGTACAGCTTAGCATCCCAGCAATAAAATGTCAAAGAACCGGCAACACAGTTGGAAAAGATTGTATTTTATGAGAATGTTTTACTTTGCTTAGCAATTTATCAAAATAGACTTTAAGAATGCATTATTCTAACGGCTTTTCTAATGATGTGCAGTACTGTTACCACGATTCTAGCTGCATAACCTGAAGTTTGACTCTAAGGCTACTGTGATCTATAGCCTAAACCGCTCAAACAGAAAATCAGCAAAATGAGCAAATTCCAGAAAGTCAGAGGCTGGTCTATTATAGTCTGGTCAATTTCCTTTGGACAAGTAAAGGGTGTGAGTGTGAGAGACAGAGACAGAGAAACAGAGAGAGACAGACAGACACAGAGCAGGGAGAAAACATAAAGCCGGTACAGGCCAGGTGAGCAGAGCACATGGGCGAATAAAATGAGAAGATAAACCGCGAGAAGATCAAAGGGAAGAAAAAAAAAGAGCAAATGTTATAATCTAAAAAAAAGGCAGAGGGAACACTCTGTCCTGGATGTTACAGTCAGAGGCAGAGTGATGGGCTGGAAAAAAGATGAAGGGCAAAACATATCAGAAAGAGAGATATACGGCACTGCTGCAGAGTCCGATCGGAGCATAAATCTCTACCACTCCTCCCTGCTTCTGGAAGTCAATTCTTTCCATTGGGTGCTGCTTTATTTATGGGTCACCATTAGGGATAAACCATCAGCAGCTATGATGAGTTGCTGTTACAGAGAGGTGGAGCTTGGTGGGGCAGGACGGGTGTCACCAACACATCCAGCCGCCTCACTTGAGAATCAAACGACATTTTGACGTTGCACACTGTAATTTAAACCGCTGCAACCAGGCCGTCTGTTAATCACCAACCTTTGACTATCATTAGATTGAATTTCTTGATGGTCTAAAAGTCTTCAAATTATTTTCACCTTGTTTTTTGGTGTTGAGGGAGTAAAAAAGCAGGGGATGTTTCCACTTTCAACCAGTGTTGCTCCTGACAAAGCCACTGGCTCTCAGGGTGTGTTTGTATGTGTGCTCACATGCATCAATGTGTGACTGGCTGCCAATCTCACTGACACGAATGCAGCTCCTCACACACAGAGGAGACAATAAAAAGTGACAATGTCACCGAGTTGTCACGTTCACTGTGACTGCACCACACAGCGGGGTTTTTTTGTAGTACTGCGACCTCGCCTTTGACCTTTTCCAGCACCCACTCGACACGCCTCCCTCTCTGCCCAGTTTGTCTCCCACCACACCATCTCTACCTGTAATCGCTGCCCACGTGCTTGGCTCCTTGTCTGCCTGTCTGTCTGCCAGCCTGCTTCAGGACCGAGGAGGCCAGCCAGCCAGCTTTATTAAAAGAAAACAAGCAGGAGAAATAACTGGGGATGCAGGGATATGAGGACAGTTAATCTGCTGGCAACGTCACTGAGGCTCTCAGGGAGCTTCCGCAGAAAGCAAGCCAGAAATCTATATTGTCTAAGGGTGCTTCACTGACCAGGACTCCTCTGAAATGGTCATTGGTGAACGCTTGGTAGGGATTCTAAAAAAATGCATAAAACACCATCTTTATTCTTTGCAGCTCCACTTTACTGCACGGTAAATACCAATGGCACCAGATGGACTATATTCAGTTTGTTTAATGGCCACTAAAGGCAGAGAAAGGCTACAATACATGGGCAATAGAATAGAATAAAAAAAGAATAGAAAGGAGTAGAGCATTGTTTTTGTCTGTCTTCAAGCTTTCTGGCAGGCTCCAAGAAAAGGCGCTGACCCAGGGATGACAAAATCCCTATCACCTGACTGATCAGTCACCCCCCCCCTGCTCTCCCCTCTGCCCCCTCTCTTATTTTTAATGAAATATCTCCAGCTAAGGCTCGACACCACCTCATAAATATGAGCAAACGCGCTGGGGAGTTCATGTCTCCCTTTTTCTGTTTCATCAACAAGAACGAGAACAAAACACAGAACATTTTGTACTCATTGTCCACGCAGTCTTCTTCTGCTGCTCCCTGCACAAGCATCTCTAACGCTTTCTCTTCAAGGGGTCATGCCAATAATTTGAATCCAACAACAACGTTCAGAATTGAGTTCTTTATCTAACTCCTTCCCATCAGCCAGTAGATAAGATATGATGTTAAAATTGTTATATTGGTAAATATTTGCCAATAACACAAAAGTGCAGATGAATCTGTGCCCATCTCTCTTTCTCTCTCTGATGCTACACAGATCTGCCACTCTGCTTGGTCGTGAGATCCCCAGTGGTCCTTTCCGGAATGTCAATTTCAGTTAATAACATTTTCTGGCTTTGCCCATGAAGTCACAGAGGGAGCCACAACAGTACAGGCATCTGCTTACTGTAAGTGAAATATACATATGTAGCCCACATGCGAAATTCCTGTGGTTGCTTATTTGAATTCAGAGACAGTAATAATGCACATCGTAGATTAAATGGTAAATGACTGCAATTATAGGCTTCCATCCAAAATGCAGCAAGCTACCATGCAAGGTGCTTGACTGACCATACGGAGCAATTTGGGGTTTAGTATCTTGCCCATGGGTTAGTGGATGACCCGCTTTACCTCCTAAGCCACCGCAGCCCTCAATTACAAATTTTCAGGTTAAAAGGTCCATCAAAGGAAGAGATTCATCTTGTTTTGTCTCATGATTTATGGAGTTCCATTCAACAAAAAGACTGCATGAGCCTCTGTGACGCTCAGATCATTATTTTTAGTGATTTTATATATCAGTTCATAAACAGTTTGGAAAGGGGTTTAAACATATGCAAGACATATGTAAAAAGGTGTAAAGACAGATATGTAACATAAAATATATATACACATATCCACTTATGCCAAAGACCACAAGCATCCTCTCCCATTCAGACGGGGTTAAAATGGAGACCAGTGCTGAGGAGGTCAGGGCTCCCTTCATGGGCAGCATTAAGATGGTTAGTGATGAAACTCTGCCCTCTGCAGGATAAAAGCTCTCAGTGACCTGCTTTTCAGAGAGGTTGACTGGAGAGGACGGTCAGTGCTCTTCCAATCGTCTTACTGTAGCACAAGCACCATTAGTGGTCACACAGGTGCACTGCACAATAGCGTCGGAGAAAGAGTAAATACTGTAGTTCTTGTTTTGCATCCTATACACAGTAGTCATAAAAACAAGGAACAGAGCTGGCCGAGAGACACTGGAGTTGTCCAAGGTGTGGAGTTCCTTTTTAGACTCATAAAGTGAATCTGATTATAACATTTTAACAAGATGTTAAAAAGCACAAAATGTACCTTTATGTTACATCTTTCCGAAGAAAGAGCTTAGCATAAGTGTTTATTAATGCATTTGTTAACAATGCTATCTCTTCCTGTGAGAAACCATAAGTGGAGACTGGTATATAAATAAATAATGAGTGACAATATAGTAAAAGACAGTGGTAACAATATAAAACATGTCTTTATATGAAGGTTTTACTTGTTGATAAATACTATACATACACCAAAAACACGTTATATCTGCTTAAATGTTAATAAGACTTAAAGCATGACCATATATTACACTTAAGTAACTGTATTCCCTTGAATTCATTTATTTAATTAAAGGAAAATGAATGTAATATACGTATTTAGGATGAATGCATACATATCCTATAAGGCAGGCTGTGGCTTGGTGGCCGAGCGGTCGCCTGCCAATCGGAAGGTCGGCGGTTCGATCCCCCAGCCATGCGTCGAAGTATCCTTGAGCAAGATACTGAACCCGAAGCTGTGTTTTCGGTTTGCGAATGTGCTCATATGTAAGTCACTTTGGATAAAAGCGTCTGCTAAAATAACTAGATGTAAATGTAAAACTGTTAATAATCTAAAGCAATGGTTTAAACTGTTTCATGCCAGCTTTATAACATATATCATAAATCTGCAGCTAATTTACATCTAGATGAGACCTTTAAAAAGGCCCCAGAGGTCACTTTAAGTCCCTGTGCAGTGGGAGTCAAACAGCAAAGAAAGCTGATTCATTTTCCTCAAAGTAACACACACACAGTTGCAGAAATAAAGTCTCAGAACCTTAAGTGGTCTTTGACCAGGAAATTGGAAGGCCCCAGCAAAATGGTGGATAGTTTATTTTCTGTAATGTCGCTATTATCATTAGCACAGGAGAATGTAGCTTCACTCCCTGTACTGTTGTTAATGGAGATCACTGAACGAAAAGCTTCAATCATTCATGAAAATGAAAATATACGGCTATTGATGTCATAAACGTATAAATGTCTGAACTAAAATAACTGGTCAGTTTCTTGAAAACAGGTCCCATCTTAGTTAATCAGCAGCAGCACAGGCCATTGCTGCCTTGTTTAATGGACTTGGGAGGAGGGACCATCAGAACCGTGAACAGAGTATATCCCTCAGCAGGTAGCGTCCTGAAATAGCAGTCTTGATCCTAATGGTGCACAGCATAGCCCCTGGCTTCTGACGAATCCATCCTGAGAGGCCCCCCTGTCCCCGAGCAAGAGGTCCTCCTGAGGCGCGCACACACAAAGACAGAGACAGACACACACACACATGCAGTGACAGACAGAAAGACACGCACACACACACACACACACACACACACACACACACACACACATCTCCATGTACCCTGACGGCTCTGATTAACCCACTTCCTCTTGGGGGGTTTTTTCTCCGTTTTTCACTTGCTTTACTCCTCTCAACAGACAGACGCCACAGAGGCAGGTTGCAGGTTGGCATCATGACTTCCCCGGGGGCGTCTCACTTTACAGCGTTTCATATTGCTGGTGGTCAATTTAGTTGAGAGGGAAAATAAAAGTCAAACGTGAAATGAGAGCCCCTGGAGGTGCCTGCATGGAGGGAATGGTGAGAGAGAGAGAGATCTTTCTGTTCACCTGCAGCACCGAGGAGACTGACATTGGTGAAAGAGGGCAACATACACAGGTGATAAAATGAAATACAGGGACAGGGGTGACACTATGAGCTGCAATACCACTGATAGGACAAAGAGATCACATTTTTGAAATTGGGCATATTTCAAGAATCATAATTTGCCCACGATTTTCTCAACATACTTTCCGCTCAGTAAAGTGCTACAGCACAGAAAATAACTCATATTGATATGTCACTCAAAGTATGTCAGTCAGGTCTCTTATACATGTGCACGTATATGTTTTTTCTGTATACATTGTTTTTTCACTTTGTTTTTTTCTAATATTACATTTATTGTGTTGGTTGTTCCCTCAGTCATCTGCTTTGACCCTTTCTTTGTCCATACAAAAGCTTCTCTTTTTCTTCTTAATCTAAATTTTTTGTGGTCCAAAACTTTCAGTCAGTTTCAGTCATTTACCAAACCACGCTGTAGGAATGCACAGAAACACACACACATTGTCTCTCACACACACACACACACAGAGAGAGAGAGTTCTCATCAACCTAAGGTATGGGACACGCAACCAGTCGATGTGTGAGAGGCAATATAAGTCAAAGCTGATATCATGTATATATCCTCTTTGTATCAGGAAACCTATGGCCATGTCAAACAGCAACTTCACTCACCCATGCTTCATTAGATGGCAAGGCGTGATGGGAAGAATACTGGAGATACTAAAAACACTTAACAAGTGCACTTGACTGTAAATAAAAAAAAAAAAAAGTAATATCTATAAACAAGAGAAGTTCAAACAGTGGCGAAGGACAGGGAGATCTAAAAACAACTTGTATCCCATACAAACTAGAATTTGAACAAGTCATACAGAAAATTCAATACTTTAAAAGTCTACTAATGAGGACAAGTACAAAAACAATGGACTCACTTAATATTACCGATTTTGCACGTCAAGGGGTTTCTATTTCCAGGATTCTATTGCATTCTATGGACTTTGAGATGCATAGCTTACTGTATACAATTTTATGCATATTTTTTAAATCAATTAATGAAGATAAAATTGTCTCGGGAGTTTGCTGTTTGACTCTTTTATTGATTTTGAACTGCAGCCTGTGGGTTGAGTATAAAGAGGCTGTTTTTTATACTGTGGATTTAATGGTTGAAACCTTGCTTTTTAAATGAACTTTGTGTGTTACATTGAGTTTACTGCTTTCTTTTGCAAACCCCCCCACCCCCGCTACTAATGTAAATGCTGAACTGACTGACCTTTAAAAGTGAGACATTCCGTGAGTCATCTTTCACAATTATAACACTCTTTTCATTTACAGCCTTAGTGTGTTAAATCAAAACAAAAAAAAATATTGCTTAATAGTAACATATGATCTTAATATAGTGGCTAAAAAACAGATGGTATACATTAAATATAAGCATCAATGAAAGAGTAGCACATACTGTAAGCTGTCTTCTAGAGCTACAATAAAAAGAATTTTCACCAACATATTCACTAAAATAAAAAATGAAACCCTTTTGACATAATCACACACTACAACCTGTTTTCTCTCTGTGCCCTCTCAACATAAAAACTGCCTATTCACATTACTTTAACCTATGTGCGCTATCACCCTAACCTCCCACACCCAGGGCAAAGTAATTGTGTTGCCATGGAAACAGAGGAGAGGGCCTAAATTCTGAGCTGCTGGGAATCCATCCCATCTCGTTAGACGAAGCTGCTGCTGCCTGCCACGTGGTACCAGATGAATGTTGAAGTCATAAATTAACCCAATCTTCTCTTTTCATAATCCAACACATCTTACGCATGAGCCAATGATGTTCGCAACTGACACAACAGGGTTTCCGTCCCAGTGCACAAACCACAGCCAACAAAAAAAATCTAAATACAAACCACAAAAAGCCAGTGCAGAGTGTGGGGGGATTACATTGCCATTTAGCCTAAATCTAGACTACAAAGTGTACTTGCTTTTAAGTGTGATCAGTTATTCAGAGTAAAACATTTCAGCACTGAGACCTGTGCTTGACATGGAGCTGGGACCAACACAGGGATGGATGTGAAAGCAAAGCGAAAATTACATCAAAACACCAGAGCTACTGAAGGTCACTGAGGGCACACTGTCAGTCACTGAGGCTGAAAATCACTACTAAATGTCTAACAGGAGAATTACACGTTACTATGACTAAATTTAAACTTAACTGGCACAAGGACCTTGAATATTGAGCTGAACAGAAGCATAACATTGGTACACGAGCTACAGTATGTGCCACTGAGAGCGCTGCTGGGTCAGTTGGTCTGATTCGATCAATGAAATTAATTCCGCTGCTCCGTTAATTAAACATCGCAGGGCAAGTACAGTGCTTGATGTTATTTATTCAGTATTGACAGTTACATATGTGGCGGTGAGCAAAAATTTGTATTAATATACTGCAAGCAAACACGTAAAGAACGAGCACGAAGGCGAGAACAATAGGTCGACTTTAACCAGCGGTAGCACATTCAGTCAGTAACATCGGGCAGGGACAGGGTTAGGCCTAGCTTGTGGCACCAAGCTGAGCTGCTGCTTTTCATCAGTCAAGCTTCCCATCTTTCTGCTCTCTTTTAACTTTCCATCCTCCCATCTCCTCTTGTTGTTCCCATCCTTTCTTTTCTCATCCTATCCGCTCGTGCCCTCTAGTAATTCCTCCATGCCTCAACTATGCCCTCCTCCATCCTGTTCTTCTTCTGTCCCCGTTTGAGAAATGCTGACCTGCAGACTCCCCAATCAATATCACACAGAGGACAGCAGACCGCCGGACATACTAATATGAAGACACACTTCCTGCAATGTATGCGGCCAGGGCATCCCTTTAGCAATGATCTCACCCACACAACATGCATGTACACACCCTTTAAAGCAAGAGATTTTGTCTGATTAATTTAATTTAATGTGAACTGTTCCATATGACCCTGTGTAAAATAGGGCCTTCTCACTTACAGGCTGCTGCTGTGGATGTCAGATCATTGCTTCATCTATCTTTAGAACCAACACTGATCCCGCTTGCCCTTCTTGCCTGACATTACATATGCACAGTGCCACGGGACGAGCTAACATGAGGGGCAGGGTGCATGTCATTATGCAGAGGGCTCCGTGTCTTTAAACAGCTAATGAATCACTGCGATCAAAGTCAAAGCCATAGGGAACCTGAAAGCTATTGCCAATGCTGTAGATTTGCTGCTGGTAAATGGTGACTGCAATAAACAAAAGGCTTCATCGGCTGTCCCGGATTAGAGGCTGACATTTTTTGGTGAATCCTGTGGGTCACGGGATTCCTGTGGGATTCCAGCAGGATGATTTCAGTATTCATCATGGGACTGGGACGGCACAGGAAAAAAAGTCAACGGGGGCGGGCGGGAATGGGAATCATGGGTCCGATTTTATATATAAATATGCAGTTCTAATATGAAAAAATGCTATTTTCAGATTTCTATTTTATATCTGGAATGGTATGGCGTCATTCTTCAGGGACAGTGGGAGTGGGATGGGACAGGAGTGAAAATGCACTCCTGTGTCAACCTCTATCCCAGATAGCTGGCATGAACCTGCTGCCTGTAAAAATAATCATAAGCTGAAAAAGTACATGACAAAAACATGAAATGTACAGAGATGAACCATGGCCTTTACTTTACGTTGCTATTCCTACACATTAATGCTACTTTGTATATTTGGCTTTTTGTATTCGTTACT
This sequence comes from Coreoperca whiteheadi, assembly GCA_011952105.1. NCBI lineage: Eukaryota > Metazoa > Chordata > Actinopteri > Centrarchiformes > Sinipercidae > Coreoperca > Coreoperca whiteheadi. Next base: position 14,802,010 of record CM022485.1, read on the forward strand.
TTTACTATCATCATCATCATTATTATTATAGTAGTAGTAGTCAGTGGTGGAAGACATATGAATGTATTTTATTCAAGTAAAAGTAGCAACATCACAGCAAATTGTACTTTAAGTATCAAAAGTTAAAGTACTCATTGTGCTGCTGTCAGTTAAAATTTTTGTTTTATATTATTAGATAGTTCTTACTGATACATTAATATTGTAGCAGTGAAGCTAATTATAACTGCTTTACGCCATACTGTTAGATAGTTTAAACTGTAACAATGCATCATATTATAAAAACTGATCATACAGTATGTTTTGACTGTAAAATTTTGATCAGCAAAGTAACTAGTAACTATAGCGGTCAGATAAATGTATTGGAGAAGAAATATTAAGTAGTTTGAAATGAAAATGCTCAAGTAAAGCCCTACATAACTGTACAAGGAGAGTACTGAGTAAACGCACTTACTTTCCACCGACAGTAGTAGTAATAGTAGTAATAGTAGTAATAGTAGTAATAGTAGCAACAGCAGCAACAGTAGTTGTGGAAGTAGTGGGTCAAATAACAATATATATCATTGTTAGTTAACAGTTGTTGATAGCACAACTAGAAATCTGATATGACATTTTGTTTTGCAACAAAACTGTAACTGAATGTTACACAGTCATTAATCCCTCTAATATTAGTAAAGGTGGTAGCAGTGGAATTCCTCTATTCAGTATTATCATTATTATTTTTTTGATGTTTCTATTTCATTTTAATATTGTTTCACATACATAGGGTATACATCCCCCTACCAACAGTATTTCCTTCAAATGTAGCATATTCCTATGATTTATAAAAATAATATGAAAATAAAAATGGCTCCATTATATTATATTCTATATGCAACCCCCCAATCCCCCCACGCACACACATAATTCCTGCTGACAGGTCACTCTTTTTTCGTACTTTGATGGGGTTTTTTCTTATTCTGTTCAACTCTTCAACTGTCATGATTATTAAGTCAATACTGAAAACATACATATCATATAAAACATGTCTGTCTTTTGATATGTGCATCACTGTCATTAATACATGTATTACATGTAGTGCTTCCCCTAGAGGCAGGTAAAGACAGAGCAGAGCTGTGGTCTCAGTCAGATTTTGGTGACTTCACTTGCAGCTTTCACTTTATTGCATTATATATCTACAGACGTTATGTCCACAACCTCACTGCGAGTGTGTGTGTGTGTGTGTGTGTGTGTGTGCGTGTGTGTGTGTGTGTGTGTGCAGAACAGTAACACCACCCTGCAGCTTTAATAGTTCAGCCTCACACACGACACACACAGGCAGACACAATCATATTCATACTCACTATCTAATAAGGTAACATAAGTTAAATGGCATCAAATAGGGGAAACTAACGTCTTCATCCAGCATCCACGAAATCCGCTGTATTTCAAGATTGACTTTTTATACAAGACCGAATTTACAACACAGGGTTGTATAATGAAATTTTGTTTTGTAGTTCTCTTTATGCTACTCCAAAAAATGTTATACAATAGATCAGTGAAGAAATAATAAGTCATAGAAATAAAAACTATTTTAAATGGTGGAGTGCTGAGGATGAATTTAGCAGTCTCAGAGCCAAAAGGAAGAAGCTGATCTGCAGTCTGGTGGTACGACAGCGGAGACTTCTGTATGTCTTGCCAGATGACAGCAGGGTGAACAGGCGTGGCTGGGGTGGGTACTGTCCTATATATATATATATATATATATATATACAGTATATACAGTATATGAAAGCCTTGTTATCCTCCAAAGCAGCTAGTGGACACATTTGACTTACAAATTCAGCAGCTTTTGTTCTGATGGCTGGTGTTACTTTCCCACACTGATGATTACTGCTACTGTGGATTTCATAATTTGTTCAGAAATAACCACTGTTGCTTTTGTAACACCACATCTGGCCCCACACACACACAAACTCATGCAAAGGTACAGGCACTGAAGAGGCACACATACATGTATGTAACCACAGAGGTTGCAGACAATTTTCTATTCAGTGGCCTGTTTCAACTCAGGTAAGATAAACGACATGTATGTGAATTGCAATTTTGACCTGTTGTGCCTTGAAAAAAAGAGATGAAGAGAATGAGTTATAAGGTGTCTGTGGCGGCTCCTGTCTATCCAGGGAAAATGTATTCATCTAATCGGAACATCCTGCACCCTGCCGTCAAACCATTCTCTCATCTCTCATACGGTCCATCCATGTCATAACCTCCACTCCTCCCTCACATCTATCACTCTGTTTTGTAATCTCTTTTTTCCACTCTCTCTGTCAGTCGGCGTGTTTGTCATCTCTGGCCCAGCAGAGAACCGAGAGGTCTGCCTCACCACAGAGTACATGATGAATTACGTTTAGGGCCCATAGGCAATGTCTGCTGGATGATAACACTACACTCAAAAAGTCTGGAAGCTAGGTGCAGTAAATGCTACCCAGCTTAGAAATAACATCAATTTGTTTTCCTGAACAGAAATCATTTAAATAGAAACTTGCCATTCAATTGAACTGAATTATTTGCTCCAAAATGCCTGTGAATGAGCTCTACCTCTGGTGCTGACTACTACTGACCACTATAGCTGCGTTTCAACCGCAGGAACTTTCGCCAGGTACTAGGAACCTTTGAAGGAAATCAGTGCGTTTCCACCGCAGTAACCAGGGTCTAAATAAAGTTAATCTGTTTTTTCCCCGCTGACACTGTAAATACATAGATGTATAGTATGTGTGTGAGGACATGTGTAGATTAGAAACATTCTGCAGTTGTGTTTACAGCATGATCTAATACAGTCCTTAAACATGCTTACATGGCATATTTAACTATTACGCATCCACCTCGGTATATACTAATACCAAAACTCAATAAAGAAATAATTGGAAAAAAAAAAGAACCAAAGAGGAATGCATTCAGATAAAGAAAATTAAATACACTCAGTTTGCTGTGAAACTGACAGGTAACTGCCACTTCCACTGTACAGTACTAAGATGGGAAGTACGCCAAATTAGCATTCAAGATGCGTGATCTGCTTATATGACCTGACTGAGCTGGGCCTGGCAATTCTGGCACTGAGTCAGATTCCGACTTCGAGTTTGTGATCACAGTAATGCCTCAAGAGTAAAAAAAAGAAACTGGGCTCACCAGGAAAACAACAGCATCAGCTGCTTGCTGAAATGCTGTAAAGGACCTATGTTTACGTTTCCCGAAGTGACCTCTAGAGTTTGTCAGAATAATGATTTTACTCTCTCAGAACCAAAGGCAGGAGATGTTTTACACATACATAACACTTTACAACCTCAATGAAATAGCATAAAATTGTGATACCATTGCGTACAAACACACACCTCCTATTATATTGCTCTTCTTGCTACCATTCAAATGTGGTTTTATATGAAGGGCGGGTTAGCTAATCACCTCAAGCCACATTTGATTGGATAAATGTATGTATCCGATGTCGAGTTTAAGATGAGTGACTAAAAATATTTTTACCCTTTTAGGAAGAGAAAAGGGATTTTGATATGAAAATGCTCAAAAACGTGATTTTTTTAGTTGCTGGATCTTAACCAAACCTTAAACAAATAGGTGGAAAATGCACATTTGAACTGTTTATGTAACAGTAAAACGGGTCTTTGTAAGGTACTGACAAATAACCCATTCTGTCATTTAGGTATGAGAAATTGAGAAGAAGTGATATTACTTTTGAAAATGAGCAATATTCACTTTTAATGGTCCTCGTCTCTGTGAGTTTAGAAATCCTATGTGACCAGGTCTATGACACCCTTTCAAACCCCATAGGATTAATTCAGAAAATAGATGGTGGTCATTAACTAGCCCTAAGCCTCACTTTTTGTGTATTCTCGTTGTCTTATTTTGACCGACTAAGTGGAAAATTGAGGCCAAAAGATCTATTGGGAATCAAACCAGAGCCCAGCGATCAGACACAGAGCTGTGCTACATGGATCTCACCAAAACAGTCGGTACTTTCAGCTCAAGGACTCAGAATATCAGGTCACACTTCATAGCAACACACATGCACACTCACACACATACGTCTACCCAGTGACATTGTTGTAAGGAATCAATCCTTTCCTTCAGTACACATTGGCAGCTACTTTGCATTAGAAGACAAATAGAGGAGCCATTGGTCTGTATTGAATAAATAATAGCAAAAATCCCAGGTGAGTTCCCCCAGTTTAACCACAGACTTCTCAGATTCTCCTCTCCACAGCCTTCACACACTAACCTTGTTGTTTTTTAATCACACAAAAATAGCTTCAAGTGAAAGAAAGAAAACACTGCATTATGAAGTAGATCATTTCTTCCATCTATTATTCATGCTTCAGACTCATGGACATCTTGGAAGCGAATGTATTTGTGTAACATGCTCCGAGCATCCAATACTGTTGCATGGAGTGAGAGCTCAGTGAGATGAAATGGATACCAAGGCCTTTTTATAGTCTGCCTCTTCGATATTCTTGATGGAAAAGAGGAGGCGTAATTGAGAATCAATGCTTGAGAGTGCAAACTTTGAACTCAGCTGAATATTGTATAGGATAAAACATGTTGTACATGCACTGAGATTCGCCGACAGCATTGCGAGTACTGTTGCTGTATCATGTTAAGAGAAAGGATTAAAAGATTGCAAGAAGGGAGGAAGAAAGAATTCACAGGTTTTTCTTGAGGCTGTGCCTGAAGACTATCGTTGCTGATGGATGGTCTTTAAAGATAAAACTGTGAGGCATCACTATGACTCTGACTCTTTCTCCGACTGGTTTGTCTACACTGATGCCTGAAATAATTTCTACAGTATTCACATCAGTGTGGGATTCGTTCGCTGAAAGATTAGGAAAAGTAAGGCTTGTTCGGGCTACAACTACAGGCCTTACATTTTCCTCACATCGTTGAGGCCTATTTTTACCCCTATAACAGGGCTGCTATAATTGGACATCACATCTCCCACTCAATCCAAAGACCACCATGACTGCAACAAGAAGGTTTGTTTTTTGTAGATGACATAACAGAAAAGTCCCATCTAACTTTCATTCACCATCTGCCTCTACAGCTCCAGCACAACCCACCTCTGCTCTTCACTTCACTCACGTCTGCAAAGGTAAGAAAAAAAATCAGATTTAGGCCAGATGGACCCCTGCCAAGTATTATGCAGCAGAGCACTCAAGGTTGTTTTAAATCTATGAGATATTTTCGCCTCTGTCTCAAAATTAGAAACTGACAGGAAACTACATGCCAGCAGTCAATCACACTGACAAACTCGGTCAAACAGACGTGTATGTGTGTGTGTGTGTGTGTGTGTGTGTGTGTGTGTTGCTTCATTCAGGTTGGCGAAGCTGTGCTGTGTCATCTCTGAGCACATCCCTGACTGTCACCCCCACCCTGCGACTTCTTCTGTCCACCTTCAACCCTCCTTCACATCAGTAATGGATTCACTTGTGTGAACTGCGAATGCTGCCTCTCTTAAACATGATCATAACGAGCCCCACTCCTGCTCTGACGACAGGCCGGCTGCTGTACAGGGGAAGAATAATGACTCCTTACACAGGCACACCAGGCAGCTCCCAATTAAGGCCAGCTAAAATACTGAACACCCAATGAGCATGCACACACACACACACACACACACACACACACACACACACATACACACACACTGCAGAATGTCAACATGGAGAGGAAGGACGGGGGCAGATGAGGAAACATCACACTGTGAACATTTATTAAAGGAGACATCTACAGAGGGTTAAGATATAAAGAAAATGGTAGGGGGGAGAGAGAGATATTCAGTAGTGCTGTGCAGGAGAGAGATTTATCTGTATCTGTGTGTCCACTGTGGTCTCATACCACAAAAAAACTGCCTTGCCGAGCATGCATTAGAAGCAGGTTGGCATGCTTTTACATCATAAACCGTTGGTTGCTTTCCCAAAAGCCACATCACTCATAAACACACACATGCACACACACACACACACACACTCACAAGCACGCTTGAGTTGACCGGTGGAGAGAGTGGGCCAAACGCAGTTCTCAGCTCAATGGACAATCCCACAGTTAGTAAGGGTTTTTTAGGTCCAAGCAGCTTACCCAATCATTTATCAGATTAATACTTTTCATGAGAATAAACCAGTCATAGAGAGAGACATACGGAATGTGTTAAACTGTGCTCATCTGAAAATCAAAGACATATTGCATATGTGTGCGGGTGTGTTTGTGTGGACGCATGTGTGCGAGCGTATTAGTGCTGTAGCTTGTGCAAATGTTAAATCTGAATGAAACCATTAGGAGAAAAAAAATGTGTTTGGACTTCTCGGACATTTAGTCTCCCTTGAAATCACAGTAACTGTAATTTAGCAAATGTAATCACAGCTTAGATTTAATGCAAGACTGTAAAATAGTATTGCTAAAATATTATTAACTGCCTCAATGCTGTTTACATCACTGAAGCAGTTAAGTTCCCCATTGTTATTATTTTAAATGTATGGGTCCAATAAATGAAAAATGGTGTTCCTTCAACGTTTCTATCATGAGACAACACACATACTAGAAAGAAAAATTACAGTTTTTGATAATCGATTAATCGTTAAATAATTAATTTCTTAAGGAGTTGCTGGCTCCAGCTTCTCAAATTCTGAAGATTTTATGCTTTTCTTTGTCAAACATGATAGTAAACTGAATCACTTTGGGTTTTGGACTGGTGGTTGAATAAAACAAGACTTTTTAAGAAGTCACCTTGGAGTGTGGGAATTTATAACAGGGATTTTCGGCACTATTTTTGGACATTTTATCGGCATTTAATCACCTGATCAAGAAAATAATCAGCAGATTAATCATCAGTGAAAATAACCGTCATCTTGCGCTCAGATGTCCTCCTATATGTGTACATGTTAAGTTGGTGTGATGAAATCGTGAGTGAGCCTTACACTGGAGTCGAGCAGATCGATGCTGTCCAGGCTCTTGCTGCGGTGAATGCGGCCTTTGATGCGACGTAGAGAAGGTTTACCCTGGCTCATGGGCAACGAGAGGGTGGAGGTGGCAGGCATTGCCATAGCACCAGCACCACCTGTAGCACCTGTAGGCCCATCTGAACACCCGGGAGCACCTGAGGGGGATGTATCTCCATCTTGAGGGGGCACCCTGCAACAGAAAACAAAGTGAAACAAAGACGATGATAGAAAAGATGCAGGCAGATTAATACATTATTCTCAGCGATGGCAACATTGAACATTTTAGATTTCTTCTTTTTCTTTCGTTTTCCGCCACAGCCACACTTCCCCCGTCGGAAGTCACTCTAAAGAGGCAGATAAAGTCAGAAACTGACTTCAGAATGCTAATGTTGCTCTGTGTCTTCTGGATGTGTTAATAGTTTACTGTTTGCAAACACATAATGATTTTATAAGTTGATATTAGGTCTAGGTTGTGTTTACAGCTTGTTTTATGTCCCCAAAGTGGCCAAAAAAATCAGTTAATGCAGATTTAAGTGCATGTAAATGTACTGTGTGTCACCTAAATGCACCTGTTACATTTAATTTTACACTTTATTCTGTACGGTGAGCAACTGAATGCAGAGTTTACACTGTTCACAGTTTCTGTTTCACAGTAATGACAGCTTCAATTGACAGTGCAAACATATCTGAGACTTCTGGGTAAGTCTTAAACTCTTGAATGTTTCTGATGTTGAATAGCTTGTGGGCTCAACAAGTTCACGTAACCACATCCATAAAATACCACAAGATTCACAATGACCACGTTCTCTCCGAAGAGCAATCCACCCTGCACGCACTGCTAGCAGGCACTGCTGCATATCAGAGGGAAAACATAAAGATGCCTAGAGGATCAAAGTGACATAACTTTCCTCTTGCGGTCTTTACTTTTTAAAGTACATCCTCTCCTGTTGGCTGTAGTGGAATTCATGCAAGTGTGAATAATTGGGCTGAATGTCAGCGGGTAGCCTGCAGATGGAGACTAGGTATGGAGCATCCATTTGTCTTCTATTATTAAGCCACAACGAAGCTGCTTTGCTTCTAACAGGCATGGCTGCAAAGGCAGAGAATTTCCAAGGTAACTTAAGGTGAATTGCCAGAGAAAATTACCACTCACTGTAATTCTGACAACTTTCAACCTCATGCCTTAAAAAGGTAATAAAATACAAAAAACAATGCATACATGTGGTTTAAAGAGCGGTAGGGCTTGCAGACAAAAACTGCATAATCATCAACTATTTTGATAATCGATTCACCTTTCTGGGTCACTTTTCTGGCAAGAATTCCAAACATTTGCTGGTGTCAACTTCTTCAGTGTGAATAATTGTTTTCTCTTTTACATTAGTATAAATCAAATAACTTTTGTTTTTTGAGTTTTTGCTGGATAGAACAAGCCATTTCAACATGCCTCCTTGGGTGCCGGGTAGCCGTGACGTCCTAAAGCGAAAACGATTAATCAGTCAATTGAGAAAATAATCTGCAGATTAATCGTTAATGAAACGAATCATTAGCATGAAGCCTTTGAAAGAGAAGATGGGCTATTTTTTTGTGCTTGAGATATATCATGATGACAAGTCAGTCAGTCAGTTCAAAAGCTTGTACAAAAGTATTAGACGGTGTCAGAGTTGACGACACATGACGATAAACCTACTGACAGCCTGTCAGACATGTGGTTCCAAACAAGGCTCATCTAAGGCAATAACGTAATGCTGTAAAATGCAGAGTGCTTCAGTGACATTGCTACAATACAATCACGATGACTACCTGTAGGTGATCACTTGTTCCAGTATTGTCACAGCATGTATGGTAAGCACTTTCCACCTGCCTATATAAGGCTACTCTGAGCAACAAGTGTTGCTGTTGCTGTTACAGGTGAATATGGTTGTTATGAAAAAGTCAATTTGGCATCCTAACAGTATGAAATCCAACCCACCTCATGAAAAGGTCAGGGATAACAAAAACTATTACAATTTGACCTCAAACCACAAATGTTAAGCTCATGATGGCCGTAGAGGAAATGTCAGGGGATCATCAACGTGGTTAGTATTCCTCCTCTGGGGATCATGAATGTCTGTACCAAATTTCACAGCAAGTCATCGAAAAGTTGTCGAAATATTTCAGTCTCGACCAAAATGACAAACATTGTCATTCATATAGGGCCATCCAAAAAAGGTTTATGGACACTATACTTCTGAAAATATATCTAACATAAATTGAGAAATTAAAGTTATAAATGGCTAAAAACGCTGCCATGTTTCGATGCAGTTTACTGCTCTGCATTTCCTTTTTGCACATCTGTCAACATGCACAGCCATATGGATACATCTTTGATAACCTCTAACAGTCAGACTCTAAACAACAGTTTCAAAAAATATTTTTACCATTTTATAATGTACATAAAGAGGTACAAATACAGGTAGACACTCTAATACAGCAGAGTACCTAATAGTACCTTATATGTAATTAGTGCCTTTCAATCCCTGTCCTCTACTGTGACCTGTGCACAGTGCCCACACATGTGTATTTACTAACAGCCAGGAACCAAACACAGAGGCGGAGGCGCCCGGTCTCTGTCACTGTAATCCCAGTGTTGTCTTTACAAGGGGATTCCATTCATACATCCAGCAGCAGCTTATGAAGCTCTGTGGGTTTCTAAGAATGAGGAGTGCTGACACGGACTGTATCTGTGTGACTTAAGGAGGGCATTTTACAACCTGTACTGTAGCTCACTCACTGCTAATCCTATACTAGTGGATAACAGGAGAACAGAGAAACAAAGACATATGGGGTATTTGGCTCAAGGATTTTATACATCACTGCTTCCTGGATGCTGTATTTTTTGCTACAAAATTTCCTGACAATGAGTAAATATGGGAGATATTTTGAACACACATATATATATTTTTCCAGAATCACTTGACATCTTTTTAAGCAATGTGGATCAAAAGATCAAAGAGCAACGGATTCAAAATCACTTGAAAAAACCCTTGAAAGATGCAAAGCTGTATTTACCTTTGGCAGATGCCCATAGGCCTATTTTTATGTGTCATTTCAAGTAAAAAATTACCAAAAAAAATACTTGCTCAGATGGTAATTTTTCACTTGCTGCCCTTCTCTTGTACTAGACACAATGTCGGATTTGCAATTTTATTTGAGCCATGTATGAAAATAGAAAGACAGGCACACTAAGTTTTGTTTATTTAAAGTCTGGTGTAGGAGCAGTACAAACATCAGGGTACAAATATTAAAAGTGTACAGAACACCAGAAGTATGACTGCTCACTTGCTACTGGCCTATGAATGATTTATCTTCAGTGATGCTGCAGTATTTTAGGAAGATATATTGCAAGCCAGTGGATTAGACACAGTTTGGCTGTCTGTGCAGACAGAAGTTAGTTTCACTTTTCACTGCCTCTGGAGAAATATGGAAACACTCACATACAGGCTGGAGTGCACTCAACAATGCGTACCCAAAGTGACCCCTTCAGTGTAAACAACAGACGATGCTGGCATCTTACAGCACAAAAATAAAGGAATAACAGGACACATTAGGCACTGACTGCAGTGAGAGGTGAAGTTTATGAATATAACATGAAACTTCAGCCCAAAATAGAGAATCTCCCTCCTGTCCTGGAGTTAAGAGGTTATTGGCAAAGCTTTACAGATTACCTCATCGCAGAATCCCAGCAATGTGTAATAGCAATGTTATGGCCTAATTGTAGAAAAATCAATAGTAGATTCATCGATTAATGTATCGGCAGAAAAGTATGTTCTTCAATTATAATATGGTTAGATTTAATTAAGACAATTAAAAACACAGTCTAACATCACACTATAAGAACATCATTATAAGGTTATGAAAGATCATCTTTGACCTTGGAAACGGCAGTTGACAAAACAAAAACCTCCATTACAGCTACTGAGTGGACCTTGTGGTTATACGGTTGTCTCGATTGCTGGTTCCAAGTCAACGACGAACTTTGGACCTCAGCTTTTGAGCCAATATCAATGAGAAGTCCATGAAGTGAACAGAAAAAATTGGAACCTCTATAATTCCAGGACAACTGAATAAACTCAGTCTGCTGATGAAGATTATGTGATATGATTGAAAGCTCTAGAACAGCCACTAAACGGAGGTGCTTTCAGACAGCGAGCGGTTGCGATTGACTCCATTGTTTTCGATGATTTTACTGGTATCTTTTCCAACAGACAGATCAATGAAGAGAAACATTATTGGAGCAACATCAACATCAAAGTATAATTATCCTGACTGGGATACTAGTTAGGAAAACTTGCTATATTAATTGTGTGATATTATTACCATTTCCTCTGTTTAGCTGCGTGACGAGATTAAACTGCAAATCAATCCCTTACAGCATATACATCAGATTAACATTACTGCAAAGCCTTATATTAAGGTGTTTTTCAGCTAAGAGGACCTTGAGATAGGATTATTTTGTAAAATGACTGTTTTCAAGGTCAAGAATGAATCTTCATGCTCATATTTCCCATATGCATATATAATTACACCCGAACGTATTGAGTCTTATTATTATATTATAATAATTGAAAATAGAATTATATTTAACATTTGAACGCTAATTTAATTTAAACCACTGAAATACTTCTTGTATGCATGTAGACACCGGTTTAACTATCCTGTTCAATCGGTTAAAGGGCATGGGGTTAGGGTTGGGGGGGCTACCAGGGTACATCCTCCTGTTACCTCTGAGGTGGTATGTCGTGACAGAACTTCAGATGGAGAGCACTTTGCAGAACATTTGTTTCCGCTTAGTGAGGATGACAGGGACCAAAGCAGGTGTGTTTCATCCCCATTCTGACACTTCTACCAAAGCAGCAAGGCTCCCAGTCACACACACACACACACACACACACACACCAGAGACATGATCTCACCACAGATTTCCTGTCGTCCTCTGCCCAGGTGGCTCCAACTAGAGAAAAAGGCCTCAGTATAATTTCTCTTCAACAGCTTTTATATAATTTCTAATAACAATGGGCTGTGTTCTGACCAAAACAGAGTTCTGATGGGAAGCCTTTTGATCCTGGGATTTGTCTTTGTTCATATCTTCCAGTTCATCGGGTGACAGTGGTGCATCCAAAATAGCTCCACTGACTCTTCCTCTTTCCATTTATATTCTTAGGCTTTTTCAAAGAAGCTTTTAGCCAGCCAGTATGTTAGTCATTTGTTTTACTTCCCATTTAAACTCACTAACTAACCAGGACCACGATTGCACAATTGGGAAAAATAAAAGCTAGAGCAAACAGACAAAGAAGCACACACTAAAGGAGACAGGTGAACACAACATGAAGGCGCATGGGGCTGAGGGGCAGAGGTGGAAGAAAAGGGGCCAAAAGACAAAAGGAGAAAGACCATAATACAAAGGGACAAAGGACAGAGGGACATTGTCAGCATATGGCTCAGAGGTCGTCCTGACTGCTTCGTATTGCTTGACTGTTCAGCTGGAAGTGATGGCAGCTGATGAACATGCATCATTCTGCTCACGGCTCCCCCCTCCTACTTCAGGGGACAAGCGGTGACATGAGGTGCATGACACATCCTACTTGATCTGGATAACCTCAATGACACTCCCTAAAAGAAGAATAAAGCAAATGACTAATATGTTGGCTGGCTAAAAACATCCTTGAAAACGTCCGAGGAGAAAGAAAATATAACAAGGAAACATAACAAAGCTTTGTATTTACTAGTTGGACTCTGTAAGCCCTTTGAAAGCCACCTGTGCAGATGAGGATGTGACTGAAAATCTGCGGCGAGATCAAGACTCTGATTAGGCCAGACGGCCCTGACAGATGGGCAGACCAGATTAGGCATATAGACATGTATCAAACAAGGCGGGACAACGCTCATGTCCGAGTGCTGTCTGACCCCTGTGGAGAGGAGGGTGGCAGGCAGGTCAACGGCTGGGTTTCAAAAAGTAAGGCAGCTCCCATGTGCAAAACAGACATCAATACAAACACAAACTCAACTTTAAGGCACATTATAACTCAGCGTGTGTGTGCAGAGATCTGCTGAGAAGACAAGTGGGGCTAAAGCAAAAGTGGAAAGTGGATGCTGAGATGCTGCCATACCTTCTGTATACCACATATATACAATCCCACAAACCACAAGCATGTTTTATACATTTCGCTTGGGTATCTTCAACCCTCTGAGACCAATGGGGGATAACCACCCACTACCAGAAGGGGCAAGTCCTAAAAGATATTTAAACAAACACAGGAAGAGGTGTCAGTAGTAAAGAACTTAATTAGCTGTTAGTGTGGCTCCATCTATTTCTTGAAAATGAAATGTGGTAACAAAACTGGATTACCCTGGTCAAAGTGTACTCTCTTGGCTTCGTACCTTCATCTAAACTGGCCACAAGCAAAGCTTGTTCTTAATAATCACCATCAATCAGAAGTGGGAGCTGTCTGAGGTCTTTATGGTGAGTAAAATATTCTCCAATGAAATTTTAGACCAGGCTACAAAGAAGAAATGCATTCAAAAAATATGAATTATTTACAAATATGTATTCATATATTCATCTGTATGAATAGTTCTAACATTATACAAAGTGTACAATAGTATCTGCTATGTTTGGGTTTAGGGCAACCACATCTGATCGGCTTGCGCTTGAGATGCACGGTTAAACCATAATGTAGAAAACTACTGTGAGACCATTTGTTTGAATAAAACAAGGCTTAAAGGTACAGTTCATCTCAAATCAAAAACACAGATTTTTCCTCTTAGGTGCATACTCAAGTTAAGGGGATGTTAAAAAGACAAATACTGATGATTTTGCATGTTTAGGTTACAGAAAAATGCTCAGAAAAATGCTCAGCAGTCATTTAAGCGCATATAATTTGTAGTTATTGAGCTGAAATACCTACAACGTTTTGCTTGATTTCCTACCACTGAGCTACTATATTTAATCCATAACAGTGGTCCACTTAAACTGGTTCTCATGTTGTTATTATCACGCTGGTAATGTGGCTGCAAGCAGGGACCTTTAAAAACGTGGTCGTTTTCTTGCTGGTACATCGGAGTACTTTAGGAAACAAGTGACACTTTGGGAACCTACCAAATATTTTTTATCCTGTTCAAAACATCCATGTTTGCGTATTATTGGTTGGGTTGGATTTTCCAACAATATAGCAATGCTTTTGGTAACTTATTCTGAAATCTTACATATTAGATAAAAAAAAAATCTATCTAAAGTCAGATGGAACATTAAATTATGGTCAGCAATAACGTGATTTCTAGTTAAGGTGTTACTCATGTAGTCATAAATTATTTGATTTGTTAGTATCAATCGTAGTAGAATGAAGGACGTTAATAAAAAAAGGGATAATCACTAAGGCTGCTTCAGTGGGCAAAGATACACGTCAACCTATTTCACTGACAGTGTCAGGCACGTTCTCTACTACGCTACAGTATAATGTTCTTACATCATATTAAGAAAAATGAAATGCCTCAATTATGTAAATATTAATGCTGACAGACAGATATAAAACTGCCAGGCAGAGGGAAAGAAAGGAAAGAATAAATTGGGATCTCTGTCAGACACAAGATCCCCTCTGCTGTGTCCTTCTCTATTTGTGCGACGGCAGTGATGGATTCCCTCTTGTCAGCCCCCTTTGAGCCATCGTGACAGTCGAGAGTCACCAGAGGCCGAGAACGTGTGACTCACAGATTCAAAAAGTCATTGCTGCTCGGCGTCTGACTCTGACTAGAGACGATGAGTCTCTGATAGGCCTCTGTTACCATCACTGCTGCCAACAAGCTCTTTAAGCAGCCATTATCAGACCCTTGGTTAGACTCACCATTACATGAATCCAGACCTGCTCTGTGTAAGAACTGCAGTCAGACAGAAGGTATCTGTCTGCCAAACCATTGCTAGCCTATAGCCCCTGTACGGTGAAAACCCATGAGAATACAGAGCTAAAATACCCTCATATGTCATTTCGATCCCTTGTTTGGGAGGGAGCATTTAGGTTTCTCAGGAAATTATAGCAACACACTGGAGTACTGGGCAAAAACTGTGTTGATGTTTAATCAAAGTTGGACATGTCTCTGAAAAACATCAAACATGCTAAGTCTTTGGCAAAGTCATGTCTATTGAATCTCTGTGCAACTTTGTGTAATTAAGTCTGAGCAATACTGACTGACTTTTGTTTTCATAGATAACTTACTTCAGTGTAGAGCTGGGTGATGGAGTGAATATGGCAGGTGGACATTTTTTTTCCCCAACTTAAATCCCCAATGTAAATTCTTCTATATATCTGCCTCTTTAGCACACTTTAGCAAGGGTCAAACACAAAGCTCACACAGGCCCGACAAATATGGCGACAACAACATACCTCTAACTGAACAAGAGCATCAGAACTATTGTGTACTGTACATCTCAGCCACTAGCTTCTATGCTATATAGTATATAGTATGGAAGAAGAATGATGCTGTTCGCACTTAACATGCTTCAAAATGTTTAACAAACAGCAACAAAAAAGACAATATGCAAGAAGATATACAATGCCAGCAGTCAAAAAGAACTTATTACACCATTTTACTACCCGCTATTCTGCCTGCGGATGCTATCACTATGGAAACTGCATGAATATGATCATGTAATGATGCAATGACAGATTATCTATCAATCTTTTAGATCATGTTATACAAATGATATACAGTATACAATTTTATGCAGATGAAACCTTAAAAGTATGGTGTCATCTGGGGCGAAAAACTGGAGTGAAATACCCTTTCTTAGTCTGGTACAGTTGTAAAGCATACACAATCCCATGCAAATTGTTTTAGCATTAAACTGTAGCCATTCAACAAAGCAAAAAGTAAGGAAAAAGTTCATTTTCATCAGCATTTAAATTGGACCCGAAAAGTTATCACTAAAGGCCCTAACCCATAGGCAAACAAACACACAGACATTCTCACACTGGCACAGACACCCACAAATCTACACTCACTCACACACACACACACACACACACACCCACACCAACAAACACGTAAACACACACCCACAGGATGCTCAGAGAGTGGGTGGGGGTAAGGGGGTGAGCCACGAGTCAATAAACCCTGTGTAATCTGTTCCCTTTAGTGGCATAAACCATCTGAGAGGAGATTACAACCGTTCTGCCAAAGTAAGAACATGCGAGTTCCTAATGGACAGAAACACTGAATAGAAACGCACACAAACACACACACACACACAAACACAAACACGTGTGTGCACCTTAGCATATACTCCATAAAGAGCTGTGGAGAGTAAGCGTAGTGTGCGCCAAGACTGCCATGAAGTCATGACTCATGTTTTTAAGATCAGACTTCATGACTTTAATACAAAAAGGCTGTTTTTGACTTTAGGGAGAGCAAGACAGAGAGATACTGAGAGTGAAGGAGAAAAAAAACAAGTCTTTCTGCATTTTTTCAGAAAAGTACTGATTATCATGACAGGCCAACCTTGGACTTGAGCTCCTGCTGAGGTAACTAATGCGCAGCATTGTCAGTTTGTGTGAGATTACGCATCATGGCCTCCATGAGTGGAACTGGAAGAGTGGAGGGGGTAGGACAGGAGTAGTAGCGTGTTCCTCTGAAGAGCTGGGAGGGAGGACGTGTGGACAGGCAAATCAGAGGGCAGAGGGGCTGCTGCATGTGTTTGTGTGTGTGTGTGTGTGTGTTGGGGGGGAAGAAGGGACGCTGACTTTATGCATCATTAAGCAGGTGGACTGAGAACACCAGGCGGAGCTGTCACTGTGGGGGGGCGCGGAGTAGACATCTGGCACACAATACAGGACGATACACCCACATGTTGGGAAGAGCTGCGACCAGTTTAAACACACGTCACCGGGTTAATTATTATTTATGGATCATCTCAAACTAATTACAGTGCAGAGGTTATTACAGGCCACTGTGTGTTTTGTACAATAGTGTGTTTTTCCTGTTTGATGCAGTGGATGGAGTCCTAAACTGTAGAGCCTTCTGTTTGTTCCTCAATGATGTTTTAATTTCTTTTGATGTGATGATTTTTGTTCTGTACGTTCATCTGAACACAGTTGATTTAACAGTACCAGAATAATATGATATTCTGATTACTACAGCTAAACACCTTAATCACGAAATCTGACATTAAGGTTGCAATTGGATCAAGCATAACTTGATAACCTTTGCTGGTATCTTCAACCCCCCCCCACCCCTACACAAACACACACACACACATTTCCTCTCTCTATCAGAATAAAGGCAAAAGCCCCCAAAAATGATCTTTAAATAAAACAAAAACAATGTTGGGTTAATATGGCAGTACACTTGAAACAAAACAGAAATTGGTGACAATGTGGCCATTGATTGCTGCAATCTGCACAGACCTCCAGTCAGAACTAGTTATTTTCGCTTATTCACTGTTCCCTTTAATACACTTGGCAAATAGCCAATAAAATCTTGTAATTTACTAGGTTTCTACCTCGTTTTGTTACATGTGGCCTTGTGGCCATGTTTTCAGCTTCAATATTTATATTATTTCATGGAGCAATTATGACAAAGAGATGAATAAATTCCAGGTGACTTAGTAAGAAAGCCACCCTCTGAATGAACTCTATAAATACACATGATTCTACCAACATTGGTTTTTCACATTATTTAAATTTAATTCTTATTGCCTCAGGAAATGTATAGCAATGCGTACGGTAAATGCAGTTTTCTGTAAATGCTGAAGTTGCTGCGGATCATCAACAGGAGTACCTGTAAAGTACTAATTACATCTTGAAAGCGCCTGGTTGGGATATGCACTTGACACCTTTTAGCTTTATTGAGCTTAGATTAAGAGATTGTAATCATGTTTTTGTACAGAAACAACTAATTATCATCCAAATGCATTCTTATGCAGTGAAATAATAATAATAATAACTTTAAATATAAGTGCTTTACAAAAAGGGCATACAGTTGAAACCTTGAGAGAAAGCAGGGTTACGCAATGCATTTATATAAAAGCAAAAGACTAGTGGAATAGTGCAATAAGATAAAATCAAGTAGAAATAAAATAAAATAAATCAAATGTATACTATAAGAAAGTTTTTATTTAAAAAATAGGTTTTCAGACGAGATTTAAAAGCGGACACTGAAGTTGCTTGCCCGATATCCCTTATCGCAAAAGCCTCATCTGACGCACAACCACCTCCTCATCTATACTCTTCATCTGCTGGTAGAAAAAAGTAATGCTTCCATTCTGTCTCCTTGTTTGGTTTGGTTTGAGGAACAACTACACCATCTCCTTTCGTGGAGTTGGACCTTGTTGCTAGAAAAACATTACCTGAGTCAGTTCTAAATCACCTTGCTTCTGCATTTTTTGCTGAAATTCTCATCACAGCTAAAGATTGCGCTGTGTCTTGGATTGCACCATCAGCATTTATTTCGGCATCATCTCCACGACGCTCAACTCAACCTATATGGTATGGATGGAAGGACCACCAGTTGCAGAATGTATACTGGCATTTGCACCTAATTCAATTTAGCAGCTTTCGAGAACAAGACACATTTGATTTTGAACTTAGTATACTAGAGCACTTATTCAACAATCTCTCAGATAACATTGTCATCTTATCTTGTCATGTATAAATAAACTGCTCTGTCTGCTGTCTTTTGCTGTTTGATTCTTTCCATGTGCTACAAAGGTCAAAGAGTAAACCGGATGCAAAGCAGTGCATTCGGGAAAAAAAAGCATGTTTAGCAATAGTGGGGAAAAAAATAGTTTTTCTGGGCAGACAGTGAAATGTTTTTTAAGTTACAAGTAAGAAACTAAACTACAACTAAAAAAGGCAACCCCTTCGGCGGTTATAAAAAATAGATGGATGGATGGGTATGAGTATTACCTCATCTGGGTATTCACAATAACTGAGTAACTTGTGTGCATGCAAGACTACTGATTCTGGGCTCTGACTTCACACTGAATAAAGACAGACATGGCATGCAAGTGAAGACATGGGGTGACTCCATGAAACACACACTGCAGGCACACGCTGGCTCAGCTTCCCTTCGTTAAAGTGGCTGTCGGAGGCGATACAGTAATCCTGTTTTAAAGGCCGTGCCCCTTCCCCCACCATGAAGTGATGGCCCCAGGCATACAGCCACACCTCTCTTAAGGGAGAAGCGTCAAAACCAAGTCACCACTATGTCCTTTGCAACACATTTAACGGCAGTCACGAGCTAAGAGGTGAAAACCTATCCTATTCCCCTGTGCGATGACTCCTGATTCAGTCAGGTGTGTGTTACTACAGAAGACTGTCCATGCAACCTTATGAAGCCATTTGTTTCTACATATAGGACGCACTCCCCAGAAACTGGCTTCAACATTCATTACAATAAACCAGTGTTTGTCTTAAAGTAATGCCAATCTGGAAGGATTATATCTCGTGCTTAATGTTATCTATGTGGATTACAGAAAAAGAAGAACTGAATGTGCCCATTGTACCAATAATTAGAGCCTATAATTAGCCTGAACAGTACTCTGCTGTGTAATGGTTTTTGATTGTCCTTATTTTATTAATGAGGCTCCTAATATCAAAGAGCCAAAGGAACAGACTTACCTTAATATGACCTATGACCTATAGTGTAATCATAACACAGGAAATCTGGCATAACAGCCTCTGTCGTGTTGTCAAAAGCCAGATAAGGCTACAGACATTAATATCAACCTCTCGTTCCCTGATATCAACCAACTAATTTACAAAATGTACAAAACAATTAATCGGTTAGTCAACTGACGTAAAATTAATGAATTAAAATTATAACATTTTAAAACATGTACACGACTAAACTTTTAAGAGATTTGCAGTGCAATAATACAATAAACATTTTCTGTTTCCAGCTTCTCAAATGTAAGGATTTTCTGCTTTACTCTGTTTTTAATCATTGGACCCGCAACTAACAATTCTTTTCATTATTGATTAACCTGAGGATTATTTCTCTATAAATCGACTAGCTGTTTGGTCTATAAAATGCCAGAAGATAGTGACCATCACCATGTCCATCACAAGTTTCCGAAGCCCAAGATGACATCTTCAAAATTCTTGTCTTATCTGACCAACAGTCCAAAATATTCAGTTTACTATCACAAAAGACAAAGAAAAGCAGCAAACCTTTACACTGGAAAAGCTAGGAACAGAGAATGTTTAGCATTTTTGCGATTCATTGTTGTGGATTTATTTTCAATTGACAAACTGATTACTCAGGTCTATATCATTGTACAGTGAATATCTTTGGATTTTAGTCTGTTGGTTGGACAAAGCAAACATTTTGACGATGAGACCTTGGATTCTGGGAACTTGTGTGGCTATTTTTAAAGTATTTTAGGGCATTTTATGCTTTATTAGATAGTCAGCAGTAGAGAAATGAGTAGGCCTGTCACGTTAACTACTTTTGCTGGACGATACATTGTCCCCGAAATAATTACAATTAGGGCTGGGTGATATGGCTTATCCCGATATTTTTAGGCTATGCCACGATATACGATTATCAATATACACATTTTCTCCAAAATAACATGCCATAAATTCTCAGATAGTGCAAACATGTGATGATCTTAAAGAACTTGATCCATTGCTGTCGATTAAACTACCCAACCGTATATAAAGCAGTTAAAATTAGAAACATCAGATATAATCGTAAAACACTGACAGGGACCATTTTACTTCGCAATGAGTACTTGCAGAACTTTTACTTGTAGTGGGGTTGGTATTAGTACTTTTGTTAAAGTAATGGACCCTGAATACTTCTTCCACCTCTGATTAGCACACCCACAGTCTAACTGAACCTGCGTTACCGGCCTTTAAGGAAGGTGGCCCTGTGGGTAACCGGCAGTGTTGTTGTGACAGTGAGTCTTTCCCTTAAGTTACTTTAGTCAGCGATAAAGTCTGTAGCTGAGCTCAGGTTGCAGTATAATAGTTACTGGGCGGATGTGTGTTGTGTTTGCTGCCACGGAGAAGAGATAAAAAGTCCCTGTTTATGTAACGGTGCTACGGCGTCTTCTTGTACTTGACTTTAGCCTGATTTGAAGCTGCTAACTAGCTAGCTGTTCACAGTCTGGAACAATTTTGCTGAGAATGTGAAAAAAAAATCCTAAATAAAAACCTAAATATGATCAAACAACCAAAACAATAATTGAAATGGACTCTCTGCCTCTGTTAACAGAAATTGTACCTAAATATATTAAACATTTGGCAGAGGGGGAGGCTATAGAGTCATGCATTCCTTAACAGGCAGGATAGTAACGGTAGGGAAAACCCTGCTGTTTTTTCTGGCATCATGTTGGCTAAAATGTTGGGGACATTCTTATGTAGACAAACACAGATGTAAACACTATGGGCAATATCGAGGTCAGCTAAAATGACTGAGGTCATGTCCATATACGATAAGTCGATATCATGACAGGCGATAAATGCATATCGTATATATCATACGATAAGTCGATATTGTAATTATTTTGACAGGCCTGGAAATCAGGGGAGAGAGTGATGACGAATGACATATGCAACAAAGGTCCCTGGCTGAACTCCAACCGGAGACACTGCGCTTCATGCTCAGCACCTTAAACCCCACCAGGATGACCGGTGATGGACATTTTTCACTATTTTCTGACTTTATATAGCCCAAATGATTTATCGATTATCTTATAAAAAATAAACAGTTTGGTTGTACCGCAGCCCAATGCAGTACAACCAATGAAAAATAGAAACAGATGTTTCCAAAAGCTAAAACACTACAAAGTAGAGAGCAGGAAAGTTTGGTGGTTCAGCTGGGTGGTAAAAAAAAAAAAGGTATAGATGGGCAAATGCTAACAGACTTTGACATGAATGAAACTAGTGGAAACATTGATATGAAAACAGGCAGACACATAAGCAGTCAATGATAGTCTTTAGCATCAGTCCTACACATCAGGAGCTAAATGCAGGCGGCATGAAGCTACTGAATAAGTGATGAGCGGGGAGACATCAGCCGACATTTTTTTTAACACATCAGATGACAGAAATAGATCTGAGAACAGAGACCTGCTGGGAAGATACAAATGACCATATTTACACTTGGAAGCTTCAAATGAACGACCGCTAAAAGGCTTTGGGGAAGGAAAAGACAAGAGTGCGCGCGGGTTGCCTGTGACTGTATCGGACGGCGCTCAGCATTGTTGAATACTGTTGTGGTGAATGCACCTGCTCTGTAGCGTCCGCTTCTCCCACATGTGAAACTCGCCCCCGCCAGCGGATCACAACAAACAGTCCGCCAAGCGAAACACAGATAAACACGGAGGGGCAGCACGCGCGCACTGAGCACCGCGCACGGCTGCACAGGAAGCCTCTGCACAAGCCTCTTCTCCCCTGGCTGAACGCCTGCTGTGTGTGGATGTCACCGGCGCGCATACGAAACAGTTGTTGAAGGCAAAGAAGAAAAAAAAAAAAAAAGAGAGATGGAGGCAGCCGACTTCCGCCAACAGCTGCTCAGCTTCAACTTCGCACGAGACGCGAGCGAAGGGGAAGGGGGCAGCAACAAGGCTAAGAGGCTAATTTTGAAGCTATTTTCTCCACATGAAAAGACACGCCACCTTTTGCCACTATTTTCACGCAAGCACCAACACACGCTCCTCATCCTCACGCGCACCTCCTCCACCTCCTCTCTACTCACCACAGCTGTCTCTTAGTGGGGAGGCAGTCTTTGTTGGAGGCTGTCACTCCCATGGCCATCTGCATCACCGTGATATATTTCTGGTACTTCATTTTTGTCCTCCTCTACTACCGCCGCTGCTACTTCCACTTACTACTTCTACTTCTAGGAATCCGCGCGCCACAAAAGCGGCACAGGTGAGCGTGCATTCAAATGTCTGTTATTGTCCCCTGGCACCCGCGGCATCTTCACTTTCAAAAACGCCATTTCCACGTCTGGAGGACTGCTGACAGGGGAAACGTTCCCCGAGGAGCTCAACGAAAGGTACCACGCCGCCGCGACCCATGTCTCTAATCTCATTAGCGCTCAGAATAGATTGGCTAATCCATTCAATTTTAGTCAGGACCGGGTCATTGTTGTGGTTCGCCCCGTAGCGGCCACTTTTTTCCTCTCTTTCTTTGTTTGTTTCCTTATTTTTTTTGTTTTGGTTTCCCCCCCCCCCGGTTGGTCTATGTGAAGTGTACGAGTCAAGAGAAAGAGACAGAGTCAGAGACAGGAGGCGGCGGCGGCGGCGGCACCCAAACGTCTGCGAGGTAGCAAAGAGAGAGCGCGCGCGTGTCCAACGAGAGAGAGGGAGAGAGCAGGGGGAGTGACCGAGGGGGGGGGGGGGCAGCGATGCAATGGCTTAAGAGGGGGGAACCCACTACTGCTGAGTAATATCTCACTGTTGTAAATGTGGAGGCAAAGGCATCGTTTTTGGATGTTTTGGGTGTCATTTTCTCAGGATTGGTCCACGAGGCGCAATAAAAACGTCACGGTTTGGTTTTATTAAAAAAAAACACTCAAAACTGGAGCTCGGTGGGGATGGACGGGAGCAGAGCAGCAGTGGAGCCACGGCAGTCAGTCTTAAATAGTATCGGATGACATGAACAGCAACAATTCAATACCAACTCTGAGGTTTATACAAAATAAATATGTCAACCCGTAAAAAGGCACTGTTGGCAAAAGAAACTGAAGAACAGCAACAACATATTACACAGAATGAGTGTTCCTATTCCCACTACTTTTATTCTTACTTGCTTTACTTGTGTGGATACCTCTTTGTGTTTTCTTATTTTCCATTTATACTGTATATATTCCAGTGCTTTAGTTTTTTCTACTTCTACTATGATTTTATTTTATTTTAATATGTATGTATATTCTATTTTATATACATACATATATATGTGTACAATGTACTAGAGCTAGATCTTTAAATTGGCTGGGCAGATATGTTTGAGGTTGTCCATCAGAGAGCACTGACAAGTTCATTTTTCAACAGTAAAATGTCCCGCTCAGTACACATGTTGGTCACAATTATTAAAAAATAAAATGTAATGGGCCCCTTTTTATTAAAAAATCACTGTCTACCAATATGTAAGCTAATTATATATTTGTGTGACCTCTCATATATCTACGTTGGTATGAACATCAAAAATCTAGTATTGATCGTGCCGTATTAATATTTATTTCACTATGTGGCACAAACGTTTCCTTTGGGATAATTTTATTTTAAGAACAACAGGGTTGTTTGCATCTCACATAACCTGACCTTGTTGCTTAAATCTCAGTCTCCTTAAGTAGCCGCAGTCCTGCTCTGCAGGTTTATCTGAACGAGGAGGCGAGTCAACATGATCTTATTGGCGGCTCAGTGAAACTGAGCTAAGCAAAGCTAATTAGGAAATCAGCACGATTGGACAAAAGCAAAAACAATCCAATTCATTTATCTTGTTTATTTTACTATGGTTAATAATAAATGCAAAGTATAAATACATAAAATGTTTTCTACAGTAGCTTTCAATAATGAGACTAAACAATATTTTGTATACTTAGGGATTTTTAGGTTGATTAAGTTATTTTACTGTTATCAGGTCTCTGCGATAACATGTTTTATTTTATTTTCATGTATGCTATCTCTTACTGCCAACCCAGAGAGTAATGTGAGGTCCAGGTTGTTTTCACTCACCCTTTAGGGGCTTATAGTTCACAGAGTCTCTAAAGATGCTAATCAATTCAGTGACTGATTCAGTGTCGAATATCAATGCCCAGTAAACATGAGTCTTTAGTGAGTCCTCAAGGAGGGGGACACCAGAGGAGTCCGTGTGCACGAGATATAAGTTACAGTGACTCCCTGTGTGCTGGTATGTTTTTGTCTGCATGGCATCTGTCAAAGAGGCAAAATAGTGTTTTCTTTAGGACTGTGGAGTGATTAGGAGGATTATGATGTAACTATAAAGACTAGTTACAGACTCCTTCTGTGTAAACATCTTGGGCAAGACCATTAACCTTTAAACAAGTCAGCAGTGAAGCTGGAGAGCAGAGCATCCCACTTTTTAGTTTTTTTACAATGAAACGGCATCGTGAGGTGAGACAGCATATCACTGTCACTGTATTTACATATTTGTTCAGACTAATAAACAGAATGAAGGAAAGGGGGAACTGCAGTGTAAAAACCATTGTCCCCTTGAGATGGTCCATGCACCGGGAAAAGTAAATCTAGATATATACTCAGGAATGAATAACACCACAATAAAATTACCAAGGAGAGAAGTCAGACAGCCAGTGCAAAGGTAGGTAGCTCCTGTTGGATGGGGCAAGCTGGTGAGCAGCTGGTGGGGAAGGTCAGCGGGGAAACTGCTGTTATCAGCACTGCTGGATATTGGCAGCTATGAAAACAGAAAATTCACCCCAAAAAAACCCAGAAACAAAATATCAACACAGCCCACCTCGCCTTTCCTCCGACTCCTCTGATGTTTGTTTACAGTTCTTAAGAGTTGGAAAGAGGATTAAGTAAACACACACACACACACACACACACTCACACACAGAGGCACACCAGTGGCCTGAAGGAGACTGAGGATGGTGAGGTCACCACAGCAGTGATATGGTCTTTAGCCAGGACAGTGGAGACTGTGAATGACGCACAGCCCTCAGCATACTGCCAATATTCTCTTTAATCTCTGTTAATAAATATAATTTACTGCTTCTTGGTGATACTGACTTGCAAATGGACTCCCATCAGCCCAAGTACTCAAAATAGATTCTCGATTCTCTACAATAACATACTATAAAGTGCTCGGTATGTAGCATGTGCCCACTTCTGTGCTAATTTCGCGGGCCTCAAACATAAGAAATGCTGTATGCTTCAGTTATTTGTCAATCAGACGTTCGCTCGATGGCCACAAGCAAAGGTTTTCAGAGTGTGTCTTTAAACTTCACACACATCTGCTTAATCAACTACACCAGGAGTCTATTTCATCATCTTTATGGTCACGGCTAACTTAGCGAAAACCCAGCTGTCACAGTTGTGATATTACTGTGGGTCAGGGAGAGATGGAGAAGAACACTGGATTGGTTTAAGAGTGAGATTTCCCTCAGGAGCAGCAACCATCCAAATGTGTTGATCCCCCCCCCCTCACCATAAATTACACTATCCCCTGGCCCCTGGCCACGATTAATCACATGACCACAGCAGCCAGATTAAATCTGTAGCCTTGGACTGTTCTCCTGTCTCCCTCTCTCTCTTTCATGCACGTGGCATACAAATAATCAACAAGCCCACAGCATGAGTAGGCATCAGCTGAGCACACACACATATACAGATTACAACTATGATTGTGTCATTATAGAAATGACCGTGTGGCCGGTGTGTGTCATCATCATTCACCTGTTCCCTGTTACTACTTGTACAGTTACCATACCCATCCTGAACACTGTCTGTAGGCCACAGCTCTCAAGCTCAGCGCAACGTGGATGCTGTATGCATCCTGTAACTCAACACTCCACTGCAGAGCTTTAATTTCTCACTGCCAGACCTGCATCGGCACAGCAACCCTGGCTCTGGGCCTGGCCAAGGTGGCCCTGACACACGATATGCTTTCATATTCAACAGGCATGAGAAAAACAGCCCTTTACCTTCATTTAGAGCTGAAACAATTAATTATTTAAGTCAATGTTCAACCAAATTCCAAACAATTTGATGGTTCAAGCTTCTCAAATGTGAAGTTTTTCTGCTTTTCCTTGTCTTGCATCGTAGTTAACTTAAAATCTCTGGGTTTTAGACTGTGATGTCTTCTATTTGAAGACATCACCTTAGGAAATTATGATGGGCATTTTTCACTATTGTGTTTTATAGAACATTTGATTAATCAAGAAATACATTTCTAGATAAATAGATAATAAAAATTGTTAGTTGCAGCCCTACCTTCATTTTATGTTCTTTGATATAAACATGAAATGATATTGAAATATGATTAACTTTAATGAAGGATTCTAAATTCAACTGAAATCAACTGATATGATTTGTCCCATACCATTAAATATCTGTCCCTCCCCGTGAAATCAAAACTTTAAACATTATAATGTAATGAAATACATGGTGGTGTTTACAATATGCCTATTAGGTTAAATGTGCTTCTTTACATTAAGCTTGCCCACTACCTTGGAAGGTGCAGAAATATTACATGGAAAGTGTTGCTAAAATGGGACACTGAATTAAATAATATATGCAGTGGCAGAATGTCACAATGGAGAACATCCTTTTTTAATTTGGATTGTAAATGGTGAGCTAAAATTAGATCTAAGATGGCACTGGGTCCATTTCCAAACTGATCTGGGATGCAAGACCATCTAATAATGGTATAATGCTGTAGTGATGTAATGCAATACTGTAATACAGAGGTTATTATAGCATTTATGGCTATTTTTATTAATTTTATTTAACAGAGACAACACAGATTAAAACAGTTAAATAAAGAAACGCAGATTTAATGTATGTGTGTCAAGCTAAAGCTAGTTTGCAGTGCCTGTCCCCGGTTTACATGAAGGAAGAAAAACGTAAGGAGAAATTGCTGATGCTAGAATTGCAAAAATGAAGTACAGGTCTGCACTGTAATGTACAGTGGAAAAGAGCAATAACTAACAGCAGTATCTGCATGACAAAAACCCGCCTGTGACGTGTGTGAGACTTGCCAGAGAGCAGTGATGTGATAAGAAGGCACACATGGACTGCCAGACACGGACGCTGCAGAGGATGCATAAAGCATATGAATCCAACCAAGGGTAATGCAATATGTAAATGAAACAGTTGTTGAAATGAATGTGCCTGCTGTTGTTTAAAAATTGCATGTGAAATGCAAGTGACACAAGCGCACGCTATACTGTTTTTCTCTTTGTCCACTTCTGAGCGTCTGCCTGGGCTCTATCTCAGGCCAAAGCTAATGAGAGGAGGGCAGAAACCTGGACAGAAACTTTTTTCACTGGCAGCCATGTTAGCCCCAAAGTCCTTCCATCTGTTGCTAAGTAACAGGTGAAAACAGACATTTTCTAAAAAAAAAATACTCAGCATGACAGTTTTAGGGTAGAGATTTTGGAGGTTGAGCGGAAGATAAACCGAAGGAGAGAATGGGAATGAATGCCAGAAGCCCTGGATACTAAATGAGTGCTGTTGCGGCTTGGACAGTGATTTATGGTTCAGCTTCAGGGATGTTGGGGGGTGTAGGGAACGAAACAAGGATGGTTCCACATGAAGAGGGATATACATGTAAACAGATGTCCGACTGACAGTTGCAGAGAAGACTGAATTTTCATGGTAACCTTGTGTGGGAGTCCATATACCAGTATGTGTTTATACGCAGTCGACAGTATTACTTGACAGTAAAGTGAAACTTTGTGCTCCTGTGCCTCCAGTCAGCAGGGTTTGACACCGGCAGCTTCCTCGCCTCCTGCCCTCCCACTGTCACCTTTATTAACAGTCTGCCAGGTGGAGACTTTCCCTCCTAAGTGTCCCACTGTAGCCTCAGATTTGCTGAGGTAAGAGAGGAACAGAGGCACATAGAGCAGCTCTCCCTCCTGTTATAAAGCACTGTTTACAGGTAACACACAGCAGCAATATACACTGTTTACCACACTACAATACAAAGTATCTAAGTGTCGGGTGGTCTGCTACGTTGCTGACATCGGTAACTGTGATGATACAACATCCAAAGGTTGGACATTTGTTTTCAAATGTTACACAGGAAATGAATGCTCAGCTGCCGATCACATGGTGACAAAACCTGCTGGGAAAAGCTTAAGGCGTCAGACTTTTACATAAACAAACACCTTATACTGTATTATGTAAACACACTTGAAGTGACAACCAGTCATCACGTGCTGTCACCAAATCCACCAAAACAGAAAACTTTGGTTAACAATTTAAACGACAACATTTATTTATGCATATTTAGATGTTAAAACGAAAGCCTTAAAAAATGCGAGGACATAATGAAAGGTAATGCTGCACGTTAAGTTTAGCTTCTGCAAATTAACATCTTCTGTTAGGCTTTTAAAGATACATTAAAACAGGGTTTCTGCAGGTTTCAGTTATTTTTAGAAATGTTTAAGAATTTTAAGGAATATAATATGAATATATTGTGTTGAACCTCTGCCATGGTAGGACCTGCACGTGACCATTGTTGGCATGTTATTACTTGTCAGTAATATCATCAACTAGCTGACTGGCACAGGTTCGTCGTACACGGCCAGGGATGTCATCAGGCCCAGCAGCTTTACTCATATTCACTCTCAGCAGGATTCTTCTCACATCCGCTGTGAATACTGACAGTGGCCGGTCCTCTGGTGGTGGAGTAGACTTTTTGCTGACTCTTTGTTGGGGAGAGCAAAATGAGCATAGAATGTGTTTAGCTCATCTGGTAGCATGGCCTCACACATGATGGGGGCGCGCCTGCTTTTGTTGCCTGTGATGTTTTTGAATGCCTGCCACATATCGCCGGTGTTGTTGGTGTTGAGGTCTCTCTCCAGTCTTTCCTGATGTCTCAGCTCTGCGTCCTTCATGCCAGCTTTCAGTCTTGCTCTAGCAGTGTTGTAAGCTTCCTTGTCTCCGGACAACATGAAAGTAACGTTCTCAGAAATTTGTAATTATTACTCTATAACGCCACGTTAGCCCGCACACCACATCAGGACACACTTGCTGGGTGTACTTGCATAAATTCTGACCGAGCAGCACAGTTTGCATTAGTGATTATTGGTTCCATGATGGCTTTGTTGTGTAGTGTGATCTATACAAAGTTTTCAGAAAACACATTTAAAAGCGAGACTGAAGTTAACGCAATTTTATAAAAATAAAGTTAACTTCATAATCCAATACATTTTAAAATTAAAATAAATAAATAATAAAAAAGACATTTTAAAATTCAGATTATTGGATTTTAGACTAAAAGTCACAATCAGTCATGAGAGCTGCTTATTTTGAAATCAATGTGCTGTTCTTGCAAGGTACAGAATATCTACACAGCATAAGAAAAAAAGAAGATAATATTCTTTATTATATAAAGAATATAGAATAATAAACGGGTTATGGGATAAGCTCTCGGGTCTTTAGTCAGCTCAACCTTCAAATTACACTCCTGAGGTATAGAACATCTGCTGAATGACTTGGCAAAAGAGATTTTAAAATCCATGGATTTTCGTTCCTTAGTGAAGGTTGACAGAGCATACTTGCATACATGCTTTTTTTAAGTGATGCCCTGCTCGACATTCCCACAGTTGCACGCATACACACCTGGGAGCTGCTCAGGACAACCACAGTCCTCAGACAGAGCGCAGTTTAGATATTTTTTAAGAAAGTTTAAAAGGGATACATCAAAATAACAGTTTGACTCTGCATTTTATTATTGTTTTATCCACTTTGTGGTCATTTCCTTAGTGCACCGTTATACATTAATTTACTTATGTCCTCAACATCAGACAAGGGTGAATTTTATTTTTTCTTTACAAATAATGCATGTAGTCAGTCAGCTGTGTGTTTGTATACAGTACAGTGCTGAAGGAGCTTCCATGCAGCCTTACATGTGTGTGCTGTGTAGGCTGTCACTGTGCATCTTATCACAGCAATCTCAGTGAAGAGTGAAAATAGAATATTACACCATCTGTGTATGCATACATTCATGTAAGCATACACAAAGGTACAAATATACAAATACAATGGTGTATTATAGACAGATTAGTCATAGAGTAGTAATAAAAAGTAATGAAGCTTATATTACAGCACTGATGTTGTG
The DNA here is from genome assembly GCA_011952105.1 of Coreoperca whiteheadi. Lineage (NCBI taxonomy): Eukaryota > Metazoa > Chordata > Actinopteri > Centrarchiformes > Sinipercidae > Coreoperca > Coreoperca whiteheadi. The sequence continues at coordinate 14,832,803 of CM022485.1, forward strand.
AGTACTTACTGTAAGTACCAAAAGCTAAAAAAGTATGTATTGACAAAAGAGGTTGCACTTCAACAATGGGATTGCTAGACCCAAAACCCAATGAGAATATTCCAAACAAATACAGCACATCTCAAAAATTCTAGTCAAGAAGGACTAAATACTCACATTCCACATCCCAATAGAGAAAAATATGTTCATAGTTCACACTGTGCATCAGTGCTAAAAGTCTAAGTTGTCTTATTTATGCACACTCTGATTAGTGTCTCTTAAAGATTGCTGGGTCATAGTCACAACCAACATTATTATTCATGCCACAAAGTAACGTTTAACTGGAGGCTTGAGATAAAGCTTGGCTTTAGCGGAATACATATTGAAATATTGGCTTTGAAATGGAGTTAAGACATGAATAATAATGTGATGCTTTGATCTCTGTAGGCCTCTGTTTATAGTGTTTGTGTCTTCTGGTCAATGATTAGCTGTATCATCCACAAAAGAAATGTGTATGGTTTATTTCTTCCGAACTGCATATACCCTGTACCCTCTGTATCAACATTTGTTGTAACAGTTTCCTATATAAAAATGATGTGTTAAGCAAAATAACTGGGCAAACAGCTGTATACACCGCTGTATATGTGTTTCTCTTTAGAGTGCAAAAAAAGTAGTGCTTGATATTCTCAAGAAATGATGGTCTGTGGTTCGGCAGCCAATTAACAGAGTGAACAAGCAAACCAAACCACAGCGAGGCCTGTCAGCTTGCATGTCAACAATGAAACATGAGATGGGAGAGATCAGCGAGTCCTGTGAAAGTCCACTGGACATGTGTATGCAAGCCTTTGCGCCTGTGTCTGTGCATTATAGAGTCCTTTGTCTTTTATTGGCTATGGCTGAACTGTGTGATGCATTTCTTACATAACAACGCATAAACTTTAAAACCCACTCCTCAATACACACACACGGCTACGTGCTTTAGCGAGCAACACACTCCTCCAGCAGCAGTCTCCTCGGGCCATGACGTGCAACGAGCAAGGCAACACGCATACCAATGTACACTAACAAGCCTCTTACATTGGTGGCCTGGCACTGGGATGTCTCAAGGTGGATAGTGGTAGATAAGAAATAGGGAATAAAAATAAGAAATCAAGTGAAGCGTGTTTTCCTGCACCTATGAAACGGATATCCCTTGGTCAAGTTACAAGATGCATCAAAATTTGAAATTTTGACCTTTTTATCTAGGCTATAGAGAGCACGCAGTTCCTTTCTCTTTTACTTTATTTATATTGTGAGAAGATAGCATGCATTAAATTGAATGCCTGGAGACACATCAAGCCACATCTGCCCTGTTCTGCATCCACAGCCAGATTTATCTCAAATGCCAAATGCCAAAGTGACACCAGTAGTGTTTCAAGTTAAGTAGCAACATTTTAGTTAATCACAGCACCCTCAATAGGCCAATCCGTGTAATTATTAAGGATGGGTTTATGTGGGAGGCTACATTTATTGGACTTTGCAGTGCAGGAGCTGATACTGTTCAAAGTTCAAACATTTGGAGGTTAATAATAGTATAGCGCCCTCATTAGGGCAATCTCTGTATTTTAAGATCTACAAAATGTTGCACTTTCTGCTTTAGAATTCAGGTTTCATACAGAATCAGTATCAGTTTATTCTAATTTCTCCAAACTATTTACTATTGCATCTCTGATAACTGTTGAGATTGGTTCAAACACGAATAAAACCATTTTTCATTTTCCACATTTCTGTTGGACTGTGTGATAATTATGCACCACTTTGGGGTATGTTCTTACTTTAACAGTTGCCCACATTAAATACGTGCAGAAAACGTGTACAAACCCCATCCCGTTAAACTGCATTAGAATGCTAAAAGTGCTATAATAAAGTGTATGTAGGGGTGGGTGAGTGGGTGGAGTACCTATGTGTGTGTGAGAGAGAGAGAGAGAGAGAGATATTCTGCTATACTGAGCAGATATGCGGGGCCAAGGTCAAAGTCACAGCAGGCTTACTTCCCGCCAGAGGCAGAGGTAACCTGAACCAACAACTCCAACACAAGAGAGCCCTCACAATCTCCAGCCAGGGTGTGAAATAAAAAAATGTTTGCCGTTGTGGTGGTGCGATCTGTAAAAACATATTGAGGTTTCATGCACGCAAGAGAAATTGGATGTTGTCTTCAAACAGATCTGATCGTCCACAGACGATAACAGCAATGTTATCAGTAGTCGACGCTGTGCAAAGTGTTAAATCATAATTAATCATTATGTCAGTTAAGTCAGACATGAAATAATCATTCAATTAAATGTTCATTTTCAATTCAGCCCACAAACGTAATCCAGTTTAACACTTTGAGTTCCTCGTCTGTGTGGAAAGTAGTAGCACCATTGAGAGAAATGCATCAGTAGAGTTCATGTCGAGTACATCTACATAAACTGCCAGTACTAAATTGTTCCTCCGTGTGCTTTCATCTATAAGGTAAAACCTTGAGAAGGCATAAGCTGTTTACTTTGATAGACTGGTTGTAGTAAATATTTTGGTGGAATAAAGTGACCCAATGAGATAACAGCAGGGAGAGAAAGTGTGTGAAATCAGAGATAAAGCATTTTTAGCAGTGTTGGAATTAGCTCAGTAAGAACTTTCATTCAGTGTCTGCAATAAACTGTAACATGTCTGTCTGTCAAGACAGATTTGGATTTCAGTAATCATGCTTGGTCCATGCTTTCTTGATATGATGACTCAGCTGGTAAATGTATTTTAGAGAGTAATTTATTCAACAAGCTTCCCAGCATTTAAACCCAAGATGCTGCAGTTGGCCTAAGGCTAGTGAGGCACCAAAATACATCAACGTTTGGTAGTGAAACAGAACTCAGATTTAGACCTCAAAATGTAATAAATCTCAACCATTAAAACATAGAACACAGTAACGGAAGTCAGCTCAAACTGGTCTATTTATTTCTATTTCCGCATATAACCTGGCATTCCCACAAACACCATCCATACAGCCATCTTTCTGTATAATTTCTTGCTAGATACACCAGCTCAGGTTCAGCCCAGATGTATTTTACCTTTTAACTAAGATGTTTTTGAACAAAATAAAAGCTAAACAATGTCAAATATATGACATACAATGTCAAATGTATAAAATAGTAACATCAACACACAGATGAGTGGCAAATATAGTGCGATGTACAAAATAAATAAAAGTCTAATACCACATCCAAATGGGACGGATGCCAGAGACGAGAAAGAGTCCCACGTTTACGACTTGCAAGCATTCACATCAACATCACATCACTCAACACAGTTGTATTATTACAGGGTTGGTTGTGTGAGGGTTAAAAATACTGTGCATTGACAATATATAATACAAATATATATAATACAAATGACTGACTGCCATTGGTGCAATTACGCCTTGGATGTCGATGTTTTTTACAAGTCAGAAACTGTTAGTTACGATAACTCTGATATGACATGGATGAGGCAAAGAGATCTAGAATATATCATTGGAGGAAATATGAGAGACAGTGACTGACACCACCAGCTCATACACTGTATAACTGAGAAGTCTGCTAGCACAGGTGTCAGCCATCTCACTGATAGACTTCCTGACAACCTCATCTCACTGGACCAGGCAACATTAGAGGGCTGCCACAACTCCTTTTCTCACTCATATATAAGCTCCTGAGACACCTGGAAGTCTCTTCTCAAGGTAACTGCTGGTTAAGACTGATCACCTTTCTTGTAGCAAAGGACCACGACCTTAGACTTCATGCCATTTCTCATCCTGACAGCATCATACTCAGCTGCAAACTACCCCACAACATATTGGTGATTACAGTAAAGCCAGCTCTGTAAAGCCAGAACAACATCATCCACATGTAGCAGAGATGCCACTGTAATGTCCCTTATCTTCAGACGTCAACTGAGGGCCCCCCTTAAGACTCCCCTGCCTATCTTGGATGTGTTTGACTTCATGCTAAGAAAGCAAACATAGCTGTGACTCTGTGTATGATACGGAATGACTGGGGTACTGGGGTGTAAGTGCGCTCTAAATCCATAAAATACATGCAGACTAGATTAGAACATTTACTTAACACATCACCGATCCACTCTACCACAACTGGCAAAGAAACCAAACTAGATTTAAAACACCTCAACCTCAAATAGTACCGAAACAATTAGTCTAATTGATCAATTAGATTAATTGATTAGTCAGTCTACAGGAAATTCATTGTTCACTGTTCGTCAAACAAAAAAGCAATTGGAGATGCCACCTTGGTCTCTAGGAAATTGTGATCAGCGTGTTTCACCATATTGCCAAAATGCCAACAAAGAGTTGTCCTTTCTGGAGGGTACCAGCTTCTTCATCATAACCGAGGTCATCAGCAGACAGTTAAAGTTTTGGAGTGACAGGTTAGTGATGAAATCATAAATGACCCCAGGTAAATTAGCAGGCCATTTCAGCCAAGGATTTTGACCGTGGTGTGACTCAAGCTGTATGTTCCTGCCCTACGGAGGTAGGCAGAGCAACAGTCAGAAACATTTTAACCAAATGGCGCTCCTCTCTATAAAAATCCAGTCAGCTTGTCCCCCGCTCTCGTTGCCTCTTAGGGGAGATCTACAACAGTAACACAAACTGGCAGATTAGTCTCAACAGTTTAGAATTTGCCACAATAATGATAGCCTCAGCCTTCCTGCTATTTGGCCTTGGCAAGCAAAGGAAAACGTATAAAATAAGCAACCTTACACAAAGCAGAACATATTTTTAAACTATTTGTTTGAACTTGTAATGTAAGCTTTGGGAATTCCTTTACATTGCTCTATTGATGGCTGTCAATTGCGATTAATATTGCAAATGATCTCGTTAGCTCCTACTAGATGTTCGTACCAGTTTCACACTAACAGTCCAAGGAAAACAATGACATGGTAGAGGCCTATTGCTGAAAAGATACACTTTAGATTTGTTCCTTTTTCCCCCTGTGACAGCAGGTTACAGAAAACAGACATATAAGTTTGAGCGATACTGCCAAAACACAAGTTGTGTGAGTGAGTGTTATAAGAAGAGGACGGGGCCTGTGTTTAGACAGGGGCATCCTGTGCTGGTAAAACAAGAAGGAACAGGTCTAAGGATCACAGCGTCACAGAGAATAAGAAGCCAGACAGTCCAATAATATTCTTTAAGTTGTTCACAACTATTCTGTTTACACAGTTTCATGATAAATGGAAAAACCTGACACTCCAGTCAGTTTCTGTTTCAGTGATGTTGTATGTAAACGTTGTTAACTTAAGAAGAACACTTTTCAAACATTTAAGTGGCTATTAATCATTAGTAATAGTTCTAATGCTAAATTCCCAACATATGCAATTATAGGTGATGTAAAGGTCAATCAGAGTGACTGATTATGAAATTTGGATGTAAAATAACACTGATTTGGACGCAGCCACACGTCCCTGGTTCCGTGGGCAGTGGTGGAAAATAACTAAGTACATTTATTTAAGTACTTGAGTACATGTATGAGGTACTTGCACTTCACTTGAGAATCACCATTTCACTTAAAGTATGCTACTTTATACTTCTACTCCACTGCATTTCAAAGGAAAATATTTTACTTTTTACTTTGACATTCATTCCTCTTTACTTTGCAGATTAAAGGCTAATTTAAACCTGAGCCCTATTTTTTTTGATTGACTAATAGGTACAAAAGGTTTTGGAATCGGTCCAGCAGAACGTGCGATGGCAGCAACGTAATCCTTGCGGGGAAATTCCGTCCACTAAAAGTGCTTGTTTTTCCACCGGTGTCTTCCTGCAACAACTCACTTCTCGTGAGATTTCAGAGCGAGACTTCTCCTTGAGCGAGACTTCTGTTTCTGGTTAAAAAAAAACAGAAACAAAAAGATCTTTTCTTAACAAAAAGATCTATCTCCGTAGGGATCCATAATGTTGTCAGACTCTTCGAATAATAATCTGAGCCTGTCTGCGGCAAAACCAAGCCCTTTTGGTGGACGTACATTTACTTTTGAATTGGTTTTGCAAATGTTTTATCAAGAAGAAAATGCGTTGAGCATTTTTGTTAGCTCTCGAGGATACACACAATGCATTTTGGTATGACACACTGACTGTAAACATAACTTTTGTTGGTTTACAATACACTCCACAGGGCACCATTAAGTAAAAGATATAAATGCTTCTTCCACTGCTGTCCACGAGGACAATACATAGAAAGTTGGATGAAATGTAGGTTCATAAACTCAAAGGGCAAGGTTAGAGACAGTTAGAGAAGATGATGGGAGGAAAGTGAAAAAATAAAGGGAAGTCAGGTCATTAATCTAGATGCCTGGTGCTCAGCGGGGTGTTAACCCCAGGGAGCGGCCATTTCCTACTGATGCCGTCCTCCAAACTCCAAAAGATGACTCATCGTGGACCCAAGTAACTTAGACGGAAAATAACATTCACACTCGGCCAGGCATAGCTGCACGACATTCCTTGGTGAGACACAAACTTAGCTACAGTCAGTCAAAACTTTGATTCTGTTGGCAGTTTCTGTCTCGCAGGTGTCCTCTGTTCAAACACATCTTTCACTCTGTGTGTTGCCTAAGCGATACCTCTGTGCAGCCTTGTGAATGTATAAACACGTGCGTGCATGTGACTGTGATGCATGTATGAGTCTACAGTAAATGCTTGCCTAAGAGTGAGTCTGTTGGCCTAAAGGTAAGCCTGTGGAGCCGGCAACGTTTCCTCTCACCCTACTGTCAGGCGCTGCTCAGCTGTTGCCTATATGGCTTCTTAACGGTCTGGGGAGCAATGTACCCTCCTGTCCCTCCTCTGCACACCAACACACCCTGGTGATCCAACCAGGGTTAAAGGTCCGCGTAGAGCCTACAGCTAGCACCAGAGCGGTCACTCTGGAAAAGTTTCCTTGTCTCCTCTACTTCACTTTTACTGAGATACAAGGGTGAGTTCACAGAGCTGTGAAAAAAAAAAACATTTGCCTGTGATTTTTAGACATTTTCACATTCTATTTGGTTTTAACTCTTTATGGGAATAAGTCATTTAGGTAGGTGAGGATTGGATGAATGTTAGGTTTTGCCAAAATGTCATGTTGACATTCACTTGTAGAGATTCCACCAGTAAGATGGATAAGATGCATCTGTGCGATCTGTGTAATTTTTACATACCACAGTGATTATTTATGTGTACTGTAAGTTTCAAACTGAAATTATTTCAGTGCATCATTTTGGGCTTCAATTGATTGAGTTTTAGGGTTATGCAGTGGTTTCCATGTTGTCACAGAAGCATGTCCACCCTGCAAAAAAGAAAGTGTCCTACCGTCATTTGAAGTACTTTTAATTAAAAGATGGTCACTAAAGGCAAAATGAGTTTGAATTTGAACGTTTGAATTTGAATTGCAGTTTCTAATTCATAGTCAAGTTTGGTGGCAGGACCTTTTAGTGTCCTCTGCACAGTGTAATATGCATGTGCCTTGAAGAGACTGTTTTAAGAGCCTAATTATGTATCACACTTTCTCTGCAGGTCCGACAGGCAGGGAAAACACAGAACGGCCAACACCTCTCTGTAGCTAACACTATGCGGCAGCTGCCTTCCTACATCTTACTTTCTGTTTAAACACAACATAAAGCATTACATTAATTATCACATTATTGTTATAGCTGGCTAATTTGGATGTTTGTATTCAAATCATCTCAAATCTGTCCATAAAACACTACAGTGACAAGCTAAAAAAAAAAGGCAAAATAGCAGGAGCATTTTCTTAAGATGTGATTCTTTCCCTAAACAGTCACATGCTGAGGTTATCCATAATGGCAAACACGGGTTATGGATACCATGAAAGCAATGGATTCATGACAGGTTCCAACTATACTGATATACTCTACACTACATTAGGAACAATTTTGGACAATTATGTGGATAAAATAATGCCATTTTTTGGCTAATCCAGCAATTTAAATACTTGCCAAATCAACGTATGTCATCACATTGGTGCAAAAATCCTATAACAAAAGTCGACATCCATGCTAGCGGCTCCGTAAGGCTGTACTTAGGCACAACTATGGTTTGACCTAAATGCTAACATGCTCACATTGACAATGCTGCTAACATGTATTGTATGTTTACCATGCTCACCATCTTAGATGGTGTTAGGATGCTAACATTTGCTAATTAGCACTAAAGACAAAGAATATCTGAGGCTGATGGGAATGTCATTAGTTTGCAGGGATTTAGTTATAGGTGTTTATGACCAAATACCAAATGAAGGACTAAATGAAGTTTTGACTCAATGATGCTGCTATATGAAAAGTTAAGGGAGGAATGAATGTCTGCACCAAATAACACTGCAATCCATACAGTAGTTGTCGAGAAATATTACTCAATACCACAAATATCAACTTACAAGTGGCGCTACAGAAAACCTAAGGGCATCACCAAATCCTCCTCTGGGCACCGTCAATGTTTGTACAAAAACAGTTGAGATATTTCAGTCTGGACCAAAGTGGTGGACAGACCAACCCGCAGACTGATGTTGCCATCCGTAAGCCATGCCACTAGCATGGCTAAAAATCAATCACATGAAGCACTCTGGATCATCGGTTTACAATATTGCCCAAAATGACCTAATTCACCCAGAAATGTTAAGGGATAGAGAGTTACCACGGTTTGAATGGTATGGCGAAACCTCTGACAATAGACAAATTGATATAATCTTATGGTATATATCTTCATATCGCTCCTAGTACCAACCTCCTACTGTCGGATGCTGTCATCTGTAAAACCACTGACATCAATTTAGGACATATTTACCAGTTCCTGGGTGCAGCCTCTTTGAAATGAACCCACTTAATGTAGCTCTCTGACACTCCATATTTTCAGTTTAGCAATGGACACTCAGGGCTACCAGTCCCCTGCTACAGGTTAGAGACACAAGTGAGTGAAAGAGACACTACATCAAAGATGAGGCTGAGAATAAAACCACATCCTGCGGTGGCCTTAATCCTTCAACACCTGCGATTTGAAGCACACTCCTTTGATGTTGTTGGTTCAGAGAAAAAGAGAGAAAGAGAGAGATGGGGAGATAATAGGCTGCTCATTTAACACTGAACTAAAGGGAAAGTTAAAGGGACAAATTGCCAAATCAACTCTTCTATAACTCTTCAAAAATATTTACTGGTCCATCTCACTGACAAAGTACTGTCTGACAGTGCAGGCTGCTTGGAGATCTCTCTGTCTGGACGCAGTAAATACTTAACTTTCAAAGGCAGCAGGCATTCATAAAGACACCAGTTGTCTTTGATCTTGTCTGGGAGTCTGGACATTATTTTATAAAGCAGAGCTCCCAGCTCCCAGCCCCCCACAATACACAAATGTCTCCACATTTCTCCCATGGTTTAGAAACCATTATAAAAATGTGTTTTCTGCTTTTGTGCTATTTTATCTGTGTAATGTTTAATCATGCTGCCCATTATTTATGCTTTCTGGTGAACACGTTTCAGACTGCATAATTGAGTCACTGTATCCGCTTGAATTCTCCAGTGACTATAGCTTTCGCTTTACCAGAACCATCCAATTAAAACATGTAGCACAGTTCCTCTTATAATATATGACTCCATCGCAAACATACCCACGGTAGTAGTGTAGTAAATACCGAATAAGTCCAAGACACACTGGAACCAGGCCAAACAAAGCCTACAGGAAGACCCAAACCACATCTCTGTATCAGTATTACGGGTGGGTTTCATTTGTGAGAAAAATAAAAACAGAGACAAATCTGTGTCATGACACTACGGTTTTAGTAATGTATTTTTACAGCAACATACCAGAGCTGAAACGATAAGTCGATTAACCGGTTAAAAGAACATAAATCCCAAAAACAAATTTGATAGTCGAAGCAAAAACGCATGAAATGTACTTGTTTTAGGCTCTCAAATTTGAATATTTGATTTCTTTTGTCTTCTATGATACAAAATTATACCTTTAAGAATACCTTTCAGTTATGGATTGTTGTTTGGGGGGACGAAAATAGCAATATAAAGATGCCACCTTGGTCCCTGGGACAACATGCCATTTTTTACTATTTTCTGACATTTCATAGACCAAACGATCAATCAGTTAATTTAGAAAATAATCGTCAGATGAATTGATAGTAAAAATAATTGTTAGTTGCAGCCCTAAAACATTCTGCCACCAACAGCAACAATACAGTAACAATGGCAATACAATAATCTAGGCTACCACACAATGGAACAATATCATAAAGGACCGAGGGGAGATGGATGAGACGAGGGCAGCCAGCTCTGCCACCGCAGGCCATTCACTCTGTCCAACAGGAGGGAAGCTGAAAGGACAAAATCAGCACAACGGCAAACAAAGGGGAGGAAGGACAGATCCTGTAATTTTTACATAATTCAGATTATGTGAATTATTCCTGGACATCAGAGGACACGCAATAGGCCTCAGTCGAGCAACAGACATGTAAAATGTAACAGAAATGTGATGATTTGAATTGATTAAGTGTTTAGTGTAAAAAAAATGCCTGTAGAGCTTAAGGTGTCATCTTCAACTTTACTTGAACACAAACTAAAGGTATTTTATTTATTATCTCATAAGACAAGTACCAGAGCAAAACCGTCACTCATTGAATTATTGTATGTCGATCTACTAATTAATGAATCGACTAGTTTCAGCGCTCCATTTAATTAGGACTGCAACAGTTATTTTCATTATGGATTTATGTGATGCCCTTCATTATTTCCCAGAGTTCAATGTGACACCTTCATGTTGTGCAATTTACAATGATATGAAGCAGAGAAAAGCATCAAATCCTGTCAACTGAGAAGCTGGATCCAGAGAATCAGTATTGCTGTGGATTCATTTAATGTCAGTTCAATTGTCTCCTGTGCTTCTGCTCATGTTAAACCTGCAGTGCACGTACCACCAACCAGCCCCTCTTTCCAGTGCTTTGTTTGGAAAGAGGCATGTTGGGGGGGGTTGGGTATAAGAAACAGGGTGTGGCTTTACTGTTGTCATGGCAACAGAGAAATCCCTGCTTTGAAGCCCCTCAACTAGTCACTGTATGACAGTATATGCTGGCAAGCTGACCAAAATATTACAACCATGCATGCAGTGATCTACATGGGGTCTCTGCCTTTGTGCCTGCATGTCACACCAGCAGAAAGTACACAGAGCTGAGCGGTTGCCCATGGACAGGTAGTAGGTGTGCTCAGTGGTTTTCCGAGCAATTCCTAAGACCTGTAATAGCCCATACCATCCTGTTTAATGACAGAGTGACCAGACAGTTACACCAGAATCAACTTTATTGCCAAGTAGGTTTACACATACGAGGAATTTGCTTTGGTATTTTGGTGCCTGACAAGAAATATAAAGAAGTATGAATAAACATAAAGCAAGTCATGCAGGTCAAGAATCGTAACTATAAAATTCAGCAATACTGCTGCACAGCAATAAATTCCTTAATAGGATGCCGCTGTTATAAAGCACAAGGTTACACGACATTATTGGGCTTCGTAAACAGGAGTCAACGGGTTCTGTGTGTGTGCCTGTCGGATAGCAATGAGCGCCTGACCTGCAGACAACCCCACCGAGGATGTTACAGAACATAAAGCAGAGTTGCTGAGGTCCACAGACTGCCAAATGCTTTCCAATATGTGAGTGAATCTACCAGCCAGTACACAGACCTGGATGTTATTGTGAACGAGTGAGATTTGACAACACAACAGCTGAAATGAAATGTCGTATCAGCTTTTTATCTGTAAGAGACTGGATTTACCTCCAACAAACATGTCTGGTTGCTGAACACTAGACACAACAACAGTAGCAGATTGGAATATTGCTTACTAATATTTGAAAAAATAATCCAATTCTCTTCACCAGGTGTGGATAAATTAAAAGCTGAGGCACGTCACCGCTGTAAACCCTTTGTGCAACTCCATCAACTGAAAACTGCACCATTATTTGGTTTTCCAATCACTCAGTCACCAGCTCACTGTCAACATAGCTCTGCTTTCCAAAGGTAGTTGCATTTAGATGATATAGCAATACACTTCTTGTAGAGACGCAATTATTCAGTGCAGCTGCACTAATGAAATGAAAAACAAAGTCATAACAGCTTCATCAATACAGTATTTTAGTTTAAATATATTGTTACATCGAGCTGTTATAAGCCATTTAAAATGGACAGTGACTTAGTGATCAACTGTATATGTTACAAAATATTACCATCTGGTGGTGAAATGTAGTACTACAACTTAATTCCTACTTTAGAAAAAACCTCAATAAACAAGTGGAGAAACATAACACAGGCAGATGGGGGTCATGGGGGGGATAAATGGTTTGATTAGAATGAAAATGGGTTTCACAGCCACCAGATCTCAACCCGATAGAACACCTATGAGAGACTTTCGGCCAAACGTGATAGACTGCGCCCTCCACCATCATCACAACACTAAATGAGGGACTGTCTTTAGGAACTATGGTGCTCAATCATAATCCCACACGTTTGCCTATAGATGCCATGGTATTAATATTCTGTTAATACCAACCCTCTCGATATTAAAACTGGTCACAGCAGAGATTAAATCTGTAACGTTACCTCTAAATTCTAAGAATCAGTGAAAACAGGACAGGCGCACAGTATGCAGTCAGGGGAGGAACAGTAGGTTATAGTTATTGAGAGGCTTAGACTAAACATCAGACTTGAAAGAAATACAGTAATTGTAAGTTTTACAAAACAGACTGACATACATCAAAAGTTTTAATTATTTTGTGTGTATGTCAGTTCTAGGTTATATTTTTCATCATAGTCTCATGTCACAAGGCGGAGGTGGTGAGGAAGGTTGTGGAGGCTCTGGAAAATCTGAAAAAGAGGATCTAATCTAATGTTTTCTCTTTGCAGCCGCAAAACACTTGGATTTCCTTGTATGAACTTTGAGAAGAAAACATAGATTACGTCAGATAAGCAACACCTTGGCTTGTGGACACAGTTCATGCAGAAACCTCTGAGTGTGACAGTTCGGGAGCAGGGCTGCTTACAATGCTCTGCTTTTTGCTGTCAGTTGGATCCTCGCTTTGGCCCTCTCCGTCCGCAGGGGCCACGTCTGAGAGGGCCACGTTGAAGAAACAAACGCTGAATATCTTTCACTCACAAAGTCAGATGTGATAATAATACAGTTAAGCAGGACACATACTCACAGTTTGTCACCCACTTTCACTTGTCCAAGAATAGATAGAGACTCCACTTAAAAGATCACCCTCACCACCTCAGCTAACTTGGCTAACGTTAACTAGCTAACGTTAGCTCCTTTAACTGCCCAGAGCCTATGTTTTAGGTTTTTAAACATATAAAAACGAAACATCAAACACAAAGTAAATACACAGCCATGCAATTATTCTACTAAGCTCCTAACGGTCAAATATTAGCTTGTCTCAGGCCTAGATTAACGTTCGTCGTCCATGTCTTTAAATTACAACATTTCCGACAGTTTTCGGGAGCATTTAAACGCAGCAGAGCCGGCTTCCTGGATAATTATTAGCTTAATATTCAGTGTCATGCTTACTAGTTAAAACTAGCTAATAAGGCTAATAACGAGCTAACGAAGACTGTAGCTATGTTTAGGAATAAGTCTGCCTGGTTTTCAAGCAGTGTGCCACAGGCATGTCACAACTTCTGGAGTAAGTAACCTGTTTTCAGCTCAAGATTTATACGTTTTATTTGAGCTAACCTATTAGTTAAATGAATGACATGTTAAATAATGTATTCAACTATTTATTAATTTAACGTTAGCTGGTTAGCAGCTAATAGTATGCTCATGAAATAACCTGTTGACAGACTCTCAGAGATGCCACTAACATTATGTTAGGTAAAAGTCATAAATAAACCTTGTATTATTTTTAAAAGGAGAATAAATATACTGCCACAAATCTAGTTTAGGGGTCTGTAACGTTAACTTAGTTCAAGTTAGACCTACACTGACATTTGCGCACACACTTTCTTTTGGTGGCTTGAGCTAACGTAACATTATCTGTCTTGCAGTATCGGAGGCTGGGACCATTTCCAGTTGGAGAACAGCAGATTACCTTTTCAGTGAGGATGCTACATGTCCTGATACTCAAAGGTGAGCGCGATGACAAACCGAAAAGCTGCGCATTTATCTAGCAGATCATTTGCAAGTCATTTTTCTATAATAAGCTATAATTTTGGTCCTGTTTTTCAGGATATTTGAGAGCAAAGATTACCTTTGGAACAAGGTGGTGGTTTTTCACAGCTTGTTTCTGTCTGCCTGTGAAAAGCGCCAGAGTGTGAAGTCTGTGTGCATTGGTCATTATGTGCTGCCTCCAGCCTCAGTACAGGATGGTGAGAGGACTGCTATATGTTTATTGTTTTGTTGTAAACCATGCTAAACCAGTGGTTCCCAACCTTGAGGTACCGAGATAAGTCTGAGGGGTTGCAAGATGATTAACAAGACAGGAAATAAGAAAATAAAAACATATTTCTGCTACACAAACCATGTTTAATTTTCGGATTTGTCTTTAGTCTTAGCTTGTTAAACTGTTAAATACTGCACAGTTGTACCTCTTCAGGCATCTAAAAACTATTCAAAGTGATCAGTCAGTCTTCGGTCGAACTTCTCAGAACTCACCGACATAATCAACGTATGATAACGGATAGTCATTGGTTCACTTTGAAGCGTCGAGCCAAAAAACGTTGGCAACCACACAAATGATTGATTAATTTATAAGCAAGCCAGTTTTATGAACGGTAACTCATACAATGTTCCTCTGATTATCATTTAAGAGGTGAGAAACGTGGTTGGGAGGTTGATTTGGGAGTGTGAAGATGAGCAGTCAGTAGCACAGGTAAGTAAACCAGGCAAAAGGCAGATCATGTCAGTTACTTGAATCACCTTAATTGGATTGAGTCCTCTTTTACAGGATTCCCGTAAGAGTTTTATTTGCCAGACAGAAGATGAGTACGGTGAAGGAGAAATCAGCAGAAGCGAGTATGTTAAGTTTCCACGATAAATATTTAGAAGTGGAGCTCAACACATTTTCCAGTAAACTAATTTAGTCCCATTTACTCTTTTGGCAGTTCTCAACCATCTGACACAGACTCATCAGAAGGCGAAGCCCCTTTATGTGGCCCTTTGCGGGAGTATCCAGTTTGTAACTTGCTTACAGGTGAAACATTCCTCATCATTTACTGCATGTTCTTTGCGAACATTTTCTAATAAGATAATAATAGATAATTGACCTGCATTGAAGGTGCGGAGCAATCCATATTTAGACTACGAGACTTTCTTCAGCAAGTGCTGGAAGAACTTTCTTCTGTAATGTGGAGTTTGTTAACGTTAGGCCTTTTTCTTCTGTTGGCTTATTCACTACAGGCTACATCGGCATGAACAACCTGCAGACATATTCAGGTGATCTGTGTGATTTCCACCCTGGCTTTTTCCAGTGCTCCAACTGTAAGGCCCACTGCAGCTTGCCACATGCAAAGGCAAACATGCACTAAGAGAAAAGCTCTTTGTTAAAGAAGAACAAGTAGCAGTTGTGCTATTCACAGTCACAAGCTGTAGACAGTTGACTGGCGAATTAGTTATTATGTTAGTTTATTATGTTTGTGTTGCCTACCTGCGCTCGTGTATGTAGTGTAGATGTACACACTGACACAAAATAAATCAGGGTGGCTAATGCTGAGCTCTCTTTGTAATTTCCTCTCACATTATTTCATTGAATCTGCTTTTGTTTTCATGAAATGAACCATTTTTGAAAAAGGCAAATGGTACAAATGGGTCCACATTTGTAATTAAATAATTTCTGTACTGGACACTTTCTGATCTGTCATTGGAGTGAGGATGGACTTGCCCCCAATCAAAAGTGACCATAAGAGGTGCCACAGGAATTATAGTTGCGTGCTAAACTAACCTGCTTTAACTTTAACTTTAGTCTGTAGTCCTACCTTACTAAACAACTCTTTCTGAGCTGCAATTTCCTGCAACGCTGTTTGTTAATGAACTTCATGGGGATGACAGGCCTATAACAATTTGAATCACCAGTTGGCAGTTTTAGAGTAACAATTGCAAGTAAATGCACAAAAACATCGACCTACATCCTTTTCATTCAGTGCACTGCTAATGTGGTGTATCCAGTTCAAACCTGTTCTTTATCTTTTATTGATTTCCCTTCTCAAATCTGTACCAGTCACAGATGATAGGTAACCAGAAACATGTTAGACATATAAAATGTGTATTGTACAAACAAATATACCATAATGGAAATGCTTTACAGATGTAAAGTTTACAGTTTCTCAATGTGTGTGTGTGTGTGTGTGTGTGTGTGTGTGTGTCAGAAAGATGTTAAATGTTTGTATTTTAATATCAATCAGAAATTTGAAGACACATTTTTCTCTGCAATGTAGAAGCCACCAAAAGAGGGAAACCTTGAGAATTACAGAAATATATTGTTTACATTTTACAATTTTACAATACATTTTAAGAACCTCGAGAAATGTCTTATTTTAATCACATTACTAATCACAATGCTGTGTATTTCATACAAAAATATGACAGGCACTTTATTCAAATCAGTTTCAACTTAATGAAATGTATATGCTTTTGTACTGTAAACATTAAACTGTGCCCACTTTGGTAGCTCAATATGTAGAGCCTGTTTCCTATTGGACAGTCGTATCGGACTGAGCGCAGTACGACGGAAGTTAGAGGATTGTTATGCTAATTACATCACAGCATGTCGATGAAACAGGCTTAATAGCACCTTTTAATCGTCAATAATATTATCTAAAATTGTTTAAAAGCAATATATAGCAGTAGTAGGGGTTGCATGTAATCTCATGAGTGCAGTTAAATGTCAGCGTGGTCTCGTTCACCCCTGCAAAGTGGACTGTGCCGCGGGTCTTTGGCCAATCACACGCTTTGTTTAGGTACCAGCCCCGCTATCAGGAAGGTGTCGCTGGCTGCTTTCTGTACTTTGACACTGACCGAAGCAGAAAACAGCCTGAGACTTTTCTCTTTGGACTCAGACTGTTCGTATTTGTGTGGTTCATCTTCGAACTCGTCTCAGCTCACTGTTGCATCTGTCATGGCGCAGGAGAATCTGTCCGTGGTACTGCATTCCCAGGGAGACCTCAGGCTGGTAGGACACCGACCACTAACGTGTAACTTGCACCGTTTGCTTGTGCTGTGAATTAAACTGACTGCAACTTTTTTAGTTGTTGT
This sequence comes from Coreoperca whiteheadi, assembly GCA_011952105.1. Lineage (NCBI taxonomy): Eukaryota > Metazoa > Chordata > Actinopteri > Centrarchiformes > Sinipercidae > Coreoperca > Coreoperca whiteheadi. The sequence goes on from CM022485.1 coordinate 14,850,068, forward strand.
TGTTTTTAATTTCTCACAGGAAAACCGCCCCGTCCCGGAGCCAGGACCCAATGGTAGGACCTATTCGACAAGCATTTCCAAATATGTAGAATGTGGTGAAAATGTTTGCACATTATGTAAGTAAAAATACATTTCACGTAAAAATACGTTAAATGAATTAAATGTAATGCATTGCATTGATCCAACTAACTGTGAGCAATCTGTTTCTCAGTTTCAAAGCTGCTGCATGTCTAAATGCATTACAACTGCCCGGCTACTCCGTTTCAGCTCCATTTATTTCCCTTTAAGGCTTTTACTTAAACTGCAGAGAAACTTGCCATTGCTTTTATGGCTTCAAAATGTGTTTCAGAGTCAGACGTACATTTTGGCTTTCTTAATGCATCTTCGTGGTTTGCAGGTCACCTTACAATGCACTGGTGTCAAAAGAATAGATATTTGTAGCAGATTTCCTTTCCACTTTAACATTAGTTAGCCTAAAAATTAAGACTGATTTGCCATTTTGTTTGACTTCATTCGTTCGTATTTGAATTACAAAACAAACAAAATGAGATGTAGGAAATGATTCAGAAGACTGAAGTCTTATTGCGACCAGGTGACAAAATGCCTGGACCATCCTCACTGTGTCCCTGCCTTGTATGTCACGTTTTGTACCCAGAGGTTTTGCTCCAGATGCACTCTGTTGGAATCTGTGGATCAGATGTTCACTACTGGCAGAACGGCCGAATTGGGGACTATGTGGTCACGGAACCAATGGTGTTGGGGCACGAGGCGTCAGGGCGGGTGGTGAAGGTCGGATCAGCAGTCAAGCATCTTAAAGTAGGTGAGTGGTGTGTCTCAGCGCAATGAAACCCCAAAGGCAGAGCCTCGTGCAGTGTGCACTGCAAAAATCTGCCGTTCCGTTAAAAGGGAAGTTGAGACGCTTTTACATTTCAAACAACAATATTTTATAATTCAGAGAGGTTATATTACTTATCTGAACTCTGGTTATTTTACAAACTGTACCTGCAGTGCCGTAAATGCATTTAAATATATGCATTCATGGCATTGTAATGTCATACACTGTATATCGTTTTGATGCAAGGTCTCACAAAGTCCTCACATTTTTATGGCATTAAAATGAAGTTCACACTGTGACAGAGTTACCTGAACCAACTCATCCTGTGCCGTAAAGTTCCCCTTGTATTTTTCAGGTGACAGAGTGGCCATTGAGCCCGGAGTGCCCCGCGAGATGGACGAGTTCTTCAAAAACGGACGATATAACTTGTCTCCTACCATCTTCTTCTGTGCCACGCCCCCTGACGATGGGAATCTGTGCCGATTCTACAAGCACAGTGCCAACTTCTGTTACAAGTAACAGGTTTCTTTTTTAGGATTGAACAACTGCCTGATCGCTGACTGCCAACTGACTCTCTTGCCTATCCTTTGCATACATCCTTTTCTGTCTGTCTTCTTTTCTCTGTCTGTGTCTATCCAGGCTGCCCGATAATGTGACATTTGAGGAGGGAGCTCTAATTGAACCTCTGTCCGTGGGGATCCACGCCTGTCGCAGAGCCGGCGTAACCCTCGGTAGCACCGTGCTCATCGGTGGTGCAGGTAACTATTAAACACACACAATAAAACAAGCCACCGAGTTCTGTGGGAATATTCCATCAACAAGATTCTGCAGACTGCATTTTGGGGTCTGCTGAAAACTAATATACAAAGCGGTGATACACACTGTCTTTGGGTAACATGCCCCTGCAAGTAAGGAATCTAATTTAACACTGAGTGGCTGCAGTCACATAAGTGAGAATCATACTGACTCAACAAAAAACCCCAAAACTGCTGAATCGAAACGCACTTTGTAAGAGACTTAATTTTTAATGAATCCCTTATGTTAATGAACATTTTAGACACCTGTGTTAATATGAGGGTAAAGTTACACAGAATAGGTTCAATGTGAATGCTGAACACACACTATGACATTGACTCTTTTTCAAGCTTCAAAATGTGTTTATAATCCCATTACTAGTGTATGTCCTGGGGTGTAAGGCTGCCAGATATTGAACACAGTCCCTACAGTAGCCATCTTGTTTATTTCTTATCCCTCCACAGGACCTATTGGGTTGGTCTGTTTGCTCGTGGCCAAGGCGATGGGGGCCTCACAGGTCGTCATCACAGGTAACTCACACGGTTTATAAACATCCTTCTCGACTGACATGACCAGTGACGCACCGGACAGACTCTGTTTGCTTTTGTGTCTAATTCAACTTTGCTGTGTTCAGATCTGTTGGCCGAGCGTCTGACAATGGCCAAAGAGTTGGGTGCAGACTTCCAGCTGACAGTGAAGAGAGGAGATGCCCCCCAGCAGCTGGCCAAGAGTGTGGAGGACATGCTGGGCACTCAGCCTCACGTCACCATTGAATGCACTGGTGTTGAGAGCAGCATTCAGACTGCCATCTATGTATGTGATACCCTCAGTAAAGACCATCTAAAGTAGCATTATGAAGTAGCTCTGCGCAAACTATAGACTATAGTACATTTATTCAGGTACTGTACTTACCTACAATATTGAGGTACTTGTTTAGTTGAGTATTTCCATTTCATGCGACTTTATACTTCATCTCCAACACAATTCAGAGGGAAATGCTGTACTTTTTACTCCACTACATTTGTCTGTAGCTACTTGTTACTATACAGATCAAGATTTTAAAATATGTTGCATTGTTAGAGATGAAACTACAACAGTAATCCAACAGTATATAAAATAGTTCAAATTAGCTCCACCTCAACCGGCTACAACGGGAAAACGCTACTTACATGAATGACAAACAGTGACACATTTTCTGCATTGAGTACTGTTAGTTTTTGATACTTCAGGTACATTTTGCCAGTAATACTTCCATACTTTTAAATGCAGGACTTTTACTTGTAATGGAGTACTTTAACAGGGTGGTATTGCTACTTTTACTTACGTAAAGAATCTGCAGATAAAATAATCCAAGTTATAATTGATTGTGATTTCCCCCCCCCCTCTCAGGCGACACGTTCAGGAGGTGTGGTGGTGCTGGTGGGTCTTGGCTCTGAGATGGCCACTGTTCCTCTGATCAGTGCTGCCGTAAGAGAAGTGGACATCAGAGGGGTTTTCCGCTACTGCAATACGTGAGAAAATATCCATTAATTGATCTCATTCTAAAAGCAGATGTTTAAAGCAAATTGGGTGAGGTGTCTTACATTATGATTTATGATCTCATTATTGCTGTCTGTAAGTGTTCGCTATCACAGAGATTGAGCTCTTGACGCAAATGTGTGTCTTGCCGTGTTGCAGCTGGCCGATGGCCATAGCCATGTTGGCGTCGGGTAAAGTGAACGTGAAGCCCCTCGTGACCCACCGTTTCCCTCTGGAGCAGGCAGTCCAGGCCTTTGAGACCACGCGTCAGGGTCTTGGGATAAAAGTCATGTTAAAGTGTGACGAGAATGACCAGAAGCCCTGATCCGACCCACTGCAGTGAAACAAACCTGACCGACTGAGAGCGCCTCAGCATGACTCCGACATCCGCAAGCTGGACATTGACCCAAAGACAGATAACGGAGCGAGTTAAAAAAGACACAGTAACAGCACTCTGAAAGACTGCTGTACTGCCTGCAGGTCAGAGATGTAATTGACATCAAATGGTACGAGATGTTATTTTAAAATGCTCAACTTTGTTTTTTAATTGTTTAATGATAGTATATAATTTTCAGCTTTGCTCCATTTTAAATGTATGATAATTGTACATACGGCTACTGTAGTAAAAGAAAATCCTTAAATAATAAAAATTTAACAAAATGTTAGATATTTTTTTTTTCATATTTCATTATCACAGAACCTGCACTACCTAATTGCAGGCATTAGGGGGAACTAGACTCAAAGTGGCAATGTATGGCAGTGTCTTTGTCCATGGTCATACTAATAGTACATTTTATGTACTATATATGAATCTTTAGAGTGCACTGTTTTGCAGTTGCTTGTGCAGTTGCAGATACAAGAAATCAACATACTTTGTTTTATACCAACAGGAATATCAATCAAAGTGTGTCTTTAGAATTGCCAGTGCCAATTAAATTAAACTAAGGAACTAAGGAAAATGCTCTTCAAAAGATTTAATACTTTTTATGTTCGCCTAGGTATTCCTGCAGCTGTCTTACCAACTGCCATAAATTAATAAATTGGTCCACTGATTTATTTTGCAGCTGTGAGCCTTGTGGGGGAATACTAGGACAGTAGTTTAACAGCACACTCAAAAATCAATTTACTGACATCTTTGTTTGAGTGTATTTAATTTCTCTACTCTTCCAGTGTGAATAAATAACATGTTCAAAACCTGCTTAGAATTATTATGTATTGTGGAATTGGACACAGATACTGTGTGCCCCAATTCCACACTACATACTAATACTATACAGTGTGCACAATCATTTTCATGGTGCACTGTTTTTGCAGTCAGTATACAAGAAAACAATGTACTTTACAGTTCTGTACTAACAGGAAATGATGCAAAACATTCACCGACACGTCAATCAAACTGCGACTTTGTAGTGCCACTGCCCATTAAACGTCACCAAAAAAGGTAACGTGCATTTTTTACTTTTTTTGTTTTCCAAGTTGTCTGACCCACAATTTATATAAAAAAAATTGTATGCGTCTGTGAGTAGCTTTTGTCATATTCAAAACCTGCTTAGAATTGATATGTAGTGTGAACCTGAGCCACATCTAGTAACTCCTTTTTAATGAAAACACCTGATAATCAGACTAAATTCTGAATTTGACTGAAAGTAAATCTTGCAAAAGCAAAATTATGTCAAAATTTTGACTTACTCTAGATTATGAGATTTCAACATACTAAATCAATATTAAGAGGTAATTTACTCTTACTTTTGATTTACTAAGTCAAAATATTAATGAATGTTTTTACTTTATCGTGTCTAACCTTTCATCCTTTTTGTCTTCTTCTTTTCCTGGCCATAATGGGCTTCCAAATTAAACAGGCTAATCATGAAATCAAAATTTTTACAAGAGAGAACCTCCAGTTGGTGCCCAGGCTACGCTTTCATAAGGCAAATCCAACCTTTGTTAGAATCAGTTCTTTAGTTTGCTCAAGTCCCAACAAAACCAGCCAGGTTTAGCTCAGATTTTATTACCTTGCCACAATGACATGATACCACTTCACGAGGCATGCACACAGATAATGTTCATATGATTAAAATGTACTACAATGCATTGTAAAACCATTACTCGGTGGTAAGGCTTGTGTCTGTCACAGTGGTGTGATTCACAGTTCTCTCTTTCCCTCTCAGGACTGAAAGCCAACATACAGGTGGGAAGATGTTTGCAGTGACTGAACCTGTGTGTTTTGTTGTTGTTGTTTTTTGTTTTTTTTTAACATGAGCACAATACTAGACACGTTTCTCTTTATGTACAGACATTCTAATACTGCTTATGGCAATGGGACAGCTCGCACAACACAGTTACATTCACAATCCACTCATAGTATGCATGAGTTTCAGTCAGAAACACTAAAGATGAACATACAAGTAGAACAGCACACAAAAAAACCCCTTAATTTTTCATACATGTGACTTTGATATCAAAAACATAATTGATGCATGTTAATAGTTTTATTCAGTTGCTTGTTATTTAAATGTGTGCAAATGTTTGTACATGAGCTTTAGAAAAAGACTTCTCTTGCCATTCAGAGGTTGAACTTGTGTATTGCCGTATAATGAAGAAAATGAAAAGGATATGGCATTTCTCCCATCAACCCCTGCTGCAAGCATTGGTTTGATTCACATGTACATTATTTCAACTTAGCATATTTAAAACCAACATTTCAAACACTCAACTCATTCACTGGCAACTACTTTGATATCTGGCATTTAATTGTGTCTTTGCCATCATCGCTGACTGCTTTCAATTCAACAGCAAGATTCAATAAATATTTACAATGCAACTGTGGCCCCTCCCTTCCTTGCTTCAGTCGCAATTTTAGCAAAATATGTATTTACATGAGAAATAAATAAACGGAGAAGAAAATGGAACTATACAAGAAGTATAGTAGAAGTATCATATTGCATTACGTGAATATAAAAAAATAAAGTGTGATGCATTCGCTCGATAAGTCTGTCCACACAATCTCACTGACACAGAAAAGCACGGACAGGACAAATAAATAACAAACAGTACACACACACACACACTATCTTCAGATGGTCAGATGGAAAAAGCATCGCATGTCAGTAAAACAGCCATGGCATGTTTCGCACAGATAAATGACAGATGATGAAGAATTGAAGTCATCAGCTCAAAGAAAAACAACAAAACAAAGAGAAATGAATCGACAGGGAGAAGCGATCTTCCCCTCCGGTCACTGGTCAGCTTGGTTTGCCCCGTACGATGACAATCACAGCTGACAGCCCGTCCTGTGGAACGGTCCCTGGCCATTGTTTATATGTACATAGGTGTCTCCTGTCCTGTCAGAAGTCTGAACATGGCTGCCGGCATGGTCTTCATGTGAATCTGGCAGGCAGAGAAAGACAGAACGATCTCAAATAAAAGGCCAAACATTTAGAGTATTTTCTTATAAATACCTAGAAGAATGTGTGTGTGGACATGTATTTACTCATGTGGTAGGGACATAAATCTGTTCACACAGCCACGTTGTGGGGACTCGCCTTCCCTACGAAATTCAAATCCTCAAAACGTAAATCATTTAATTTTAGGGTAAGGACTTGATTTTATGGTTAGGGTTTGGTTTAGGTAAACAAAAAAATAGGCTGTCTTCATGACGAGGGTGAAGCTGGGGTTAGGGTTAGAAAAGTAGTGGTTAGGACAAGACTCCAGGAAATGAATGTAAGTCAATGTTATGTCCTCTGAAGCGATGGAAACACGACTGTGTGTGTGTGTGTGTGTGTGTTTGTGTGCGCATAAGCATGTGTGTCCTGTCCTTAAGTATGTTTTTGCCAGAAATGAAGTGATTTTTCTTTTGTTTTACCATTTTCAAAAGGTAACTTTAAACCTTAAAACTTTCAACATCATTTTAGCTGTGTCCAAAATCGTTCACTTTTCACTATGTAGCGTATTTGCCCTTCTGAGGATTGTTTGAATGTCTAGAGAGACTTATTTTACCTTGCCATACCTATTATACCCTTGATAAGACCAAAGTTACTCCAGCTTCTGAAACGTCTAAGGAGCTGACGTTGTTTACACTATGTTGAGAGCAGTGTGTGTTGACATGTGTCATACTTTTATTTAGGTTGATCTCCTGGTTTCTTTATAGCAAGCCTAAATTATCCCACAATGCAACATAAAAAGTAGTGTAAAAATCAATGGTCGCTAAACAAGATTTATCTACCATCATGCCGTGCACAGACAGTTAAAAATGGTAAATTTAGGTGGCAGCTGATGAGAGGAATGACCTCAGTGGAGTTTTTGATTTTGCCACCTTATAAGCTACATAGTCCTCTACACAGAGTCCCTGTACAGTGAGTAGTAAATAGTGAAAATCCCCAATATTTTCTACATTTGCAGTATGTTATTATCCTCTCTGTGTGTGTGTGCGTGTGTGTGTGCATCAGTTTAACCTCGCCAACAGAGTTCGAGAGGGCCTGGACAATCTTCTCATGTGCTGTGGCCACCACACTCTGCCCATTGATCTCTATGATCCTGTGACCCACACGGACACCACCTCGCTCAGCAATGCCTCCTCGCATCAGACTGCATATCTGACGGGCAAAACACACACACACACACACAAAAGGAAAAGTCAATGAATTTAATAAATGCCACTGGAAGGGTAAAACAAGGGATGGTATCTGAAACTGAGGCTGTAAGGCCAGCAGAGATAGTTTAAACTGATAAACTGCACATTACATCTTTCCTAAAGTAATGGGATTTTTGTAGCAGGGATTGTATTAGGTGTATAAATACGGTTCAAGGTAAAGCAGCAATTCATCACAACACGGCCAATAGCACAGTGTTTCTTCACTGTACCCAATACAGAGAAAATAAAATAATGAGCACATTAATCTAAGCTGAGACAGGAAAGTGAAACATACACATGCTGTTCAGTACAGATACAAAATATACCAAACAAAAACACTAAAGTTAACATTTTATCCATGAGAAAAACACAACAAAGCAGTAAATGTGAATAATGTTTTGAAAAATGACATCTTTTGTTAATATTACTCAGTGTTGGACAGATCCTTTACTTAAGTAAAAGTACTAATACCACACTGTAAAAATACTCCGTTACAAGTAAAAGTCCTGCACTGAAAGTATTACTTAAGTAAATGTATGTAAGTATAATCAGGAAAATGTACTTAAGTAAAAGTACTTAATGCAAAAAAACTATTATATATATTATATTATTAGATTGTTATTACTCAAGCATTAATGTAAAAGCAAGATTTTAGTGTTGTAGTAGCTTGAGGTGAAGCTCATTTTTAACCGTTTCGTGCAGGACTTCTACTAATGATTATTTTCATTATGGATTAATCTGCTGATTATTTTCTCCATTAAAAATTTAAAATTCTGGAAATAGTGAGAAATGCCTTCACAATTACTCAAGAGCCCAAAGTGGCACCTTCGCAATGCTTGTTTTGTCCAACCAACAGTACATAATTCAGAATAATTCAAATCCTCACATTCGTGATGCTGGAACCATGAAATGATTTTGCATGAAAAATGACAAACGATTATCAAAATAGTTGCCAATTAATTTTCTGTCAATCGACTAATGCATTGTCATATGTTTTGTACATCTTACAACATTTGTAAAGTAAATAGTAACTAAAGCTGTCAGATCATTGTAGTGGAGTGAAAAGTACAATATTTCCCTCTGAAATGTAGTGGAGTAGAAGTATAAAGTGGCGTGAAAAGAAAAGCGTACCTCAAATTTGTATTTAAGTATAATAGTTGAGTAAATGTAATTAGTTACATTCCACCACTGATATTATATCAAAGTAACCAACATGCTCCTGGTTGACAGAAAGAAGTCAGAATTATACTTACAATGCCGTTCTGGACACTGAAGCCCAGCTGATACTTTAGATCTGGTCTCTTGATGAGGACAGTGGTAACAGGAGGGCAACTGACAATGTTCATCTTCACCTGAACCTGGTTCTTCAAGCCCTTTAGCACAAGAGAAACACAAAAACATAAACAGCTTCACAAAATGATGTGGCTTAATGTTTAACAATTATTTATTTCGTAGCTTAAACTGCCCCTTTCAGCCACGCCAAAGATTCAATGTCTCTGTACCTTAATGATTCCCTGACAGGTGGCGAGTGGCAACCCCACTAGGCTGGTGTTGTTGATGGACATGATCTGGTCTCCGATGCTGAGCTTGCCAGAGCGAGCCGCTGGCCCGCCGTTCATCATGTTGGCTAAGATAACTGTGGGCAGAATGGAGCCCCAGCCGGACTCAACAATCACCACACCCAGGATCTCCCCTTTACTCTTCTCCAGCTGCAGCTGTGAAGAGGAGGAGGAGGAGGGGGCAGTTTGTTTGGTCATTTTGATGGTTCATTATGCCCAGAAACTGGCATTATCATAATTATAACAATACGACTGGAGCACACTAATTGATTTGAGCCTATAATAGTGCAAAGACGTGAACGTTGATCTGGGAAGCACCTGATTCAGCCACAGATTGCTGGAAAATGCATAGAGAACTCATTTTCACTTAAAACAATATGATTCCTTTTTTGATTTGTCAGAAAATTCACTTTTTTTGCTCCCTCCCTTGGATCAGAGCAGAAATGTGTGGTATAACAGCAGCCCTGGAGCTCAGAGGGTAGGGCTGGGAAAAATCACGATATACACAGTATTGTGAGATTTTGCCATAGTGTTTATATCAAGGTATACACAATGAGAAGGAGTACCCTGATCTCTTAAAAACAGACATAACCATCTGTTTATTTTATCTATGAATGGATTCTCTCTTGAATTTCTATAAAATTTTCGACCCAATGGTACACATCAACATACTCGATACTCGATATTACTCACCCCTACCAGAGGGATTCAGTGGCTGAAGGGCATTTTCTTTAGTAACCAAGTCATTTCTGTTAATTTTTTTTCCTGATTGTCTCGAATGGGGAAAATGCATGGAAATCAGTCTTGTTACAAATGATTAGTGAAGCTATGTCTTATACCGGAGCTTCAAGGAGAGCATCAAGAACACGACATGTTTGTATATAGCATGCAGCATATAGGTAGATGTGCGGACTCGTATATAGTACTTGAACACCCACAATAGGCAATATGTAAAGCATTTTGACTTTTGTTTAAAAAAGGGAAATTTTATTCCACAGCATCTGCACCTCAGACCTCCACCTGGGGTTATCTCAGTGAACAATGTGACAGTGTGAACCACAATCAAACTCTGCTCTGTGCTGCAAGCCAGCCGTGGAATTTCTTCTAATCATTCTACAACAGTAGTTTACAACAGAGTATTATAAAGGTTGAATAAGTTATTTATTTTTATGTTATTTATGCATAAACACTAAAAGGTTACCTGTGATTTATTTATAGTAATTTATTACATCAGCATTTTAATTCACAGGCCTTGAAAGATCCAAGTATTGTGCACAGCTCAACAGTGTCTTAATGCAGGAAACATTTTCCTGCTCCAACTCTTTTTTCGGCCAGCACATGCGACTAGCGCACGCATGACACCTTGAGAAATGAACTTATTCTCAACACAGTTGGTTAGGAAGCCTAAGTGCTTCAAGACAGCCCAGCGTCCCCGTCACTAAAAATGACCCATGTGCCTCTGAAAGAGCAGCTGTGTGGTGGTGGTGGCCATGCAGCCTCTCTGCTCATACAGCAGAAACTGTTTCACGGGCTTCTAATTCTCCAAAAGCCTCCAGTAATGTTTTCAGGGCAGAGTGTTAGCTAAAGAGGGAATGCTACAGCAAAAGAAAAAGGAGCTAGAGTTGACATGCTCTGAGTAGATTTTACTGTACCATCTGCTTCCTAATCTGTCTAATTAGTTAACAGCTACTGTATACTTGTGTGTTTCTGTAATGGCCCGGCAGCATGAGTGTGATTTGTGCTACACAACTTTTTCACAGTGTTTATGTCTTTCTTTCTTTTTTTTCCTGCACTGACACAAATCAACAAACATCTGCAGACAAATCTCGCAAGTTGCAAGAAATATATGTGTGCACTGCCCACTTAATATAGACCAACCTCTTTGCAGTTTTCAGAGTTGGAGAAGTGAATGAGGTCGTCATTGTACATCTCCTGGGTGTTGATGATGTCACTGTACTCCTTCTGGCTCAGGTCCTCGGGGTTAATGCCATTAGCTCTCAGGAACTCCTGGTAAGCTACGCTGAATGCCTGGCCGATGGACTGAGCAATAAGTTGGGCCTGTGGACAGAAAAAAAAGCAGGAATCATGCCATAAACAGGCGTTTGTGATCTTGTTTTGTAGGATCCACAGAAGCTAATCTTCACTGAGTTGTATGTAAATAACAATACAGTGGGGGGGCATCAAGTGTGCCCAGAATATGTTAATGCATAATATAAACAGATTTTCACTGTCATGAGCTATTTGTTCCCATTGCGAGAGGAGTGAAGAAAAAACACAGGTACACTTTCCAGTTTTCAATAAGGAGGAGGAATGAAGGTTAATGTAGACAATGGACAGACAAACAAAATCTACGCAAAGTTAATTTGTCTGTCCTTACTACAGTGATGGGATGATATACAATTTCAGCTTATCAAATGTCAGCCATTAGTGACAAAGGCATTCCACACAGATCCAGCAGTTATTCCCAACCAGGAGTACTCGTACCCCAGTGGGTACTTCTGCGTTTGGCAGGGAGCACATGGAAAGATTGGGGAGTAGCTCAGCTAAAAAAGAAAAAAAAAAGTGTTTAGGGGAAAAATAAACACACAAATATGATTAAAAATCAGTGTGAGGTGGATCTTCAGTATATCTATTGTCAAAATAGCCAATAAGCTACCAGCTACAACAGGTGACCACAGATAAATGGCTGACATGTGCAGCTTCAGGCGCCCCATGTGGAACTCATATGAAAGCAAACTTGACCAAACAAAAAAGAGAGAGATAGCAGAACTTCCAGCATCAGTATGCCTTGTTTGAAAAAAAACACAAAGAAAATATTGGGAACCACTCCTTTAAAGCAACCTCCATCCTGACACAAAAGACATTCGCCACCAAGGAATGTAAAAGTTGGGAAAGGTGAAATTAGTACAACATGACCATGTAAAAAATGAAAACCTGAGGACTTGATATTGGCTGTGCGCGATAATATAGATCAAGACAGTAAAGAGGGTACATTAGATTTTAGAAGCTGTATTTTCCCTATTTTCCTGTTTAATTGAATTCCATCCTTGCATATAAATTTCTCGCAGAATTTGCAGACATTAATAGCCCACACTCTCAAAATCAATACACTGTGAATTAGTTTTGCAGAACAATAAAAAAAAAAAGTCAAAAATACTCTAACACTGCATACAGCCGGTGGAGCCACAATAACAGAAACAGTTTATAAGTTGATGGATGAGCGGCTGAATGGTTCTATTATAACTCTGGCTGGCCTTTAAAACCTGGCAGCAAAATTAGATGAAGAGAGGACAGATTGGAGTCCAGCCTTTATACTGACTGGCAACAGACACTGAGTTGCTGGCTCCTCTGTGCAACATTGTTCATGTTGCCAAGTCTTGCTGGATCTGCTTCAACAAGACCGGCAGCAGCTCTCTGCGTTAAAAAAAACAATAAACTAAATAAAAAAATGACCGGCCAATTTACAGCATTTCATGTCAGTGGGTTGCTCTAATTGGTTATTAAAGGTCGCACAACAACATTTTCTTTTTAGAATTTACGTACATCAGTAACAACATTTTTGACAATGTGAAGCAGGGGAAGCTGAAGCAATATCCCACAACACACTCCACAACAAAGCAAAAAACAAGTGTCATCTCTTTAGTATCTTTAGATGTTGGAGGATTCATCTACCAAATGAGTCCTGTTGAATAATGACAGAAAAATATCAATGTGCCTTCCCTTCTGTGTAACATCTCACTTGCTCTCAGCCAGGGGGCTTTAAAACATCCAATTTCTCTCATAGACACATTAACAGACACAGCAGGTTTGTGAGCTTAAAAAAACCCCGAAGCACTTACATCTTCAGACTCAAAGACATGGCATATCATCTTGTACTGCTTCTTTGCCTCGGCTGCCCCGGGGGTAGTTTCAATACAGTCCTGTGAGGCTGTGCGTGGCATCCGGCGTCTTGCCATCAGGACCACAATGTTCCCAATATCGGCAATGTAGGATATAGTACGGAGTGCGTTGTCCATCATCGTCTCCTGTAGGCATATCAGCCAAAATCACATACGTCAAAGGCAAAGTCAACCTTTAAACATCAAGCATATTGTCTTTATAATACCCTGCAGCTAAGTACAGTTTCAATTTGTGGATTTATAAGCTGAACAGTAGAAGAACAGACTGTAATGATGGTGTCATCTGGATATAAAGCTGCTCCTTAGATAGTGAAAAACTCCTGTAACTGTATGAGAGCACCCGTGTTAATTTTACTGCGATGTGAAGACATTTCTGATTCACAGCTGTGAGCCCTGAAATCAAATCAAATCCTCCTGGACCTCATATCTGAAACAAAAATATATATACGAACACAGAGACATTTAATAATTCAGTGTCTCGGACCAACTCCCAAAAAGCTGGTGATGTCATCAATGCAGGTCTTTATTCCATTAATTGGAAATCGGTGAATGTTCCTCTGATATTTTGTAACTGTTACTGTTAATTATCCTGTGTTCTGACAACAGTTGGTTTCCTTTGATCAATCATTTTTGAGAATTAGAAGTACCAGTGTGCAGCATCTTTGTTTAGTTTCTTTAGTAGAGAGTGAGATGAAAGTACTGTTGATAGAAAACATACAGGTCTACATTTGATTGAATTCAAAACTAGTGTATAATCTGATTATAGTCCAATAACGCCCCGATAAATTAGATCTTGAGTGCAGGTTCATCCGAAAATAATGAACAGGTGCAAAAAAAAAACTCAGAAGGGGTTTGGATATCAGAGTGTTTGTGTTGATAAAACAAAAGGATTTCAACGGTGTAATCATGTTTGTTCACTCAGCCAAATAATTGTCTTATGTCATAATGTAGATTGTTTCTGAACACAGCTATGGAACTGCAATTTACAGAGGATGCAGACTTGGGATTGCGGAGAGGTGCTTGTATTTGTTCATGTTTTATGATAATATGCTAAATGTCATTTCAGTTTAGTTAACGTCACCTCGTTAACTGTGGTAGGTGGTTTTTATTCCATTAGTCTAATTAGTGTTCTTGTTCCAGCCCACCTTTGGAGTTGTGCTCATTATGAATCAATGTCAGAAACCCCATGCAACGTTTTAATCGCAAAACGAAGGCTTTTTACTCAGAATCTCTCTCTCAGTACCAGGACCAGTAGCAACCGGATGGAAAATGGAGGAAGAAAGACACTGCATTGCAGCACGTTAGTTTCTGCCAGGCGGCTGCCCACACACACACACACACACACACACACGTTCTGACACTCTGCTCAGACGGCCAGACAGCAGCTCAGAGTGAAATACTGCATATGAATCATCTACCACATATACATTTAACTGTTACTGTGAGCACAAAGCACTATTTATGATCCCAAGAACTGCTAAGCTCTCAGAAGCATTGCTGCTTTTATCAAAGACTCCGCCTCCTACTGTGAAGACTTATACTGCTGCTCCACACAGCTGCTTGTTGTAAAGCTCAAAAGGCAAGAAAACTTTGACAAAGCTTCTGCAGCAGTGGAGAGAAGCTTTGTTAAGAAAAAAAACTTGAATAAGAGAAAATATGACAGATAAATGTAATTTTTCATTCGGAAAGGCAAACTTCAATCTAAAATTTGACCTTTATGACTGTGTGTCTGTAAAATTATTGAAGAAAACATCATGTATACCATATTGTAACTCTGAGAGCCTTTTAACAAATGACTGAGTGGAGATCGTTATATGGATATTTATACTAACGTACAACTACGAAGAAACATTCATATAGTGAAAACAAAGAGGGAAGATAGTGCTGAAGTCAAACAGCTTGCACAGTACATGCTCTCTAAGTGACCCTCGATGCACAGATGTTCGCAGTTTATTCTTATTCTCAGTCAAAGAGAATTCATGACAGTGACATCGTGAGATTAAATAAATAAATAAATAACAATCTGTGGTGGGGTTTCATAAGACGCAGTTTGTGTCAACAGTTAAGCTGCAGTTATGTCAGCCATGACACAACAACACTCCCCCGATGTGTAGCCCTGTACTGCTCAGTTGGTGGCCGGGGTACTGTCAGGGTAAACGGCCTTTAATTCTCACAGACAGAAACGTGACGCTGCGTGTGCGCTTGCAGGTACTCACCTGTGAGTCGGCGTTGAGGACTTTAATCCTCTGGGTGGAGATGAACAGATCAACCTCAGTGAGGGTTTGAGCATCTCCGTCTGCACTCTGCGGCAAGATAACAAAACAGAAGAGTTGGTCAGATCCTCTCCTTTGACTTTGATTGCTCAAGATCTTTGTATCAAACTTGACCCATGGACATTCATGGTAAATAGTTATTCACAACTGCCTGGATGGTGTCTGTGTTAAATGTAGGAAGGTATAAGTTTAGATATCCAAAAATGCATGCATGTATAGTTTAGGGCCCAGCTAGGGAAATGCTTGTTAGATGGACAGGCTGTCAAGTCTAAAGGTGAGGTGGAAAAGGCAGAAAAAGAAAGAGTTTGGCAGTGGCGTTACTTTACATCAAGTGTCCTGGCACGAGGACAGCGAGCTGGCACAGAAACAAGAAACAGCTCAACACTAAACCCTTACCAGCTGGCAGTTTTGCCAGTGAGAGCAATGCAGCTTCAGCACAGAACAGGCCTGCGCACATTTCCCTCTAATCACTGTGCACTGCAGACTAATAAAATTGTATTTGATTTTGCTTAATTAAAATCACCTGATGCATTTCGAAATAAGGTAATAGTGCTAAAAATATTAAGAAAACACACACAGCTGTAATTAAACATTTAATGTAATAAATGGTGCCTGTAACATTCGTTAGTACTTTAATTTTTATCAAGCGTTTGAAGATACACAGAAACTAACCAAATATTAGAAAAAGATGTGATTTGTTGTTACAATTCAATTTTTGGGTGTACCTTCTTTCCCTTGTCTATCTTCATTTAAGAAATGCAAGTTTCCAGAATGCCTTTTGCCTGAGAAAAGGTATGTAGCTTTCAATTAGCTAAGCATGCGGGCACAGTCAGCTCATTTGTGAACACTGGTGAGCATTTATGATTGCGGCCATGCTCTCGTTTCAAAATCCAACTTGTCTTGTGGATTTAATACATTACGGTCTGCAGAGGCTGTTGCTACAGGAGAAACGAGAATCAGCATCTTCTCTGACGGACATCTGCCTGTATGATTGATGCAGTGCAAAATGACAAGTCTAGTGATTCTGAAAGGTGATACTATAACCTGATGTCCATCACTGAAATGTTTGATTAAAGCGAAACTGTGATGTCACGTTATACAAAGATAAAAGAAAAAAAAGGAATATAAAAGCAAACAACAAAATGGGACCAGAAACGTAAGGCATCTCACTTGAAAAGTGTTGAATTGATTTTTCTTTTAAGCTCTCCTTAGCTAGTCATAACATTAAGCCTAAAATGCATGCAGCCATAGCTGAGGCTGTTTACAGATGATCCTTTTCTCCACTGTATCTCAGGATCAAGAAGAAGCAAGATATGAACTGAGAATTAGAGCAAGAATTATTTTCTGCTTAAGCTGATGAAAACTGTGTTAATCACACAAAAACATGGCATCCGCTGAATTACAATCTCCCAAATACATAATTTAACTTACTTGAGGGCAACAGCAATTAAGTACAAAATATGAAAAAGCTCTCTTTGAAAATAATATTTGCAAACACAAATTAAGAGTTGCAGTTGATGACATGAGCTCTGCACTGGGTGAAGTGATGTTTCTCGCTCTTCTTTTCACTAAAATGAAGCTATGTCTTTGGCCCTGAGGTTTTAATATCCACTATGTTGTGCCTTTTTTGTCAGCAAAACCTAAACTAGACAAAGTATCTTAATTTCTGATATAATTTCCAGTTATCTTGGTATATTCATAATGTGAGGAAACTGTGCAAACTGGATGTTTTAACTGGCTCAAAATCCTCCATCACTAAACCACCATATTCTTCCAAAGCTTCCAAAGAGAAGAAACTTAAATTTAAACTTTAAAGTGTAATAGCACTTGTCTTACTCACAATTATTCCTGCACTCAGAGTAAAAAAAAGCAGGAATCAATTATACATCAGACACAACTAATATACTAAAGCTCTGGTAAGTGGTTAATGAAGTACAATACCTAAATTGCGTTCTGTACTTACAATGTGTATTTACCCTATTAAACATACATTTATGATCTTATGAAACAATTACACAGTCATTTTTGCCCAGGTTAATATGCAATAATAATGGCACTGTATGAATACCAATACATAATACATAGTGCTCTGCTGACATGTCTTCTGTTACCTTGTGGTCACAGTAGTTGCATATAAATTCATGTCAATGTGCTGTTATTAAATTTAGCTTCATCAGTTCTCAGTCAGCCTTAAAACCCACCTTCAACTTCAATCTGTATTCAAAGTCCTTTTACAAAACATTTTATGATGGGTCTGGTTAAAAACTGTCATTCCAGTTTTGCTGATATTGAGACAATTGAACAGACATTATCGTAAAATATTATATAGGCCTATGAAAAACTCTCACTGCCAAATTGCATAGCCGTTCATATAAAACAAAACATGTTTGTCTTAGTTCTGAAAAACCTGACAAAGATTTGTTTGACTAAATAAATGAACATGACAAATGTGACACAGATGGGAGAGGATACACAGACTTAGACAGACACACAAGAAATGCAAAAGAAAAGGTGAGAGTGGAGGGAAAGTGGCCGAAGTGGTCTTCCTTTTCCTCTGTTTATTACACACCGCCTTTTTCTTGATTTTGGCAGCCTTCTGTACCCTCTGGCAGGCGGGCAGGCAGGCGTTGGGACGGGACAAGGTCAGCGGATACGGGAGCACAAAAAACAGGAGGAAGAGGAGGAGGAAATAAAGAAGGTAAATAAAAGAAGGTAAGACAGTAAAGCCCCAAACCAAACGGCAGGTGTGCTATCGCTGCTCTCAGAGAAACAGAGAAAGTGACAGACAGAGGAAGTGTGTGTGTGTGTGTGTGTGTGTGACTGCATATATGTGTGTGTGTTTGTTGAGATAGCGTTCGCACAGCCGTGTTGGTTATCAGACACAAATCAAAACAGCAATTACAGAGAATAATAATTGCCTTCAATTGCAAATCAAAAGCGTGCAGACATGATTTGACACTGTTCTTGCACTCTTAACATCTATGTAAAGCTCTATTAGGACTGTCTAGAGGGTTTTTTAGATGTTGCTTATTTCTTCTTACGTTTACTATAAGAAAGACAGATGGTAAAGGCTCCTACTTCTAAAAGCATTACAGCGAACAAAGACAACAAAGTCTATAATTCAGGTTGTGTGTATGGGCACTGCTCTTACCACCTTCCATGTTCATGGTCACAGTCTAAACGCTATTACCAGGAAAAGACATGCTGGAAAACAATCAACAACACTCACAGAGGCAGGGGAGGGGATAAAGCCCCCAGCAAGGATTAAACTGTGCGCTTGGGGTTTGTTCTCTGGGCTGCATAAAAAAAGTCCCTATGTTTAGACTTAAACAGCTTAGATCAACATGGAGGCAGTTTTAAACAGCTAAAGTGTTTGATTAGTTCATCAGTAATTCTGGTCTTGGTGTGGGCCCTACAGTTGTAACACTGATCATCTTTTGGAGTACTTTGCAATCTTTCAAAATCAACCCTTATGTATAAAGTTCAAACTGAGCTAACGCCCCTCTCTCTATCTGCCATTGACCAGAGGACCCTTATTACATTTACAAGAGACTGGATGTTTGCCCGAGCCGCTGCGCAGAGCTGAAACTGCTAAGTATTAGTAGAGAAAAAAGGCCAAAGGGAAGTGTCTTTTTAGGGTTTTCATTTTTTAAAGTTTCCTCCTCCGTGATCAGCTCTCATGGAAGACAGACATCTGAGGCTTTCAGCAACATCTACTGCTCTGCTGAGGAGGAGCTGAGCAGGGAGGGGATAGACGGTAGGAAACAGTGTGTGTGTGTGTGTGTGGGGGGGGGGGGCTTCATAAATATTACATCAAAAAGAGTGAACATCATGCCAAAAAACATCTGCATAAATAAACTAAACAGCCTTGCTACAATTTACCTGGCATACTTCTTTTGCTGAGTTCAGCACGACAGGGTCTAACTGCGTTGCTGTGCTTGTATGTGCTACATGTGAGCTTGTTCGAGCTGATCTGGAGCAAATATACAAAGTATGGCCGCACATTGCTGCGTGTGTGGTCGGGTTTGAGTGCAGTCGGCTGTGTCCATTTCAATGTCAAAGATTAAATGTCGTTTGCTGTACAGCTACTCATTTGTCCACAACGGGCAAATCACGGAGATAATTGACAACTTCTTGTTCAATGGACCTGTTCCAAGCAGGGGAAAGTAGTAAAAGGTGATAGCTAACTGTTGCCATGGTTTCGTCCTGACGTGACGTTTTGCAGAGAAGGCAATTGTGTATAGTGAGTGAGTGAGAGAAGAACCAAACACAGATTGGATAGATGTGAAATGATGCTAGTAAGACATCCTCATTGTGGTGAAGAGGGCTTTTAGACTTTCAGACCTTGCTCTGCCCACTTTCCCTGTTGCCCTTTTCTTTGTTTCAGAATGCTATTTGATTGAATGTAGTTATAAGGGATTTGGGGTTGAAGCTTTAACTACAAAATGTGATTCCACTTGTTTAAAGGAATAGTTTGGATTTTTTAAGTGGGGTTGTATGAGATATCAATAGTCAGTGTATAATCTACAGTAGATGGCCGTCGGCGTGTACCCATTTTGGAGAAGTAGACTGAAGTACCAAAAGCATGGAAGCAAAGTTTCCAGTTGATGGTGTCAGCAGCTAAACTTATTTTAGCCACCTAAAAAAAGTTGTATTTAGAATATTTTCACCACCTTACCTTGCCGTCAGACAGCCCTTTCCTTTGGCACGACATTTTCTCAACCATAATCAACACTCCATGCGCAACATTAAGACAACTCTGCGTTTGCATTGATCATTTTTGACACTTGCTGAAGAGCATTGCTGTACCCAACCATCAGGTAAAAGAGCGCTCAATACCTACAAATGAATGACGACTTACCAAAAAGGACTTACCGAACAACCAGTAAAGAAATGTAGTTTCCACAGAAGCTTCTCTTTCTTTCGGCTTGTCCAGTCTCCATCTGCAAAGGTTCTTGTTCTGTAAACTCTGGTTCATATAGCCTTTTGTCTCCACAGGGAACGGCATTTCATCATTGCTGTTATAATGGCCATTTCTTAGGTGGCTAAAATATGTTTTAGTGCTGAGCCTGTCCACAGCAGTAGGTTGCTTTGCTTCCGTGCCGGAAGGTAGGTTATACACTGACTATTGATAAGTACTTCATACAACCCTACTTCAAAAAATCCAAACTATCCCTTTAAGTCACCAACAGACAATAGGTTGGGATGTTACGATTAGGGCTCAATATCAAAACTCAGTACGTTTGCTGGAATGGACTGAAAAGTGTCTGCAGGACAGAGTATCGAAAGAACCAAAAGTTGGCACTGAAAGCCTAGCCCGATTCGTAATTTTGTCTGCCAATTCTTTAATCAGATATTTACTGATTTAAATTAACCATTTAATAACCTTGCCAGTTTTAGACTATATTTCATTCAGCAAATGTGCGTGACAACATTTAACATCTGACAAACTTTGACTTCTTTGTTAAAATGTGATGTTGCAGAAAAACATGTTTATATTCCTTGCATTAAAGAATTAAGTATTGTTTTGGTATCTGTCACAAAATTCTATTGTATCGTACGAGACCATTATCCATTAAAATATCCAACAGATTTGACATTTACATTTTTGTGTATAATTATATAAACACTTGGAGGCATCAGTAGCCATTTGTCACAATTTAGCCACAATTTGACATACATTAAGACTCTTTTAGCCTGCACGACGACTACTAACCTTCAGTCCTAAGTAGAGGTGGGACTGAAGCATGTGAAATTAAAGGATACGGTTGAGTGGTAGGACTATTGAAGTATTAGGACGGGGCCTTAATCATCTGAGTCTGCCCATGAATTAAAGGATTGAACTATGTGTATATTTACTTGCCATAAGGAACCTGCAAAATGTGGCTAAAATAGAGACAATGCAATCAATTTTAGAGACCAAAACAGATATCTCCACTGGTGCGGACTATAGTTTGTTGAAACTAGTTGCTATTTACTTTTTCATGCCATTCTGAGGTTTGGTGGTATCAAACCCCTGAAACCCGACCATGAAACCTGACCGAAAATTTCAAACTTAAGATGCATACAGTACAATAGGTTTCTCCACCTCTCTTTCTCTACTCGTTTAATTCCTGACGTATCCCACTGGACAACCACACTCGTGTATCCATCTCATCAGTGACAAGTCTCATTGCAGCATGTAACTTTCTCAAAGTAGACTACTAAAAGGGAGATCATTTAATATTTAGAAATACAGCCAAGTGTGTAGTCATATGAGAGGGAAATAAAAGAGACTGGTGTCTGGGTGGCAACTGTGCACCAAAACATCAGCGCATCATTATGTCATCATGTCACCAAACACTGCGCTTTGATCACACAAGTCACCTGGCAGAAGGACTCCACGACTTGGAAATGTGAGAAATGTCAAAAAGCTTTGTCCACCTTTTCCTGAAAGAGGGAAAATTTGAGTAGCTGTCTCTGTAAAGTTGGACACAAGCACTTTGGGCAGAGTAACAGTGATGAAGGGAGCAATCAAGCTAATAAAAACTAATATGAGCTCCTTTATGCTGCACTGGTACCATCCACAGTATTTCTCTGGTT
This sequence comes from Coreoperca whiteheadi, assembly GCA_011952105.1. Lineage (NCBI taxonomy): Eukaryota > Metazoa > Chordata > Actinopteri > Centrarchiformes > Sinipercidae > Coreoperca > Coreoperca whiteheadi. The sequence goes on from CM022485.1 coordinate 14,872,159, forward strand.
GCTGCACTGGAATATCATCATCACAACAACATTAGTGAACAGCAGGGAGCAAGTGTCAACAAGGGAAATATAAGGTTCACATGCCAACAGTCCCATTATCCAGCCAGCTGTGTCAAATACATACCCTGCGGCCCAATCTGGCCAAGTTCTTTAGATTCCCTAAAAGACCACTCATGCCTAATATATGACTATAATGTTTTGCTCTAGACGCAAACAGCACTGATGTCCATGTACATTTCATTAGAAGAAAAATGGACCAGAATTTCAATACCTCATGATAGCTAAAAGGTACAAATGGTAAAACATTTAAACAATATGCTGAAATAGTGAGGTTTCACTTCTTTGCTTGAGTTTGTGGAAATGCATCTATTTTACCCTTCCAGATATGTACAGTAATGTGAGAAAGGAATTCAGATATTGTATGACAAATACGAACAAACATGCCATGTAAAGCCACTGGACATATTGCCTGCGGGATTCTGTATATTTTTAAGCTGCATTGGTAACACTGAGACGACTAATATTATGCTGGCACCTCTGGGGAGAAGAGAGAGAAATGCCGTCATATAAAATGCTCAGCTCAGATACCATCAGCTCAGATACTGTCTACTGGGGTGTGAACAAACACATCTCAACAACACCTCTAACGACCAGGCATGAAAGAATTATAAAAAAAACATTAAAAGCCCTTCATTTTCTGTCTAAACTAACTATAAATGAAATTCATAATGAAATGAAACACGCTATTATTGATGGTCATTATCAAAGACAAACTCAATGTAGAAAGATAGGGCTGGCAGTAGCAGCTCCGCAGCAGCAACGCAGTTGGTGTGAACGCCACAGGAGTGCGAGCTGTTTGACCAGTCCAACCAGTCACTGACTGGTCAAAAGCAAGCCGCAAGGCTGCTAAAACTTGTTTAAAATATTCATTTGTACAGTAAGAAAGCATTAGTTTATAGTAATTATATCAATTATTAGGATGAGATATGTTTTAACGTGCTAAGTGTTTTATGGTTTGTAACCACCTTGAAACAATTTGCAAACTAAGTTTTGTTTTTATTGTTCACTCTCTTTTAGCCCTGCAAATTCCACCCCGATAGTTCCTGAACCATCAGAAAGTACTACCCCCGGAAACACTGACTCTTTTTACAGCAGGAACTATCGCACAGAAAATAAAGTCGCTGGTTCTTCCGGTCAAAATGCAAGTAAAGTTCCTGAGTTCCTCAAAAGGTTCTTGGTTCCCTGGGAAAGTTCCTGCGGGCAAAACTGCCTGAGGTAAGTTCCTGGGACTTTTTGCTCAAAAAGGGCGAAGCGTCCTCGTTTAAAGGTGTTCAACTCCTCCAGAGGAATACAACAGCATAACTGAAAAAAACATTTATTATAGCTTATTGAGGAGAGATATATGTACATGGATATCTTCAGGCCAAAAAATGAACACAATGTGTGTGTTTGCGTGTGTGAGTCAGTGTGGCTGGGTGTGTTTGTGAGTACCTTGACCCTGCTGACAGCCTCCTGCGCCTGCATCATGCGTATGTTCTTGGAGGGGTTCCTCTCAGACAGCAGCTGAGTGGAGCCCAGGTAGTTAGCAGCAAAGATAATTCCATCAATCAGGTCTTCTGGTTCACAGGGTCCTGGGACTTCGCCAGGGAGAAGCACAGAGGATGGTGATTAATGGGGAGACACGGGGAAGGAGTGCGGTTAGACTGAAAGGCTCAGGTGTGCAGTGGAGAGGGTATTGTAATCACTGCAGTCACTGTGCTGGGAGGAAAATTGCGCCAAACACCGTTGCTCCGGAGATGGAGAGATGGTGATAACAGGCTGGTTGGGATTCAACAGTGAGATGGCCACTGGCTGTGAGCTGATGGAGGTACAGTGCTGGTGGGAGGCTGAGATTAATCTGCGTCTGTGATATGTAGATGTGGACTCTCAGACACCCACTCAGGGACACAATGCGCAGTCATGAGCTGAAGGAGCAGACAGGCAGCTAAGCCCCTCACACCATTAAGCCGAGCATCTGCCCAGAGGCAGGGAAAGAGCACTGGACGAGTTATCTCAGGCCTGTGACTGAAGGCAAAGTAACACTTGGAATGGTTCCATGCAATTACAATATTTTGATTTCATCACCAAACAGGTGTGCAGACAGATTAACTTACCATCGACAAAGCTGGGGAACGATGCAACCTTCTTTGTTGGCTGGAAGACAAAAGCAGGATATGACAGATAAATGGTTGTGAATAGGTTTACAGTGAATCAAGAATTTCCCTCCAGTCTCAAATAACCCAAACAAAATCCTTAAAGTTTCATTCTGTTTGTTGTCAGGTGCTACGCTTGGCTAAGATATACTGCTTTTCTTCATGTACACTACTGTATTCACACAGCATGTGTCAGTTCATGAAATCAAGCAGCAAATCCTGTAGATTTAATTTTAAAGAGCACCTGCCTGGATTTTTGACATGCTGCGCAGGGAAGCCTGCTGATTTACTTCAAGTTAAATATCAGGAAACATGAATGAGGAGAGAATCTTTAAGAATAAAACGATGTATGTCTTTATATTGAGACAGTCTGAGAAAGGACAGGTTACATTTTATTGCGTTTTAAATCCGTGTTTGCAAAACAGTGATTGTGATTTGTGTCTGACTTTCCACAAAGTAAGTAAGTTATTTAATAAGTAAGCTTTATTTAAATAGCACCTATCACAGATAAAATCACAGTGCTTTACAAAGTGCAAGAATTAACAGTTTTGACAATTTAAAAACAAGAAACAAAACATAAAAAGCCCAGTCAACTAAAAGCTTGTTTGAATAGAAGTGTCTTCAGCTGCTTTTTAAAAGAATCAACAGATTCGGCCTCACGCAACAGCAGGGGCGGGGCGTTCCAGAGTTTAGGGGCAACTGCCTGACAGGACAGGTGTCCCCGAGTTTTAAGGTGGGTTTTGGGGACCCCCTGGGGATTTTGACCTGAGGAACAAACATGCTGACCCTCCTAGCATGCGAGACATGAAGCTCTTCTAATATTTTGGCTGGTAGTCGGTTTTCACAAACTGCCATTACAAAACATGTGATTGATTTGACGATTAAAATTTGACATATGTCATGAAAGCGGTTTAAGAAGTCGCCCTGCTACAACAATAACTGTGTTTTGTTTTCATAACTTTTCTATCATCGCCATCAATTATTGTTCTACCTGACTGTAGAGAAGCAAAACAAACCCCCTGATCTGGTTTAAAAGATTCATGACACATAATAGCTCTGACATTTACAAACATTTTGTCATGTAGCAACACAAGAAAGGCTAAACATGTGAAAGTCAACATTTGAAAAGAAACTAAATTAAGGTCAATTACAAACAAGGTCCTGTCCCACATCCACACATTTACACCTTGGTACTTCTCCTGCTACAGAAACTGGGTATACTGTATGTGCCTTGCTCAGGGGCACTACAGAAGTGGGTGTGGAGGCATTCCAAAGTGTTACTCATCCACTTCACACATTGACATTGCTGTGCGAGGTGGGAGAGAGAGGGTGTAAAGGAAGGAGGAGGAAGCAGTAGGCACACAGATGGCCACAGAGAGAGCTGTGGATTGTGAAGTGATTCATGAGATTCAAACACTCATCCCACTGGATCTATTGGATCCTCTAACCTGCTCACTACACATTCAGAAGGTTTACTCTGCCCAGGGACAGGGAGCTGCGGTTGGAGCCTGTACAGGAAGCATCCACTGCAGACATCTCAGTGAAAAATTGCTCTCATAAAACCGCAAGCACACAAGCTGCTCAATTACCAGAATGCTATCACGCCGTAAGCAGAGGACATGAGCTAAGGTTGTAATTACACAATTAGTAATTTGCTCAGACAGTCACATACACATGTACGCACACAGGCACACACACATAAACAACAACATCCTCTGTCTAAAGTGTAAATGACCTCGCAACACATCTAAAGGATGATGCAGGAAGCCTTGCAAGAGAACATCGAGCAGCATCTTACCTCTGGTACATTGTTGTTCTCCAGGGGAACGTTGAGGTCGGAGCGCTGCTGTTTTCTGGGTTGCTCTGCACCATTGCTCACCTGGCAGGTCAACACAGAAGAACAGGTGCTAGTGGATAAGAATTAAAACAGGATAAAACTGAATACTAAGAGAGCAATATTGTATAAGCTAAGTCAAACACATGGGAAACATTTTCTTTCTGTTTCGGGTTGGAATGGGCCGCAGAGGTTCAGCTTGGTGGAAAAGTCATGTGACTGACGTGTGATGCTTGAAAGGCCTGCTATACACAAGGTGTGTGTGAGAGAACGGCACTGTCAAAACCATTTGGATTAATAATGACAAATAAATCTACAAATCAAATTAACAAGCAGTCTGGGTACAAACTGCTGTAAGCTGCTACATGGTTCAGTTCTGCCTTTTACATGTCCTCCATCCATCTCTTTCTTTTGTCTCATCTCTCAACACATATATGGACATATACAGTACATCCAGCATATAATCACACAGAGGGAGGATTACGTTTATCATCCTGGATATCCATCTTGTTTTCCACAACTGCTCATTAAGATTCAGTCGTTTAGCTGGCTGAAATGAAATCCTCCTGCCAATAAAACCTTTTTCACCTTGGTGTGGCAAAAAAAAGGGAAATTCAGAGGAACAGCCCATGCTGATGTGCATCTGGAATTGAAATTAATTACTACAAACATGACATTATCGGCGTCCTTAGCAAAAAGAGAAAAAGAAACATAGAGTCCTGATCAGTATTCAGCATGCTGCCTAACTCAGTTGTGCAAACAACCATTAAATTAATGAGATCCATGCTGTTGTCTGGTGGAATGGCATGCTAAACTGTGATGTTCTACAAAGCTACATTCATGTACAGAATCCTAAGTGAATCCAATCAAACCTTGCGCATGCCTTCATCTCTAATAGGAAATCATAAAGAGGTTACCTGTTACACAGCACTACATCAGTATTAAATCATTAGCATAATTAACACTCACAAGATCACCACGGAGAAGACTGGCAGCTTCTGCCAACGTGTATGTTTGTACACAACAGGACAGATTTAGCAGGATTCTTTTGTAATTGAGTATGTGATATTGAACTCCTATAATGCGGTAGAAATGTTTGGGCTGCAAAAGCCCTTGACCATTGTCTCATTGGTGATTATATCAACATGTCACAAAAAACGCTGACATAATGATGGTTAAAATATGTAGCACCATTTAATTAACATAAGATACTGCTGTATACGCTGCTTTCCTCAAATACATCACACCAACAAATGTGTTTAGATGACCTCCCTCTGTTTTGTAACTCTTGTATTAACATAATCTTTTGGCTCCACACTGTGCAGCAAAGCTCTTATCAAATTCATTTTTGTCCTGGTTCATTTAAAGGTTAAGTTGAAGTGTTTGAAACAGACAACATTTCATTTGATAACAGGGGACGAAGCGAACGAATCATCTCGGTGAGTCTGGGAGTCATCTAGAGCTGCAATGTACTGTACCTTCTCCCAGTTTAATCTAGTTATACTGTCTGACCCAGTTCTGTGCTACAAATGAGCTACACAGTGAATGTACAAGAAACATGTGCACACTGTGGAGCAGGTGTGTAACAGCATGCTGCCCACAGGAGACTCTCTCCGTTCTGCTTTTACCATCTGACTTATAGAAGATGGGGGAGCTCCGTGTGTGTTTGAGTCCATCGGTGTGTGCGTGCATTCATCCAGGTCTGTGAGCGGGAGAGAGATGAGGAGGGGGACATCTCAAGGTAACACGGGGGAGGGGAAAGGCCCCGGCTGTTCTCTGGATGGCGATGAGCAACACGTCACCTATAAAACATCTCCAGCTCCTCACCACAAAGTTATTTTAAATCACATGCTTATGGCAAGAGTCTCTGCCACAGAGCATTAAAATGGCCTGTATTACTGGGGCACTTGAGTAGAACACAGCCATCATTAATGTTATTCGTAAAACCTGTCTAAAAAAAAAAAAAAAGTCTGCTGTGAAAAAGAACTATTCGTTTTAAATGTTGCCTTTTTGTTTTGAGAGAAGGGAAAGCAATAACCAATAGAAATCCACTGGAATTTTCAAATTGCAAGTGCTGCCAATCTAATTAGGCTATAATACCAGAGAAAAATTTAAACAAATCTACATTAGATATTTTCCCAAAATCACTTAGCCCCCCTTTTTATAATCCTAATTGTGTTGCTGTTATGTTCATGTTTGGGTAGATGCAGACACAATGGAAAATTAACAATGTTATTTTGACCCTGGGTCAGCTTGGTTTTGATGTTTGTATGTAACAGATCCCTCTCTCCTCCCCCTTTTGCTAAGAGCGTGTGCATGTGTGTGTGTAAGGGTGATGAGAAACAGGTGATTGGTCCATTCGAAGGGCTTCACCTCTACCACTTCCGACAATAAGCCAGCATCTAGTTCTGTGTGTTGCTATGAGAGTTTCCTGTAAGTCGAGTATTCTGACCTGGAACTGAAATGTTTGTGTAGATTTGTATTAAGGTTTTAGTAAGTTTGTTTGGACTGAAAAATGTGCTTCTTTGTAAATTGTTTGTTGTAAATAGTACATTGTACATATGGAGCACCAAGATTAGCAGTTCAGTAGGAGTGAGAAGCCCTTTTTGTTTGTTGTTCTGAAGTTTTAATAAACTGCTATTTTGAATGTGAAGTCATTCTGTGCAGCTGGCCTTTCTAGGGAATGGGGGGGGGGGGCCTTCACACATCATGAAACTGTATTTCTAGGTTTCCCCTAGTCATAACAATGTTCACAGCTATATCCTCTCAAAAACAGCTCACCTGCTCCTGTGTCCATCTCTGCCTGTCTTCGGGGGAGCGCGGATGTGCCTTGATGCCCCTCTGAAGGTCAGGGTTGTTGTGGTGCATGGAGGGCAGGTTCAGGGACTTGGGCCTGCTGTCATGGCGATGGTGAGCTGGTGGGTAGGGGGCTGCGTCAGGCTTGGGGTGAGGGTAGCCACTTGGTGCAGGGTCCTGTGCCAGCTCCTCTGGGCTTTGGTCAGTGCCACTGCTTAGACTCCCCATGCTCATACTCATCTTGATCTCCGCAACAATTTGGTCAATGTCCTCCTCCGCCTCCTCCCCCGTCTCCCCCTCAACCACCAGCACCTTACGGCTACGGTACGGAGAGACTCGCACTGAGTTCCCATTGTCCTCTGGGGCATAGTAGTCTCCCGTATAGGCCCTGCCATGCCTCTCCTCCTCATCACCTTCCTCATCTTCTTCTTCATTAGGGCAGTACTCCTCGCTCTCTGCCTCCTCCTCTTTCTCTCGGGTGTGGAGGGTGTCTTGCAGGGAGGGTTGGTGGTGCAGGTGATGGTGATGGTGATGGTCTAGAATGGGTTCTGGTCTTCCATTGTATATCTGTTCATCCGGATCTTGCTCCACCACCTCACAGCGAACCTCCCCCTCTCCCTCAGCCCACTCCTCCAGCCTGTGCCTCTCTCGCCCCGCCCACTGCTCCTTCCTGACATGGCCCTCCTCTCTCCACTCCTCCCTCGCCTCCTCATCTCCTTCTGTCCACTCTTCCCTCACCTCTTCTTCCTCTTCTCTCCACTCTTCCCTCACTGCCCCTTCTCCCTCCTCATCTTCTACCCATTCTTCCTCTCTCACCTCCCCCTCAACCTCTCCCTCCTCGGTCCACCCTTCCACAGCCTCCTGGCATTCATCAGTGTGGGCTCCGCCCGGCTGCATGGTACCGCTGCAGTCCTCCTGGCTGTGGCTGTGGTTGCAGTCTCCCTGGCTGCTGCAATCCATACCTTCCAGGTAGCTGTCATCCTCTGGGCAGTAGCGGATGTAGTAAGTCACACCTTCATCCTCCTCGGCCAGCCCTGCAGGGATTCATGATCACAAACAGTGTTTTTAAATTTGCATTAAATTAAAATCACAATAAGCACTGAATTAAAAAAAAACATTCACAGGTACTCATTAGGGATGGGAAGTGAATTCATACAGTTTATATTTGTCACTATAAATTAATCAAAGTTTGTTTCCATGTGCAACTTCAGTCATGCTGTGAAGGAAAAGATGTTAACTTGTGGGGATATTTTTCAAAATTGCACCCTTGCATGAATTCACACAGAAAACAGCACGATTTCTAGCTACAGTGGCAAAAAGAGTTGAAATATGAATACTAGAAAAAATTACTACTTTCGATGATGCTACGTCCCCTGACTGTTTATTTTTAGTTTTTTTGTTCTGCTTTTCTGTATATGCTGTTACATATTTTTTCAATTTAGTTTTTGCTCAAAGGCTCAAGTGTTTTTTTTATATGAATAGAGAGGAAAGAATGGACAATGTTTCCACATTATTAACATCATACTCACCGTCATCATAGTCTTCCTCGTCATCTGAGGTGTTGTTAATGTAGTCAGAGCTGGAGTCGTCATCCAGGCTGTCAGCTCCAGCGTGGAAGTCTGCCCGGTCATGGTCATCTTGGTCATGTTCATGTTCTGGTGTGGAGGGTGTTGCTGGCCGCTGGTCCTCCCCTTCTGCATCTGCTTGGTTGCTGTACCGCTCCACTTCTACCTTTGCATCTACATCCACTTCTGCATGGTTGCGACTCGCGTCTTGAGACTTGGGAGAAGAATATTGTGCCTTACAGGAACGGGGGAGGGGTTTCGGATCATGTGACTCTTTGGGGTAGCGGACTGGGCGTTGCCGAGGGGGGAAGGCTTTTACATCACATGACTCCGTAGGATGAGGGGTGCGACAGGAGGCGGGGCCTGGAGCAGCCATATTGTTTCCTCCGCTGGTCCCCGGCCTCTTCCTATGAGCCATGATTGGCTGCTTACAGGCCATGCATTGTTATTGGTTTGATCCTAGGGGACAGATAAAGACACAGGAGCACAGCGTTAGAGCAACATCAAATACAACTGTTAAAGGAACCGTGAAAGTGCATACACAAGAGAGGAGCATATTACAATAGAACTGATATATAGAAAATAATGTTCAAGGCTATAGCTGGTAAGCTTTCCAGCTTTTTCCAACACAAGTACAACTGTGTGTTTTTGTGTTTCAGCAGGCCAAGAAAGTTGATACCTCCCGTCATCAAAATGGGAAATCTGCACACAACAGATCCTTTATAAACACACACATACAGCACACCCTTACAAATATAGTCCACCATTTATCTCACTCATTCTTTTTCTGCACTTTGCATACAGCTGCAACGTATTTGCAGCGCCTGACAAACCAATCTATCCCTGTAATTGAGCACAACAGTCTCTGGTTTACTTTATCCACTATCAGAGCAACACTTTTGTGCTTATTTAGCACAAGTTTGGCTTCAAATAGAAAAGAGTGGGCTCAATATATCACTCAGGCTCAGCTTCAGAACAATAGACACAAAGAGCAGAGCCTTTCTAAGCATAATGCCTTCACATAAATCTAATGGGACACTGCCAGAGAAAGAATCAATAGTCAAATCAAGGTCATCTCCACATAGGTGCTGCACATGGTCCCTGATACCATTGGGCTTGCAGATGTTTATCGAGACTTGAATTGATCCTTTAGCAGGTTTCTGGATGACAATGGACAACCTAGGAGACAATAAAGTCTCTCCCTACACAAGACCTGGTTAGTGAAGCTGCAAAGACAGTGAAATGTTTCTTTCTGTGGTGAGCAATTCGCCTGCTAGCTTGCACAAGACTAAAACCTAAAAAGTACATGTTTGTTCCCATGTGAAAACCTCTACCTAAACATCCTGAAGCTGAACCTCTACCTGCCTCAGTGTGTTGGGATTAATGTGACGAAACACACACCTAATTTTACCCCACAAAATAATCTAACAAAAAAACCCCATCAATAACTAAACTGTTAAAATCATGGCCAGTCTATCAACAGGTACATAATCCAATTAGGTAGCCAATAAGGATTTCTAGCATTGGTTATATCAACATTCAGAGCAACCAAGAGACAAGAACAGATAGATATAAAGTATTAGGATTACTTCCCCCAATACAAAAACGGATGTTTTAACGTATGTTAAAAACATAAGGTTACCCAAACGAGAAAGGTAGCCTATAAATCATGAATGAATCCTATTATAGACATAAAGAAGAAACACAAACATGCAAGCCAGCATCAACTCACACAAACAATTCCAGGATAAGAGCCATTTAGAGCACATTACTATTAGTCACACTGCATTTTAACAACTAACTGAAAAAGTTCAGAGCATGTTGCTGTATTTTTCTTTCTTTCTTTCCCTCTGTGCCCTGTCATCCATTTCGTCGCCATCCCCACTCTGTTGTGCCATCCAGTTGCCATGAACAACTGCCCTCAGAGGGGCGTTGTTGCTGCTTTCCCCCATTTTCCTTCACCATAATTACATTTTCCACCACCAGTGATTACACTGGTTAATTAGCGCTGCACAACCTGGGACAAACACATCCCCTCTCAAACACAAACACAGCAGATACAGAAAGGAGCACACGCAGACACACATGCACACAGTTGGTTGTTCCACAGGTAGCCAAGTCAGGGGACTAAGATTACATGTGCACACAAAGCACATTTACCGGGCTGACTGGCGCTTTTTATTTTATATGAGAGCACTTCCATGGAGGTTACTGATCACAAAGTATTTGTAAATGCACAGATAGATCCATGGACACACATGGACTGTACACCTGATGAAATACTATACCAACATGAACATCTAAGGAAGCATTTTTAATAACCCTCATAAAAAGGTTTTCACTCCAAACTTTTGCTAACGACTTAAACATGGCCTCAGCTTGTTAACATCTAGGAAACATTGCTTTGACTGTATCTCTTACCTTAGGTCCTGAGCTGGGACGTGGTATACAATAGCACTGGTATCTGCTGTAACAACGGCCCCATCTCTCTTCGCTCCTCCCTTCCCCCACCAGCTGCTACACAGCATGCACCTCCCTGACTCCACCCTCCTTCTTCCTCCACATTATATCCCAGCATCCTCCTGTGGAGACCCAGCCCCACCTCGTCCAATTCCCTAGAGCTGAGAATAAGGATTGGTAACTATGGGTAACTGCATCCCCTGGGGATTGATACCCTTTGACCTCCTCTTTTCTGACTTTCTAGATTCACAAGCCTTTTTATCTGGTGTGGTGTTGCCCGAGTGTTGCCGTATTTGTTTCATATCATGTTTTTGATTTTTTATATTTTTCCAGAGATTTTTTCAACTGCCCTGTGAATTTGGAAATTCATAAGTCCTTAACCAGGTGGCTTTTCCTAAATCTGCTTTGTCTGGCATGTATTTCAGATTTGACTGTGTTTATTGAATTTGCATGCATTTCTACATGAATGGTAATGCCATCATCAAGACACACGGGGGATCTGTCACACGTATTTAATACCATTAGGACAGATTTGTTGTTCATTTGTCCATTTACCAACCAATCCATAACCCCCACTTTAACCGTATGAGCACAATCCTCTCCAAAACGCTAATACATTTCTATATGAGCTCCACTGCATTTTGTCATTACATGCAGAATCCTTATTATTATAAAGATACTCTTAACTTTACCTGGCAACTAGATCATGAGAACATTTGTTTTATAGCAGCTCACTGCCTTGCTCATGAGCACTTTGTCAGTGCCCTTTTTTGTTTCACTGACACAACCTTATTTCCCACCTAGTTTAGGGACTCATTTAATTTTGTTATGATGTTTTATCCAGTCATCAACTTAAACATTTTAAATTATGTGAAAATGTCTTCACTGCACCTGATACTCTAAGCCAAAAGTTGGCAGTCAGGTGCCATTGTGCGGCCACACAGGTGGCTTTAGTCAGCTTAAGACAGCGACTGCTGATGCTGTGAGGGGGATCTGCCTCACCGAATCAGTGATGTCCACTATTGCTGTGCAGTTTCCCTGTATTTTTCACTTCAACAACTTCTGTTCTTCTTTGACAAGCAAAATTTACAGTGCCATTTGCAATTATTTTATCAGACATTCTCAATTTGTTTTGAGATTAATTAGATTCACGGTGGCATGAACACGGTTGGCTAGTTCGTTTTGTTTGTCTCTCTACCATGTTATCTACAGGGCTTTCCACAAGGATACAGAGTAGCCAGCTAGTGGGAAAAGGGAGCCAGCTAGGGGGGTCCGTGGGCAGTTCCCCTTGGACAAAAGTTCTGTCTGTTAAAGGCTTAAATATGGTGGCCTCTGGCACATTCTAATGCCACTATTCCATCATATACGGATCTTAAGTATTGCAAGAATCCGGTCATGGTCTGTTGATTTCCATTACATGCTTCCTTTTGGGTGGCATCTTTCCTCTCCCTTTATTTCTCTACTGATATACTCTAACCCTAACCAAAAATGTATGTAAAATGTATGATGTGAAACATGAATTCTGAGTTTCTTCTGAGAGTTGTCTACCCTGTAAAATTGACAAGCTGCATACATTTGTTTGTTTTTGAGAGCTGGCAGAACCTCGGCCAGACTCACACTAAGGACATTGTGATTACATGGTCAGCATTTTAAGCCCTAGGCCACCAGGACACCCTTTCTTCCACATATCTAATGTGTCAAAATAAGTCCTTACTGAAAATGGTTTTATATTGCACTGGCTTCCTCCTACAAGTTCTCTAAATTTGCCATAGTGGCACATGTTTAAAAGATAGTGTATCCAAATTAGTCACTCCTGGACAAGTTGTTTTCCCTGCCTTCGGCCTAATGTATGCAGGGACATGCTTTAGCCCCATGGGAACCTGAATAGAAATGGAGTGTCTAAAGACAATTAATCAATAATTGGTGCAAAAAGAAATCAGAATCCAGCTAGCTCCATCACTGTACATTTATTTCTATATCCTACCTGGGCACGCACACACACACTCACAATCTTCCTCCCACATAAATAGGCTGAAATGTAGGCAGTGATTCAGGCTGTTACCTTCATCAATAAAAAGAGGCTTGACACACACACACACACACAACGGCAGCACTAACAGCAGCATACCAGCCTGCCTGCAGTATCTCAATTGTCTGTTTTGAGCTGCAGCTGGGGACCACTTGTGCAGCGCTGTCTCCGTGGACAGACCTATTCATGTCTGCCACAAAACGCTTCATCTACAGTAAGATAAAGCTTTAAATCACAGACACTTCCCTTGTTTGCCAGACACATGTCTGAAAAGTGTGTTGTGTGTGTGTGTGCGCCTAAAAGCAGGGCTGAGGAGAGGACAGAGGGCGAGAGAAGCAGTCCGAAAGCAGCAGATGGCTTGGTCAGAGTGTGGGCCTCGGGAATACTAATGTCTCTCTGCCTTGAATTCTAAGTTATGACCTCTGTTCACACTAGTGAATTAGACAGTCAGGCTTCAATAGGGAAGAGGCAAGGCAGAACAGATGAGAGGGTACTTTACCCTGCAGAGTGTGAAAGAACCACGAAAAGAGAAGATTATCAGCCAAACTGTAATGTAGCTTTTCAAGTCTTCTTTAAATGCAATAAGGCAAAAAGAAGAATCCAACATTCAGGTACGTGGAGAGGTGAAAACACAGCAATGA
>CM022485.1:14886653-14963795 GCA_011952105.1 Coreoperca whiteheadi
TTCGGGCTGAGCCCGGCCGGGCAAGACCCGGCCACCAGACGCTCGCGTTCGAGCCCCAACCCCGGGCCTGGCTCCAGGGTGGGGCCCCGGTTGCGCCGTACCGGGCGACGTCACGGACCTAGTTTTTATATTGACCATTAGGGGGGATTCGAACCGCTCTTTGTCAGCAATGACCAATCTCTCACATTTTTAATGTTTCCCACAACAGTGCTTCTTCTAGGGCCGGGCAATAATTCAATACTAACATTCATCAACTTTCAGTGGAATGGAATCCTATCATGGCGATGTACAAAATGTTGTTGTTTAAATGAATCATTCTCAGCAGATTTTAATTCTAAACTAAGAAAATGTGTTATTTGAAGGGTAACTCAACACCTGATCAAAAAGCATTCTACTGCCCTGGTTGATCGTCTATTGCACCTCTGACCACACCCAACATTACTGATGTCACCAGACTGACCCTGGAGTACACTTCTACATCTTTGCAGAAAACCACTGGATGCGAGCAAAAACAACATTTTCATCTGCTGTTAAGTTGCTGTTTAAGTTCTTATTTTACACATATGAAGAGTTTTGTCAGATATAATACATAACAGTGGAACACAGTTCATTGCAATAAATATTAATTTGATTTGTTTTGCAGTTCAGAATATTTGCTTAATTAATTATTAATATTGTGAAAATAATTTAAACCGTTTAGCCCCACCTTAGCTTCACCACTGTTTTGCAAATCTAAAACATATTGCGGCAGGACCAGTTTCAATATGGAGATTGTGTGATTTAATTCTTTAAAGTGATACTCACTAATTTTAATTCCACCTTCATTCACATTCTAAAGCCAAACATGTTTTGTGTTGAAACAAACTGCTTCTCTGATCATTTCAGTCACTCATAGAAATTCATGTAAAAATATTTAGTTTTCTTGCATTATGGAAACATTTTGGTGCCTCTTTTTTGTTTTTATCATTTTTCGACATGTTTGCTGCAGGCTCAGCTGTGTACTAACTACAGGAATCATCATTTAACTGCAAAGGGCTACAGTATGTAAGCTCTGTAGAGTGAAATAGAACGAGTGGGAGTGGAGGCAGAGGCTTGTTGGAGAAGTGGAGCATCCTGTTCTCTCTTATTCATAACAATACTAATGTATCCTACAAGCAAAAGGCGACTCCGTATCAGGCAGCAGTCAACACAGTGGCAAACACTTTTCTGGTAAACAGTGTTAGCTTTGACCACTGCCTTTTCAAAGTTACTGACCCATCACCCTTGATCTTTCTGCATAACTATGGGCTTTTGTCCATATGTTTTTTTTCTGGCAGAAAAGCACGGCCAGTGCACTGGCAGTGCGTTGGGATGAAGCGCTTGTGCGGCGAGAGAAAACGTTATGTTAACAGAGGGTTGACTACACACCTATCAACAAGCTTACAACACGTAGGGTGATAAAAGCACAACACTCAGCTGCAACAGTCAGTGTCTGGCCGATTTGCTCCCACAAATGGCTTTTCTGTCTCACGATAGTTTCTGTTTGACATATCATAAATCTCAGGATTGACAGACATGGCCAGAACAAGCTTCTCCTCCATTTTTTTGGTTAAGGAGCAACAGTGGGTCCGAGCCATTACAGCACGCTTAACACCTCATGGCGAGGGCCGGGAAAACAGTTAAAATGAAGTGTAATCTGTCAGCCAGCAGCAGCAACCACGTAACTGTCAGATAACAAAACATGTCGGCCTACAGGGCAAAAGTCATGGTAGCTTTCCTAGTTGACAGATAGACAGCAATGTTCGCAACATGATTTTATGTAAGCCTGAATGACATTCATCAGTTCTTTGTCTTATCAATCTCCTTAGACCTGTTTGTGTTTGTTTGGGCCATGTGGTCGAGGTAGGTTTACGCGCCGGGGTAATGATGCGGCCCAGTGATCCCACCAACAGCTTTCTGAAAAGTTCAGAAATTTTCATAAACGGCTGCGCAAAGAATTTGGAGTGCTCTGGGAAAGGACGCTGGCTGCAGCGCTTTTTCTCTAGGCAGCTGCATGCTGCCGCATACGCTCTCTCCTCATTGGGAACAATTGAAAAAAGATGCTAGTGTTAAGAAAAAACGCTATATGGACACATGCAATTCTCTGCATAATCTGCAAAGTAACTACGTTTTTGCTAAATCATGACTGAACCATGACACTTTCACGTTGAGTCTCCCACTTCCCTTTGCTCTTTCTCTGGTGTCTTTTTAACAGTATATATATATATATATTTTTTCATCTTTTTTTGTCTGAGATCTAGCCAGATAATGTGAGTGACCAAGAATTTGACATCCAGTTGTGGACATATATAATAGACAAGAGTTATACAAAATATGTCTAGTTTGGTTAAACAGTTCTATTAAAAACAAAAACGTTTTACTTTTTGTTCAACATGTAACTAAACACGGAACTGAATTAATTACATGAGCCTTGTTTCCACAACAGGAACTTTTTCCAGGTACTAGGAACCTTTGGAGGAACTTTTCCATCTGCGTTTCCATCGCGGGAATGGGAACTTTTGGGGTGGGGCTTGCAGCGCTGAACATTTCTGATTGGCCGAGCTCTGACAGGCGGAGCAGCAAGTGGTTTGAACCTTTGATCGATGTGTTGCTGGGTCACAGGCCAGCCTTCTCTGTCGCAGCAGCTCAGCTACAGCACTGTTGGAAGTCACAGTGGAAGACAGAAACTGGTGCACCTATGCTTTTTGTTAACATGTGTTGTTATAATTGCTTCTATTGTTTTCTTCACATGTAAGTTGCTTTTTATAAAAGCGTCTGCTAAATGTAAATGTATATGTAATAAGTTAAAACACCTAAAGGGTGTAATTTTCCTAGTCGTCACAGGTCTTTAGACCACGGTGGAAAGCAGACAATGTGCTGAAGGAACATTTTAGTTCCTCGAAAAAAAGTGCATGGGAACAAAAGTTCCAGGTACTTTGGTTGGAAATGTGGCTTTAGTTAAATATATTACGCAACAAATCATTTCTTTCATTTTGCTGGGTGGTAGACTTAAGAAACACTTATTATTAGTTGAACCACTGAAAAGTTGAAGTCCTTAGTCTACAGAGCTAACTGCTGCTTTTTTTTTGCATGCTTGATCACAAATATAAAATGGCTATCAGAAAAATTCTCTATCATTTCCTTACCAAAGGGACCAGACATGAGCTCCTGAAGCCACATTACAGTGTGTAAGGATTGAAGTCATGCTATTCAAGGCATTGTATTTTGTGATGTTAAAATTGCTCTTTGTTTAAAACCTAATAGGTTAGTCTAATGAGCATAAGACGCACAATTCTAGATAGGCTACAATTGACAATAAAATGCAACTGTTATTGCCATTAAAAACAAACTATTAACATTAAATACATTCTGCTATATTTGTGTGGGTGACTATATGTGTACATATTGTGGTTTAAATTATTACATAATACATTTTCAGTCTCTGTCTTTGGGGTTAAGTATTATGCCTGCTCGGCTCATTTTTCACAGTGAAAGGAAAGTGAGACCTGTCTGCTGAATGTAAAGTTTAAAGCAGCCAAACAGGGATGGAATAGGGCGGAGTTCACTGTGAGTTTCAAGAGAGAAAAGTTATAATGGAATGAAAGAATCTTCTCTTTTTCGTTTCTTTTACAGATGGAGACCTGGCTACGTGCTGCTGAGGAAATTGAGAAAATGCTGTCAGCTTGAATTGAAGTCAGCTTTCTGATTGTTGCTCTCTCTCTCTCTCTCTCTCTCTCTCTCTCTCTCTCTATCCTTCTTGCACAAACAGACACACATTTTGCTTAAAAATCGTATTTTAAAAAAACTGAATTGGGGGTGTACCCCGCCTAAGGCCAAAAATTCACTAAGGTTAGGCTCCAGTAACCCGCGACCCCCAACGGGAATAAGCGGTAGAAAATGACTGACTGACTGACTGACTATGGACACAAATGGCCACATAAATACATACATACATGTTTGTTGCAGATGGCCCTTTTCTTTAAGGATCTACAGGGACTTAATGGAGGAAAAACTCATCCAAACTCAGTTAAACCACATTTAATAGATGCAGAATAAATGTAACCATTCTTTAGCCCTGATAGAAATTCATGGTAAATGTCATTGACTGGTGTAATTCACTAAACATAAGGTCTTCAAAGGCTCACATCAGCTGTGGCTGCCCCTTGGAACCAGTACATTTTAAAATCACCAGTTGACCAGTTAAATTTTATTTGCACATGACACTACCTTAGTATCACACATTTTCCTAAAATCTCCCTGTTTTGAGAATTTGAGATATCTGCATTTTTGACTGTTCCCTGAAATACAGGGGTTTATGGTTTGATGACTGACTAAGCTGAATTTAACTCCTGGCCATATTGTTTACTGCGGAATAAACAAATATTTCCTGTGAATCAAATTGATTTCTGCTTGTATCAATGGTTGGAGATATGACACCAGATCAGAATCTGGCTTTGAGCCCAATGATCAGGACCACAGAAAAGTAAGTGACATATTCTCTATCTCTAAAGACCAACTGTGCTAAAACTGTTGGTTACAAATTTAGGCAACTGAATGGTAAATTCAAGCATTATGGGAAGAAGTTTGTCAAACTTTAAATTTTGTGATCCATGAAATAATCTCTGTTGCCCTTCATGAAGCTGCCATTCGTCACTACTTTTAGGGTCAGCACTAATCATATGGTCTGGTAAACTTTTAACTGTATAACATTAAACCACCATTCCACATGATTAAACATATGTTGACAGATTGTGTAATAACCTGACCCTGCTGCTTGTAAACAAAGAATGAAGGCACTATCAGAGAGAGACAGGACGAGAAAATGAGTTTCCTCTCAGCTGTCTCATTGAGATTCAGCGTTTGTTCTCCTTACAGCCTCCCACTCACTTCAGGACGACAACAAGAGAGCGATGCGGGAGACAGGAAGAGAAGGAAAGCAGAGACTTGGTGAACAGCAGGAATGACACAGGACCACAGAATGCATCGCTCGCTCCCCCGCCATTCTGCCTGCCAATGTCCATCTCACCACTTGAAGCACACCACAAACACACCCTCCTCCTTCACCCTTGGCTGTTACCATGGCAACTCTTTGTTTTCCAGCGCAGTCTCTCAGAGGACTGTCTCAGCCAATCATCAAATAAACCCTTCCACAGAACAACACATAGAGGCATGAAACACATTATTCAAACAAAGCTAGTGTGCTAATATAGCCCTTTTCAGCAGTTTTGGAAATATAAGAAAGAGCAACACTTTTGGTGTCAGCTATGATGAGAAATTTTGCCCTGTAACAACTTATTAAGGCACAATGAATCCACCAGATGGACATTTTTCTTTTTGGTAGGCCCAGCATCAGAGGACCACATTTTTAAGCTTCAGGACCATATTCAACAAGCCTCCATACAAATCCACAGTGGTGTAAAATGGTTTCTAAGACAAGACTAAAGGGGAGAGCTTACCCACAAAAAGGGAGAAATGGACCATGACCACCTTCACTGCAAACAAAGAGGCCACTATCAAATCTGAATCTATCTAAAGGTGGGGTATGCGATTCTAATCCAACACATGTAGTTTTGTCAAATTTAGCGAATATCTCCTCACGGTCTGCTACCTATCCCTTCTGTGTGTGCACGGAAAAAAACTCCTATGTTTGTAGGCAGCCCTGGCTCTGTAAATAAACAAAGTGGCTGGACCGAGCCGCACAACACTATTCCAGCCATGATTTCTTTGTTAGGTAACATTAAATGACTTGCCCATGGGCATTCAGCTTACTTTCTAGTTTGCCAAGATATGCTGTTGTTGTGATGTTGGCTATAGTAGCAGGAGAGTTGTGAGTATGGCTGTCTGGAGCTGGTTTGCTGCCCCTGGGAAACCGTCTCGTCCTCTCTGGCTGTTAGCTTAGCAGCAGCAAACAGAAACACCTTTGTTAATCCACAACCTAGCTAAACTAACCCACAACCTATCTAATGTTGGTTATAATATTTGCTGTGTCATTATTCGCGCTATATCATGACATTTGTCATGGTATTGGATTTCTTCAGAATCGCTTACCCCACTTTTAAGGTAGTAGAAAAACTCATCTCAAAATAACTTTCATACGAAATAACTTACTAGACACAGGGTAATGTATTAATGTATTCTTTCAAATATTAGCCTATATAATGTTTGTTTTTCTGAGTAGCATAAAGAGAAAACCCAAATCTTGTTATACAACCCTGTGTAGTATAACAAGGTAATGCTTACAATGTATTGGTGAGTGCGCCTAAATGAAAAAAGTAAAAAAATGTGTCTGGAGCCCTGAAAATGGTATCCTAGCTATTGTCTTTGCAGTGTGTTTAAGTTCAACTTTAAACAAGATCCAAGGTGATCTAAAGATTTTGATCAGTTGGCCTTTCGGTCAATCAATGTCATAAAACTTAGCAAAATAAAGAGCTAAATAAAGAAAAGAATTGTAAATAATATTTACCACAGTAGGACAATAATACACATTTTGCCTTTTTCACACTTATTGCTTATTGCTTGACCACTAAATGCAACCAGAGCCAGCCATCACCCAGGTTGACTGACAGTGTGAACACATACTTTAGTTTGTGGGTTCTGAGGCTGGCCAGGTGGCACATGGGGACTGGGTTGGCCTACATTTTAAGAAGACATGAAACAGTCTCGAAAGTTTGCCTGGCGACAAGCCCAGGTTATAGAGAGCTAAACACAGCTAAATGGCCCCAGAGGGAGACAGATACTGGGGCGATTTCACAGGGTTTAATTGAAGCTGTCAACTGGGTTTGGTTACTGATGAGAGGGAGTGAGCGAGACAGATAAAAATCATTAAGTTATTTTAATATGTAAAATTATGAACTTTGGGGAAAACACTAAAAACAGCCTTGACATCCTACTAATACCCATTCATTGTCAGAACTGCCACTATTGCACACACGGTATCAGAAAGTAAAACAAGTTTTGTTTTGGATTTAATGAGAAATCCTCCCACACCGCTCTCTCCCAACCAGGCTGAAATCTGACAACAAAATAAATGGGTATTAATCCAATAGCCAAATAAAAAAGGAGGGTGATAATAAAGATTATGGAGATGCTGCTAATTAAAAACTATGGTTGTTTATTCTGTCTGCTGATAAAATGTGGACTGAGAATGTGCAGGACAAAAAAAGGTCCACTATTTATTTTTGTTTGAAAGGGGATTAGTCATTTTTTTCTGTGAGTCCAAGTCCTAAAAAAAACAGGACAGAGTACATAAATCTCATGAAATGAGAAGAGAAAAATTCTCAGTACATTTTTTATTAAACTGTCTCATTGGTCATTTAGATAATACGCATTAATGGAGTTATGATCCAAGTTTTAATTAGTAAAATATTTTGTTTTTATACTTGTTCTATCATCAGTAATTCGTGACTAAACAGTGTACATTGTAAGTTGACTATACTTCAGTGAAGGAGGTCTTAAATACTGTACTTTCAAAAAGCCACGGTAATATTCATTTACCTTTTATTTGTTACCAGCAGGAATTGCAGACTTGTTGCTGTGATGTGCAAGTCATGAGCTTAGGATCTCTGGCTTTTGTTCACCTGACAGTATGAGCTACAGCTCTGATTAGTTCATGTTTTCTGCAAAATAATTTGTTAAAGACAGTCAATAATCTTGTTTTTGCTACCCCTGCTGACCAACAAGCCTTGTCTGTACATCAGCAAATAATGTTAACATGGATTTTAACAAATGTATAACCTTTTTAACATTAACATTTGAGATCTTAGGCTTCTTTTGATAAATGAAAAAATTAGTTTTGGAGAAAAACATATATTCCTCAAAGTAATATATCAATATCAGAGTTGGTACCAGTATGCTACTAGTATATTTTAAGACAGCTCTTCTTGTAGCTGTAGCAAATCCTTTGGATCGATTAGTATCAATTTGAACATGGCAGAAGTCAGTGTCCTGATGCATCAAATCCCAAAGTTTTGTAAAAATCTAGTCAGTGATGAAGTTCTATCATATGACAAATGTATGAATACATAAACTTCACACTCATTTGTACTATTGCCATAATTTTGGCACAAATTTGGTTTTTGTCTTAAGTGAAAATATTTATATGATTTTGTGGCTCCCACTTAGCATCAGTTCCAGCCATTGAATGAGTAAAACCACAAAGAAATGTTACAGGATGAACAGTAGTCATTTTATAGTGTTGGACCTCAGAAACAGCCATGGAGCAGAATGGACAATAACACTAACCCACACTGGTCTGCTACACTGTCATTCCTCCTGAATCGTCACTTAAAGTCTGGAGAGTTGAAGGTGAATTGCTTCCTGGCTGACACAATGGTCCACATGATCCCTCAGTTAGAGGTCTTTGACACTCCTGCTTCTTATTGACCCCTCTCCAGAAACAGCTCTCTCCTCTGGCCTCTAATCCTCATTCTTTGTCAACTTTTAATCAATGGCAGTTATTTCTCAGCGGCCTTCACTCTCTTAACCTCTGTCAGGTCCTTTCAAAATGAAACAACGACAGAGGCTTGAAACTGCTGAGACAGGTGACTTCTTGTTAATGACTGGTGATAATGGACATTCGACAGCTGCCTCATAATTGCATTTAGACTGGACAATACTCTGCAGTATCAACTATATAAGAGTCAGCTCAGATATCAGACCAGAGCAGAAACAGCATCTACTTCTACTCTTTAAAGCCTTCTTCCACATTGACAGAATCCTGAGAAAAATGCTAATAATATTCATTGAATGTGGTGATGGTCATTGTATTCAGTGACAGCACAGAACAGAGCAAGCAATATTGGGCCGGGAAATATCCCCTTATCTTGTTGAGAGACAGACAGGCTGAGCGGTAGCAGTAACGGTAATGCAGTTTGGTGGCAGGCACATGAAATAACTTCTGGGTTCGGTCAATCACACGATCCCTCAGGGAAAACAGGAGGAAAAAATTCATCAGGTTTCACATCATACAAGTGAATGCACACACACACACACACACACACACACACACACACACACCCACACACACTGTTGCACACTCCATCAGCCATAGCCTGCTGTTTACCACATCTATACATGCATGCTTAGGCTACATGTTTTTGTGGCTGAAATGCCTTGAAAACAACACACCAAAGTGTTGTGTAATCAACTGTAAATTGAAAACAAAGCATACCTGCCGCTGAAAAACAACAGGGTTGAATGTTTTTCTCTGCTTTGCAGTGATGCGATTTGTGAGCCCAAGCTGCACACGTCTGCACATCCTGAAACGGACCATGAGAGCATGCACGCTGCTAAGCTCTGTGTGAGTTTTTGTTTGGTTTCAGTATCACTGCTGGCCAGCTGACCAACCGAGGATTAATCACACAGACAGTGCCTGCTTGGTTACACAGAGGAGCAGCGCCACTCCTGACAAGAACAAAAGACAGACAGACAAAGAGGCTTGGTTTTGATCATCAGTCCAGTCCCATGTTGCACTGACATCTGTGTGCAGGAATGTGTGTGTGTATATTTGTGTCACTGACCTGTATGACAGTGTGTGCTAACTGTTGACATGGTGGCTCTAGTTTGTTGCGTGACTGCCTGAGTGTGGTGTGTACATGTGTAATTGTCACATCAATCCTACTGAAGCAGTGGCAGGTTCAGGATGGGGTGTCACACCTCCAAGCATCCTTTATGCTTTACTGAACCCAAGAGAAACATACTAAGTGAGGCTGGAAGATTGAAATGTGACCACCTCCACACACACAAACCCGTAATAAAAGCAGCTCTGTAAGTTTTCAGGCTTCCCCAGCGACTTTACTTTTATAGATTCAAACTTCAAAACATAACAATATCTATTCATATAGTTGCATAATCTACAAAGCTTTTTTTCCCCTTTTTAAGTGCATTTACTTTTGAGAGGCAGAAAAGCCATCAGTGAGTCTCTTCATATGAACTATAAAGCTATGCTAATGAGGTTAGGGAATCTTTTCAGATGTGGAAGGTTGGAGAAAACAAGGAGACAATAAACACGGCAGCAAGTGCAGTTTGACAGAGGGGGCAGGCCTGCTATGTAATAATGTATGATTCAATGCTATTTTAAGATTGTGGATTGCTAAACCTAGATTTCTTTGGGGAAATCTCGCTCACATTGCTCAGTGGAAAACTGTGCCAAGCAAGAACACAGTCAGTGCCTGGGTTTGGTAATGAGGCTGGCTCCGGCTCAGTGTTATATCTAGACAAGGTGGGAGAACATGTATCTGTTTAGATTTGGAGTCATCCCATTGCGTCTGTTCTGTTTGCCCTGGTTTGATTCGTGAATGTTAAGGCAACATGCATGTATCCAAGAGACCTGATCACATTTGTCTCTACTTAGATACTGTACATCTCCCTTTTCCTTCTATCTCTGTAAATCCCCATCGAGTCAAAAGATAAAAAAACAGGATAATACATCAAAATCAAATAAGCAGTTAAGAAGACAAAGTATTTCATGTCATTTCATGATTATTAACTATCAAGATTCAAGGGGGAAAGGCACAAAACATTCAGATAAAATATATGATGATTTAGGGTTAAGGATTGTATTGTGAATATGAGTCAAACTAAAACAAAAAAAAGGGAACATAGAATAAAATAGAGCTATGATAAGGTTCTTATGTGACTGAGGGTCAATTTATTACTTACGTTTTACATGTTTCATAATCTTCTGATTGTATTAAATTCGTGAGACCGCTAAGACGGCTACAAAGCTGCTTATTAGCCAATATGTCCGTTGTGAAAATGGTTTTCAATCTCTGTGACAGGTGCAAGTATGTAAGCTGATGTCTAGGGTAACAATTAGGGCTAACGATTATTTTTATTATAGATTAGTTTGCTGTTTATAGTTGAACTTTCTAGATTAGCCGATCGAGGGGCGTCTGCCCTGAGCTGCAGCAAGATAAATCCCCCCACAGAGTCCAGACACTGATGGTGGTGGCTGACGACTCAACTGAGTCTGATTGGCTGATGAAATGATGAAGCTGATGAATCTCCAAAGACTGGGAGGTGATGGGGAGGTAAATGGGAGCGCACAACAGTGCAATGAATGTACTAAAAGGCAGAGAGAGAATCTTATTTAAAAAGACAGCAGCAAGATGATGGGCTAACAATGTGGGTGTGTGGCGGTGCTATTGGATAGATGTAACCAGCTGAGAGAGCAGCTGACATCACAACTGACAGTCACAGATAATGACAGCAGGAAATTGTGCGTGAGCACACGTGAGAGGACTGAATGGCAGGATGGTATGAGAAATAAACTACAGACTAAGCATCCAATAGAATAGGCTTCCTGGACTGAATGTATGGTGAATGTAAAGAAAAATGATAATCACTGGCAGGCAGCCAGGGATGCCCGTTGGGTTTAGTGATACAGTGAGGGCATGGTCTGTGATTTTTGTTTTTGTAACGCATATTGACATCCAACTCTTGCCAAAAGTTCCATCTTCAAGCAACATTTCCAGCAATTTAATTATTTTAGGCAGAACAGAACAACAGTCTGTCCAGGCTTGTTCTCTTTGTGTATACAGGCATATAAAGGAATGCACAGTATTTAAAGAGCAACTAAACCCCACATTTTTGGCTGACGTTCCTCTACCCTGGAAATTCGAAAAATGCCTCAAGAACGTGAAAAAAAGTATCAACACGGGAGGGGGAGCAACCAATCAGAGCAACAAAACTTGTGACATATTTAAGCAGGGGAAAAATGGCCACCTTGTCAAATGTGTTTCTGAAAAGAAGGCAATGCAATAACAGAATCTGGATTCATATTTGACCAGCAGTGATGATCTGAGTTGGATCTGAGATGATCTGTTTGAGTTTCCTGAGCCTGGTGCGTCGTGCTGGATGGACCTGCAGACTGAAAGCAGGCCCAGATGTACAACCAATCATGAGAAAAAGGAGGCAGAGTTGGAAAGAAATGCTACAGCAATGCTGCACGTGCCAAGAAATTAAAAGGGGAAAAGTGAATAGATGTAGTGAATAGATTTTTTCCTGTTAAAGCGGGCTTGTTTCGTTTGTGTGCACAATGTTTATTCTTATTAGGATTGAGGGCCTAATGATATGTTGTACAGACAGCAAATCCCTCTGACACACACTTGCGATTTCGGGCTACACAAAATTGACTTGAATTGAAAGGACATTTCACTGAAGTGACAGTTGGCATAAAAACTGTCATGTACGTCTGCAGTAAAGATAGAATTTTAGCCAAAATGTTATCTTAAAAATATTGAGAGTGCGTTGTGACTTTCAGAGTAAATGTAGGATTGAGTTTTCACTGATGATGTTTATGTGCCATCAGTACATACAAATGGCTCATTGAAAGAACTGTCATGCTTTTATTTATCTTCTGAAAGGTCAGATCTGAGGAGAAATAAATCAATAACAAAGATGGCAGCTTTTAGATATGTTGCCTCAGTCATTTTGCTGTGATGTACTGAGTACTAATTTCACTGTCCCTTGGGATGAAGCCAGGGCTCATAAGAGACAGCAAGGACAGCGAAGGTTCTGACAGGGCTCAGCAGGGCTGGCTGACCAAACAGCCAACAGCGGCACTGATCCCATGACGACAGACATCTGGATTATTGCGGCTCTCATTTGAATCCCCTTACATCACATCAATCTGTATCTGGTCTCTCTTCTCTGCTCTAAAACTAAACCATGGATCTTTCCCCCATTTAGTACCTATAGTATTAAGGAGCAGTGTAGTGGCCTTGTGGATAAAAAGGCTGTCCTTCAGCTGGAAGTTCACCTGCTGAGGTTTCTCTGAGCACAACACTGAATCACCACAGGTCCAGATTCAATATTCGGTATTCGACCCGTCACTCTGACCTCCTGTCGACCTACAGGAGTAAATGAAGTGGTGACATTATCATCACACCATTATAAGGACTTTTGAACACTTAATTGCAGAGCTACAGTCACTGATGCAGTTTGATTCTAGTTAATGTCCGTGCTGACTTTGGAAGGGACCAGGTTATTACTCCTAGCTAATATCTGTTAATGAACTCTGCTGTATTAATACATTAGATTTAACCTCACTGTCCACATTATTGTCCATTTTATGGTTTTATCCTGGCAAAAACAGCACAAATAATTGCTCTTGTTGAGGATCCCAAACGGTCATATTTTATATTAACTAATATATCTCCACCTTACAGGTTTCACGTTTTCGTAGAAAGTCTAGTGTTTACATGGCAAGGCTTGACTTGGTAAATTCTTGTAGGAAAGACGAGGATTAACTTTAGGAAAACACATGCATTTTATTGTGCTACAGGAAATTATTTTTTCTAGTGGGATTTTTACATATCTAGGAATGATTTGGGCAGCCAGTTCTTTTCTGGATATGCATGATTGCAACCAGACGTAGCTAGTATGAAAATTAGTAATAGAGCAGGGGACTGCCACCTGAGTAAGGGAACAGGAGACGATTTGCTCACTGAAAAATATTAAATTTGAACTGTTTCTGTTCACAGCATTCTTAGAGGACCTCATACATGTATGGCAGCCTCATATATTATGTGCTGGTGGGTTGGAAAATTTGACTAAATGATAATAAGCAGAAGAATGTTCATGCTATATTATGATGCAGACACAGGCACATATACATACAGTGCATGTACTGTATACACATAATACTGTGTGGATTCTTTTAAGTTTTCAGATAATTGCAATCCCTAAGAAGAGCAGAAGAAAGGAGAAGAGAGGGAAAGTACAGATGATTCCCCACACAGTTAACAGCATATGTGATGACAGATGTGACCGACTTCATAGCGTGGAATCAAATTCCATCATGACTTAGGGGTTACTTATCAGTACATTCACAGTATGGTATCACAGAACCAGTGTACACAATAATGGAGTCGCTCTGGCTTTTGATGATTTATAACAAGTTAGAGGAACGCCAGATTCTTTGTCCTTCCCTTCATCTTCAAAGGATTTAATCAGAATAAGCGAAGCATAGCAGCTGGCAGACTGAGCACACATCACTGCACTGGATGACTCAAATTCCAAATGCAGCCATCCCTAAAACTAGTCTACTGCTAAAGTTCCCTGTATGAATCCTAACAGCCATGGATTTCCCATATCAGTGACATGCAGATGGATGGAGACCTATTTTGAGGCTGATTACGGACCTACTCAAGTGTGAGTATGGTTGTGAGGCTCGTGTCAGTGATCTGGTTCTGGAGTCAGAGTTCCTTTCAAATCACTGTAACGCAGAGTCTGAAACCCAGAACAAACAGCCCTGCCCTGTCTCTCTTTAATCCTTTACAGAAAAGGATGTGGTCAAAATCAACAGTAAACATGAACTAAGCAGACATGTGGAATTTATGGTAGGAGTTGGTTGATAATGGATGATATTCAAGTGACTACAATAACAAAGGCTGTGATTACTGTTGAGTGTCAGGATGATACAGAGCTCTATTAATTTCTCCCTCTCTAGGAGGATGACGCTGTACCGGGCTGATGAATATTCTAACAGAATATTAATAAATGATGAGGAGAGGCAGTGTTGAGGGGCTCAGCTGTTGTTTTTGCATCCTTTTCCTCCACCCCTGTACACTATGTCTTCAGTCGGATTCTCCCGTGATGCTCTCCCTCCTCCTCCATCAGCACACAAGCTGCTTGCTTCCTCACTATCTCCTCCCCCTCTATGTCATTTCTGATTCCTCACCCTGTACTTCTGCCTACGATGAGCCGGGTGTTGTGGACTTCTATCTATCCCAATATGTTGACTAAAAACTTCAATATATATGTGGCTGTTGGTATTCATATTTTTTATATTCTTTTCACATGAGTTAACTAACTAAATTTAGTAATGTGAGATGAAAACATAGAAGGTTCATTCTACTTATACTATACAGCAACTATGCAAAATTAACAAAACTAACAAAAGTTTGTTTGGAAGTCTGCTGTTTTTCAATCAGCCATTGCAAAACATTAAAGATAAACCAGCTTGGGAGTGTGATATCAATTAATGGGAATTTGTCTCTGATGTGTGTGCCTAGAACCCAGTTTATTGGACTTGTCATCAAGCACTGGTGTAAGATCACAAGCTAATCAGCATTACTATAATAGTACAGGATGTCTGATTTTGCAGTGCTCCACCACACAGGTGGATACTAAATGAAAACATTACAGATGTGAGCTTTAATGCAGCCTCAAACACCAAGTCACCTTGTCACCTTGCTAAACAAACCTCCACACAACAATATCTCTTGACTCTTCCCTTCCATATTGTTTTGATCCTTTTAGTCCTTATTCCCTCTCCTCCTTTCCTCCCATCTCTATTTGTTTCTACGCCAGAATGGCATGACTCAGTGGACAGCCAGGCAAGTTAAGGAGCTCCCTAGGGCCCAGCTCAATGTCTGCCTGTTCAGATCCCAGCAACACGTCTGAGTGTACCAGTACACAGAAGCACACAACACTGGACAGTGGTCACCGTATCATTATTGTCGTGCACATTTTCCAAGTCTAAACTGTCTCTACAATTTGGGAGAACTTGACAACTGTTCATGTGACACTATAAGAATTCCTCCCACACTCTTCAGTATACCATTATACTGTAATAAAAAAAACTTACTGATATCCGTAGGTAGGCAGAGACGCTCTACTGTTTGCTCCAGGCGATGACCTAAAACACAAACGGAGAGACAGCATCAAACTGAGGATCAAACTGACAAACCACATGAAAGAGACAGTTTAGCATGAAGACTGAGCTTTGATCTCTTTCTCCTGCCTGGATGTACAGAAGGTAAAAGGGGCTGATGATGAGAAGCGGGATTGTTGGCTCATAGTGGTAAGAGGACATCTGGTGAAAAAAACTAAACAGAGAGTGACACTGTGGGCAACTGTCATTCAACTCTGAAATAGGGACCCAAATCCATTCTAGAAGTTTTTTGCTATTGCATCATGCTTGGGATTAAAATAGGTTGTCTAAATCCTGTACAAACTTTCCTGACACAGATCCACACTGACACTCATCTCTGCACAGAAATTATATTACTAGGTCTATTATTATTATTATACAAAATACTAAAAGGAAGGTGAAATGAAGTTGAAAGTTATGTTGGATTGGCTATGGTAATTTTTTGTCTACTTAAAGCTCAGAAAGAAAATGTAAATGTCAATCCAATAGAAACCTGCAGCAACTAATGTGTTAAAACACCAAAGACACACAATAACACAAAGAAAACTAACCGATCGTGGCAGCAGTAGACCAGCAACTCCCGTGTTCTGGGATGTAAAATTACTGTTTTTGTCAAAGGAGTCTGATGGTGGCTTTAGAGAGAGCCATATAACAGCTTTAGTTTCCCGTTGGAAAGGGCTGTCTGGTGGCAAGGTAAAGCGGCGAAAATATTCTAAATATAGCGTGCACTTAAACTGATATTGACTTTTTTGGGTGGCTAAAATACGTGTTGCTGCTGTCCAGCCACAGCCGTGCATTGCTTAGCTTCCGTGCTGATTCTCCTGCCTGCTTCTCCAAACTGGGGGCATGCTGACCGCTGTCTACTGGAGGTATTTATACAGGAGAAAACCTCCTGAGACCACTGTGCTGTGAACCAACATTAGAGACAAAAAGAAATAATACTAAAATCAACAATAACAACATACAGAATTTGTAGGCCTACAAGCTAGGGAAAACGTTTAAGAATGGTAATGTTAATTACTATTAAACATTATTACAAATGTGTTGGTATGTGTTCAGTAACTTTTTCTATACCAGCACTGCGAGCATCGTAAAATAAAATAAATTATACTATTTCGTGTGCCTAATACTTTTTTTTTCCTTTTATCGAAAGTGGTATCGAATAGTAGTACAGTAACAAGATTTCAGGGCAGGAGTTACAGCAAACCTAGTGATACAGCAACATTTGCTCAGCTGTATACTCCCAAAGTCAGGGACAGCAAGACCAGACAGCAGGGCTTCACCATCTGCCACTAAGGCAAGGCCCCATGTCACAACTCACCTTCACAGCCTGAATCCCCTTTTGACAGCCTCAAGTTGCTGTCCCCCACATAGCAGTTGGATCAGATTAACCAGAAAACACACCAGCAGCATACACCCTGTTGGTGTCAGCATGCTAGCTCTGGGGTGTTGTGTTGAGTGAAGTGATAGGGTCGGAAGTGGTTAAAAAACTAGGCAGGTGAAAGATGTGGTGAAGACAGCACAACAGTGGCAGCTATGTGCCAAATAACAGAATAGCTAATCTGCTGTGATTCCTAAATGACACAAAATCATTTCAAGAGATTTCCACTTGACTATGCAATAATTACTGAACAGAGTGACAGACAATCAAGAACTTGCTTCAGAAACAGCTGGCGTTAAACAAGACTGAAAACAACTTGTATGCTGTTGGGCCCTCAGCAGAGATTTATTGTTTTATCTGGCCAAATCTTGGACATAGGGAATAAAGAGACGAGCAAAATGGTCTTTTGAACTGCGAGTGATCAACACTCGCTGACTCATTCTCCCAAGGGAATACAAAGTTTGGTCAATAGGAGAAGAAGAGGCGAGCAATGCCTGAGCGTAATACAAAGAACAGAGCAGCTATAGAAAACTGTTGGGAGGGAACATAGCAAGTTAAGTGCTTACTTTTCCAGCTATTTGTTCTCAAACACTAAAAAAAATAATATTCAGGACATGTTTATTTCTCATTTTCCGGGGCAACACACACAAATGTGTACTGTACTTGTGAGGACGCTGTTTTGACTTCCACAGCTCCATGAAGGCTTACACCAACTTAAACCATGACATCTACAGGCTCGACTCAACATTTACCCTAACCTTATCCTAAACATAACTCTAACCTTGACCCGAAAACTAAGCCTTAGTCCTTAAATTAACAAATGGTTATTGTGGGGACCAAATGTTTTTTTTCAGACTGTAGGTGAGTTCCCACAAAGTGATGGTGTGAACAGATTTGTGTCCCCACAACGTGACAAATGCTTAACACACACAGACCGTGTTCAAAGTAGTTACAATGGCATTGACTCTCCCATCCAACCACCGCTGTAGTTCACCATGGCTCCCCTCCTCCTACTTGCATACAGCCCTGAGGCTTGTATTGGTCCCACAGGTCCAACTCACACTGCAGCACACTGCAGCTATACAGTGTTTGAGACAAAACACTCAGCAGATCACAATTATGACCAACCCAAAGGAAAAAAACATTTAGAAAGAGGATAGTCAAATCAGCTGCAATCTAGGAATCTTCGCATTCCCAGCACCATATTGTCTTAGATACTGTGAAGCAAACATGGCAAAGCCACATTTGTTTCGCAGATTTTGTATTAGCCTAAATCCAGATACATAAATCACAATTTTTCCTTAATAACTGCTAGTATTGCTGCCTTTCTTTAATTCCTTTGCTAATGTCATAGGTCATTCCCGACTTATCACAGTAGTGGCTGTAAGCATTCAACCTAGTAACTAGACAGGCAAATCAGAGTGCCCATGAGCATGTGATTGAATACAAAATAGATATTTTACAAAGAAAACTGAGCAATTCGTGGGTCCATGGACCGATTATGAGACACCCCCACCAACTATAACTCTACCAGCCTCAAGACACATTCACACAAAATGAAAAATGATCCCACACAAGCAGTCTTAAAAGATGATGATAATAGGCTTAATAATAGTATAATTATCAGAGTAGTTACATACGATGTAAGTTCATGTTCAGAACTAAAAAGTACTATAAAGACAACACCATGTAGGTTATCAAATATATCAAATATTTAAATGTGCAAACTACAACAGGGTAACAGTTTGTTAAAATGATGACACAGTTCTAGTCTTTTTGATTTCTGCCAGAAGAGTGCCATGTTGCCTGAGCAACCCCCGCCCCCTTTCCTGCCAGTCACACACACACACAAACACACAGATAATGGACTTTTCAGTGAACTAGTAAACATCTTGTGTCCAAGACATTTGCATTATAGATTCTGGATTTCTGAATAAGGGAGAGCAATGTGAGAAAACACAAACATTGTTATTTAAAGCATGTTTTAATGTTTTAAAACATGTAGACTCAGTCTCAGGTGACAAATATGATGTGATACGATGATGACCTCCCTTCTTATAAATGTTTTTTGTGATGAACCTGATACAGAGAAGGCATGTTAACGAGAATAGTCTGCAGACCTCAATAATATAGCACATGCTGATATATGCACACCTACATCTCAGCTCATCAGAAACCATCCCCAGCAAGAAATCTATCCACATTGATCTCCATCCTCACTCCCTCCTCTGTCACAACAGGCAAAGGCTTACAGTACCCTGTTCATTTTAAAACCTTGCATAAGCTGTTCCCTGGCATTTTACACCCCGTCAACATTTTACAAGGTTGCTCACTGCCATGCTGTCGTGACCTCCTGTCCCACAGCAATAACGAAGCACTCTTTTTCTGAATTACAGACCGAAGGCACCTAAAGATGGAATAGAAGAACAAATGAGAGGGCGCTAAGGCACAGCAGAAATAAACAAGCCGCTGGGTGCAAACAGGCCAGTTAGGATGTCCTGACCTGCAGCTTTACTCTCAGTGCTGTTTAGCAGTCAGTGTTAAGAGAAAACACATCCAATGCAACATATGCATTATTGCAGTGATGATCTTGTCAAGTTTAATCAAAGAATATGATGCATATTGAGTATAACATCAAGACATGGTAATTATAAAGTAGCACTGTGAACACTGACACAAGAACTCAAGTTGTTATTTTTAAATTCATTATCTATGCACTTCAAATCCACCTCCATTAATTCTCTCATTAGTATTCCTCAGCTAGCCTCAACTCACCCGAGGCTGAGAGGTCAGCACAGACGGCTCCAATTTCAGCATGTAGGACTAAATCAACGGACTGTTTTTGAGCTTATTGCTGAGGTGTTGGACCTCTCTTCTGACCTTTTAAATGCCTCCTGAACCGAAATCAGAAGGTATGTGAAACTCTTTGATGCAGTGCCTCGGAAATTAGTTTAGTGCAGTGTGCAACGTGTTCAGTGTTGTCTGCTTGCGTGTCTATAGATGTACAGTACTTCACAGAAACACTGTCTGAATTCAAAACGTATGCTTTTTGGGTTGTTACAGAGGTACGGCAACTGTGATTATAAGATTTGTTCAGTAAAGTATAAATAAACTGTTCCCTAAATTTGAAAAATAATGTAACATATCTATCTTCCCACTGATGAAAGCATTATTCAGCATTATGATTATCCTTGTGTGGGGGTGTACCCTCTATAAGGGAGTGTACCTTTTTAAGTCTGCAGTGCTGCATTCAATATGCGACAGCACCATTGTCTACTGACCTTATATTCACGGTTAGCTGTTTAACTCTCCGAAAACTGAAAGCCATATTTGAATGCTCACAGTTTTCCAATATACAACTTTGGATGTCTTTCCTGTCAGTGAGCACATTAGCATGCACAAAGCACACCAGATAACAGCCAGGATTATATCAGCGACTGAGGTCTTATTCTAAATTAGATGTGAGTATTTTGCTTTGTACTTTGTATATTTGTGTGTAAAAATTAAATAACAACAGACAAATTACAATAAATGTATCCCTCCATAACCACACTTAAGTCAGCAAATCCCAGGTATTTCATCAGGGTTTCAAAGCACTGAGCCCCTGTGTACATTGTATGTTTACGTGCACAAGCTCAATAGCAACATACTCAAGTCCCCAATAATTACTGGATATTGACATCCATGTAAAGACACTCATTAAGACAATCACCACTTCCACCTAGACACAGACCTGTCGACTTATTTACTTTTTAATATTGCAAAGCGTCATCGGAAAACATCAGAAATGAAAGTAACTCACTAACAACTAAAGAATACATGAAATTAATACATACATTTGGTGTTATCCATTAATTAATCAAATAACAGATTGGCCAATAAGGAAATGACAGTGTCCTATGTGTCTACTGTGCACTTAGTATTTTAGTACTTTTAGTTAATTTCACCCTCAGATAATTTAAAGCTGTTATGTATTCTGTTGACAATTCCTAAAAATACATCACCACTGAAGCTGCCCTACAAATATCCTCATGTATTGTTACATCATCCATGTTTGACCAAGTATCCATAGACCAGCAAACAAAATGGACCCACAGATACTGTACAAGGCACATCCTCAATAGCTGCTTTTTGACAGTGCTAAAGTGTTAAAAGATTGTTCCTGCTACAATACAATAGAAAGATGACCTACTTAACACCACAGAACAAAGAGGAAGGTTTGGGCCAGAGATGTAAAGCCACCTGCTGAGTCTGGTCTTTGATGTGTTACTGAGGTTCTGCCGTGTCACCTTTTTTATCTCAACCTTCACCAGAACACACAAAAACAGCAAAACAGCATGGATGGATGTCCGCACATCAGCGTCTGCTTGACTGGCTGTCTCCTCGGACAACATCACCACCCTTGCTCCACTCAGAACGTTAATGCTAATGCAAACTTAATCTCATTGCTCTACAACAACACACGCAACAACCACCATCATATTCAGGTGGAGTCATTGAATGCTTTTGTTCAGATGTTTGCAACATTCAAAACTATCTTAAAAGAAACTAAGCTCGACTGGAACGCAATCAAAATCAACACGTATAATAATAAACTAATACATTTTTATATCAACAATCAACACTAAGCAACTTCTTGTAAAGTGTGAGGGTTGCTTGTACTTCTGATCTCACTGAGGATACCTGAGGATCAAGTATGCTGAAAATCACTCTGATCCAATATAGTGTATCTGCCCCTATGGTTTAAGAGAACGTTATGGAATTATATGTTTTAATTCTCTCTGTTTAGTCTCTCTCTGTCATTTTTTTCTTGCTCTCCATCAGCTTTATCACACAAATGATGAACAATCATCTGTGCTGTCAAACAAACACGCTGGCTATAGAAATAACAGCCCAGAGGCTGGTACGGCAAAGCAATTCAAGGTTCAGCCTGATTCACATCCATCATGCTTGAACAACAGCATGCTGCATTTGGTATGGAAATACATTTAACTCTGCATCTATAGACGACAATGTTTCTCTGAATAGTAGCAATCTCTCACTGTTGAGAAAAGAAATTTACCAGATGGGAATTTGTCTGTGCAGCCCAACAATGACAGCAGCAGGTGAGTCTCTGCACATCTAAATGCTAATATCATGCTGCTCCTCAAACAAATGTGGTAGCTAATGAGCTGGCTTGGTGAATGCATCTTAAGCCTAAGTAATGGCATAAGTGACAGCATACCGAGGGAGAGGAGTCATCTTATGACTCATAATGCAGCAGGAGGGTTGGTAAAATGGGTATACCAAGGCCACGCACTACACACACTATCACTAACCCAGACACACACACACACACACACACACATAACCTAAAAACTAACAATGCCAGCTGTTTGCCAAGGCTTGTTTTTCTGCCTGCATGTTCCCCGTTCTCAAAATCTTACCACATTAAAAGGCAAATTCTGAAGGATGACTGATCCTAGTGCAAAAGGGACAATTGTTGACACACACACACACACACACACACACACACACACACACACACACACACACACACTACAAGTTTGCAAAAGACATGCTGACAACTCTAAGAAAGACAAAGTAATGATGAACAGTTGAAGGCAACATATGCAGTGTTTGCATCTTTTAAAACACTTTACTTAAGTAAATCACTAAAGTACCTCATGTAAAATGATGATATAATGAAAGTGTAAGTTGCAAATAAAACACTAAAGAACAAGAGTAAAGGTGTAACTAAAAAGGACCCAAAGCCTGCTCAGTCTGTCCTTAGTAATTTTGAGGAAGTAGGTGAGAGCAGAAATGGCTGTTAGGTGACAGGACACCTATGTGGATAACCAAATAAGATCTTCTGATTGAGCTTAAAACTTTGTATTACATTTATCAGTAAATACTGTAGTATT
The DNA here is from genome assembly GCA_011952105.1 of Coreoperca whiteheadi. NCBI lineage: Eukaryota > Metazoa > Chordata > Actinopteri > Centrarchiformes > Sinipercidae > Coreoperca > Coreoperca whiteheadi. Next base: position 14,909,614 of record CM022485.1, read on the forward strand.
CAGGTGTATAAATGTGCCTCTTCCTGACCATCAACATCACCTAGCACACCTCCTGTAGCTAGTAGTTCCAGTACTGCCATGTCCTCACTGTATCTATGAGCAATCTATTTTGGTTGATACACTCTGGCTTGGTGCCCTGGACTGCTGTTTGCAGCGATATTTATAGTCTACATTTTCATATTCTTGCACTCTGTTGTAACAAAAATCCTATATTGGGTTTCATTTTGGATCCATACTGATAAAATACTCAAGATATGATAAGATCTGCAGCCAAATTAGCGTAGTTTACTTAATATCGTCATGAGGAGTATTACTCTGCTTGTGAAAACATTTATATACTGTTTTCTGTGTTTTCTACAATCTGAGAAAATAACCCACCCCAAAACACCAGTCTCTAAAATTACTCTACGCGAGTGAACAATGGCATATTTAATCAGCATATCATACTGTATCTGATGCTGTTCATCTGATTATCGAATTGTAGCTACAGGTTGTGAACATCATTTATTAATAAGCCTGTCAGTCAAAACTGTAGTCTTCCTGACATCAAAATGGCATTACAAATCTCAACTGAAGCTGTGAACTTCAGTTATTTATAACTTTAGTTACCTATAAATGCTCAAAGCTGAACCTAACCTCGATATTGGATTCGGATTTGATCAAATGTTATCGAACCACAAACCTAATCATTAGTCATTTAAATTCCACTTACTGGTTCTAGATTTTTGCCCTAATTAATAAAGAATAAACTAAGGGGGCTTCAAACATTCAAGGGAATTAAAAGATACTAAAGAGTAGAGAAGAGTTAAAACAATAGTGATGAAAACTGCATCACTGGTACATCAGATGTTTCAATTATACTGAGCTGGATCACAGATGACAGAACTATGAAGGGAAAGCAGACGGTCCGACAGATCCAGTTAACAAATATGGCTGTTTCAGTGCCCCTCTCTCACTCTCTCAGGGTGTCACCTCAGAGCGATTCTTTCGTGCCACCCATGATTAATGCAGCCATGAATGGGTTTCTCTTTCACCAAGCACTGTGGGAGAAGGGTTTCTTTCGTTTGTTCTTTCTTTCTTTGCCATTTTGCTTCCCTCTCAATGTGACCCGATTTAGTCAGAGAGTGTGAAACTGATTTGGACTCATTTACATGGTAATGCCATAAAGCGAGGTGAAATTATGTGTGCGCATCACCTCATTGATTCTAGGGGACACCATTGCACAAGGAAAAAATGATCTGCAGTTTAAACTATACAATTCACAGACTCATTATTTATGAATTTAACTAGGGAATAGCATGAAGAAACACACTCTTTGTGAAGCACCATTCTATATTTCGACACTGACATGCAAAGAAGAGAAATATGTTGCCATTGTTTTATGGTATAGGTAAAATGGAGGTTACAAAGTGAATGGTAACAACTTGAAGATACGGGTTGGATGTATTTAAACTTACATATTTTATATGTCTTAAGTCCCTAAGTGTTCTGTGAGAAGATGTGGTCATTTTAAAGTTACTGTATGATTGAGGGTCAAACTTGAAATATAATTCAAAAAAGAGACAAGGGCAACAAAAAGATCAACACAACAGCACAGCAAATAAAAGGATGGGACAAAAGGAAGATGTACAAATATGCAGGTATATATTTTTGTGATGAATTTCATAATCATGCTAAAGCAGATCAGACAAAGAAGTGGACCCAGATACTGTATCACCTGGTTCAGATTACATGCCAGGTCCAATATGCAACCTGATAACAGTTCCAGATGGAGAGCAACGTACATTTACTGGATTTATTGCCAGTAGAGATCAATGTGGGGACTTTGAGTTGAATATTATTTCTGGTTCTCAAACAGGATATAATGTTGCTTGCTTTAGCACGAACTTTATGCCAAGATGGATAGTAAATGAGGCAGTGTTTTCAAATCTACCAATTTTCTAAGACAGGTTCACAAATCTTAATATTACAAACATTTGTGTGAAATGCAAAATGTAAGATTTTTCCGTTATGAGCTTATAGAGGTATAAAGATTTCATATTAAGGAACAGTTAGGAATGAATCCATATATCCAGCTTGCAAAGACATGCATGAATGTTATTGATTTTAAAGCAAAGATTACTTTAAATGTAATAAAGTCTGATAAGATAGAAAAATCATCAAAAAAGACAGCATGCATCTTCTGAGAAGACAAATGTGTCAAGTTTGAGATATTTGCGCATCCCATTCCTGTCACCAGCAGTAGTCATAAAGAAGAGCAGCTATTATAAAGACCAGTGGGGGTTTTATTATGTAACTGCAAGTGTGGACACAATGGGTTATTTAAAGTAGCAGTGAAGATAATAGCATAGTTTGTCTAGTAGGTGGACAGTCAAAAGAGATTTAGTACACTACCTGTATATTTTGAGGACCTTAGGCTAGAGACAATGTGGCCTTGGCCTTCACACTTGACTCAGCACAGTGTCATTTTCAACACTCAGGAAAGTGTAAACGACACATCCTGCTGGCCTGCAACATCTCTCGCAAACCTCTTCATGCCTCAACTAGTCACTGCTTCGATATTGATTACCTGAAGTTGCAGGTCATTGATGTGTTGAAGAATGTCAAGGGAGTAAAGACAAGTCTTTGATGAATTCTGGTGACTGACTTCACAAACTATAATGGATTTTACAGTAGGTCCAGAGGAGCAGGAGCGAGGCCTGTTATTGACAATGAGAGGGGAATATGGAAAGAAAAACATGTCATAGTGAAGACAGCTGATACATGCTGTACAAGTTTGCTTGCTGCTTTGTCACTGGCACAGAGGGGATTTTCTCTCTCTTTTCCTATGTCTTTGAATAGAAATTACATTAAAAGTAGGCCTGGTTCTACGAGCGTGCAAAAGCATGCAGCATGCATTGCACCCCCATTTTAATATTTTGCATCCACGTTGAAAGTTGAATAACAAATAATATATTAAATAAAAAATTATAATGTAATAAAAAACAGTTTTAATGAAACGTACGCTATTTGCCTAACTAATTAAATAACATATTTGCATTAGTCGTTTGCGCATTACTGTCATAATAACCCTACACCATGCATTCTGCCACATAAAGCAAACTGTTGACGAAAAGGAACGACATGCTGTATTGACTTACTACAGTTTACAACTTTTTCCAGGCTAGTGGGGATGCACAGCCTTTTCAAATCCCACATGCAAAAAACGTAATAACGTTTCCTCAGAACATAATGTTTTGCTGTCATAGGTTTTGTTGCTAAATTATATTAAAAACGAGCGGTAAATCACCTGTTTCATGTGCCCTAAGGTGCAATCTATGTGCTGGGTTTTTCCTTAGTAGTGGTTAGCTAGCTAAGAAGCTCACTGACAGCAATGTTATTGTTCATATTTTGGCATAATGTTTAATATGTGAATCGACATAGTCATATTTTCTTTGTAAATACAGTTGAGTGATACAGTTCAACTTTAGCCAAGAAAAAGCAAGGCTGACTTCTTAGTTAACTTGATATCACTACCTTGTTATGTTTGCTTGAACTCTATACTGTGTTGAATGTGTTTTGAATATGGACTCACCTGCTCATGTCTTCACAAATATCACCCTGGCGGGTGTTTATGCATATTCACATTTATGCTAAATATGGCAATAGCAAACTAGTATAAGTATAAAAGCCAGAGGTAATGCTTGTATGTGTTGTAATGACAAAGTAGTGGTCATAGTGATTGAAACTGATCGGAGATGGACTTTGCAAAATGTGTTATGTATCTGGAATTGTTCATTTGCTATGTTCAAGCTGAATGGACTGCATGAACAGTAGTAAAGCAGATTTGATTCTGGTCCAAAGATGCTTTTGAGGAACCATTGCAAATAAAAAGCTAAATGTTGCGGAACAGGAAGATATACGCTGTATCCACTTACTACTGTTTTTCTAGCTGTGTTCTAGCATAATCTGTTCATCGGGAACCACGCTCAGGACCCGTAACACCTACACCTATTTTTCATTGCTGTTGCTGGTCCATACTGTAGCTACTAGTGCAACCCCATTAATTTCAGATGCACCCTAAGTCATTTTGTTGTGGAATCAGGCCTGGTTAAAAGTGACTTTGCACGCTATCTATACACTCGCTGAACCATCACAGAGCTCCCTAGGTTCTTGTCCCCTCAGAGAAAAAAACAACAATCAAACAACAGTTCAAAGACTGTCTCACATTTTAAGAACTGTCACATACAATGAAACAAGAAATGTCGAAACAGTGCCCCTGTAACCATGCCTGACGCAGAATGTGACCTGGATTTCTGCCCGTTTTCTTTACCTGTTAGTAAAGAGCAATAATAATACGTTATACCCCTGAGCCAAAAGTCAACTCTCCAGCCAGAATAAGGATCGGCCTCTCCAAGACCCATCAAGTCACTTCAGATCAATAGCATCCAGTGGATGAAAGCTATAGGAGATAGCTTTGTTTTCAAATCAAAGTAGTCTAGTGAGGGTTTAAAAAAACACAAGCATGACAGAGGCAGAAACACAGATCACACTTTCAAGGAAAAACAGAAATTGAATGAGACAGCGCTGTCAAAACAACTTGAGTAACACTGATATGGCTGTCATATTCATGTGTGTGATACTAGCACAATGTCAAGAGCTGGACAACAAGGGCTGACCCATCCATGCTTTATTTGGAGACAACCGACTGTAAATGTTATACAGCCTGGCATTTTGTATGGTTTTAGTATGTTAAATGATATCCCTGATCAGACATTGCTTATAGACACAACTTTAAAGACCAAAATCTATTTCATCTTGCTCAAGCTTACAGAAATATGAATCCACCCAGTATCACATTCATATATTGTGTGCCATGATCATTCATTGGATGGAAATTTGAAAGGTCAACTTTGTACATGAATATCAAATTGAATATGTAATGTGGATATTTCTTAGGAGCAGCATCATCATCTGATATGTGGTGATGAGTCAGTCATCCTTGCAACTCTGACCAAGTTTTGATGCTGTAAACAAGCCCACATGTGAACCACAAAACCAACAGCAAAAAAAAAAAAGAAACAGCTTCTGGAAAGCTGGAAACCAGAAGATTGAAGTCCCTACTGTGCAAACAGAACAGCATATTTTAAATCTGTACATGTAGAGGTGAAATGCTTCAGTCAGCTCTAAATTTGTTCTTGCTATTGACTACTCTAGCTGGCCGTAACAAAGTTTTTGCCTCAGTTTTATTTTAAATTAAGCTTGATATGGGTGACTGCAAAATTCAACTACACGGCACTCAAAGAGCACATACCTCCGCCAAGGCAGTACAATCCCCTACATTTAATATTTTAATAGTCTAATAATCTGCACCTGGATCCAGATCCGAGTCAACAAAGATAAGGGTGATCGACAATCAGTTTGATCTCTGGAAAGAAAAATCCTGTATGGGAATGTAAGTGCTCTGTATAAAAAGGAATTGTACAAAAAATAAAGCGAGTCAAACTCATGCACTCTCAGTTAAAATGAATATATGAAAATTCATATCTGTCATTTATCTGTATCTGATTTCTATAATAGTGTATAGCTCAGTGTTGGTTTGTGAATCCGAGCAGCAGAGAGGTCTGACTGAAGTCATCTGGAGATAAATCCTCCATCCTGAATAATGGAACAACTCACAGGACATTACAACAGCAGTCATGGGGATCTTACTGGTGAATTTACAACAATGCTCCTTAAAGTCACATAATAACAATTTGGATGTAAATATCTCATGTAACTTAATGTATGGGTCTGCAGGCACAACTGCGAAAAAATGTTGCCTGGCTGATGTCAGCATCAATGTAAGTTTTGATGCTCTGATTTCCACCTCATGGAGACAGCTGAGTATGTTTGTAGATAGTGAGTCTGAAGTCCTAAATACTGCTGAAACAGCCGATTAGCTGGACGACACAAAATGAACGACACAAAATAAACAGACAACAATTTTGATAATTAACTAACCGTTTTAGTGACATATGAAGTAAAAATGTCAACATTTGCTGGTTCAAATTTGAGGTTTTGCTACTTCTCTCTCTCTCTGGAAGAGAAATCATTCCTTCTGTAGATTAAAAACGGCTCATTCTAAGGTAATGAGAACACAACGATTCTTATTTTCAGGCGATTATGCGCTAATGAAAACATACTTATGAATATTATGTTCCATATCAGGCAATAGCTCCTCCTCAATGTTACACACTGGACCTTTAACAAAAGCTCCTCTGGCTCTGGGAAATGGTGACAGGCGTTTTTGACTATTAACTGATATTTAATAAAGGTAAATAATGAATTGAATACTTGTAAAAACAATCAATATTTTAATCAATATGAAAAATATTAATCAGATGCAGACCTGCAATAGTCCAAACGTAGCCTAAACATAAATTCTGCATAGGGTGGACATGTAGGGCATGCAGTCTCTTCCTGTCAAAGCAGTCAATTCCTTTGTTTTGAACGGAATTTACTCTATATCTAAACAGGTAAAAAATAGATATATTCACATAAATTAATTTCCAGCGGATTAACCTCCAACAAGCTCTAAAAAAAGCTGTAAATTATGCCGAGCCCCCTCATCTAGAATTTCTCAGCGCGTCTCAGTTTGCAAGTTAACACATGATAATAGTGAGGTTCACAGCTCGTCCTCTACATCCTAAATCCTGCGTTGAATGGAAATGTGCTCGCTCTAATTGCTCGCACAAAGCTTTTCTAGAGCAATACAGTTGTCTGTAACAACACTGCAGCACCACTTATCTTACAAAAGCTTCCTCATAAATCATCGTTTCAATTGCCTTCCTAAACAGGTTTATGCAACATGAAAATCAACACCCACCCCGTAGCCCTAGCTATAGGTTTAATTATCTGGGAATATGTTGTTTTTGCCAAAGGACATAACAGTATGTTATTACACCTCAGCCCACACCAATGTTATGAACAGAGAAGAGAACGTAAATGTTTGGTATATAAAATCCATAGCTTACAGTATAAAGCTTTTAAGAAGATATTATACAAGCTATTACATAATGGATATCTGATTTCCCTGTGGCACTGCCATCCACGATGCTAAGGCAGACTTATTTCTGCTAAAGGAATATTTTTGTTTAGCCTACATAGTAACAAGTGCGTTTAGATCAATTGTCTTGATACGCTAATGATTTAATCACAGATTTACAAATACTTATTATTATTATAATTATCTTTCATTATTTGTGCAGCAGGGCTGGAGGCTGTTGTCCTATTCTGTTTCCTCCCTAAGAGTACAATTTAGCATCCTCTGGATGCAGCAGGAATAAGATCCCAGCAGGCTGCAGGAAGGGTGCTTGTCCTTCAGTGCAGGTGCTATACAGAAAACTATCCTGTATAAGAGAAGTTGAGACAAAGCAGGGGACTGAAAGAGACATGCACAAGAGGACAGTCCAGAGGAAGTGAGGTCAGACCTAGAAGAAAAAGGTGGGAAGAGAAGGAGGAAATGAAAACGTAGCATCCCCACTTTCGACATAGCAGAAAGTCAACATGCTGGGTGCGTCCTCCAAGGCCTTATAGGTTTCTATTGTGGCTCTCAAGGGGCCCTTCACTTTCTCTAATAGCCATGCATTACTCTCCTCTATCTGCCCTCATCCTCCATAGCACTGGACATACTCAGCTGCCATTGTTCTCCTTCTCTTTCTGTCAGTTCTCTACTCCCCACTGTGCATGCCCCGTCTGCCATCTTTATTCTGTCCCACTGTTGTGTTTGCATCAGAGTTTTACAGAAACATTTCCACATTTTATCAGCGTTCCTCTTGTTGTCACACAACAGTTAGTGTCACCATCTACTCACTATGATTAATACCCAAATTCAGATTAGTAGATCTTTTTTTTGGGGGGGGGGGTTGGCTACATGGTTTGTGATTGCTAATGTTTTAAATCAGGCATGCAGAGGATCAATAAAGAGGCTGCAATGTGTTATCTGAGCAACCTTCCTGTTCTGATACATTGATCTAATGATCATATCATGCTGAATCATTTGAAATATAGCCAAATATTGAATGGAAGTCTTAAAGATTTAAATCATACTGTATCATAGCAACACCTGTATGGTTTACACCACTGTTATTACCTAATGCAGGTTCAGTATATTCTACCGTGGGCCGACATCAACTCCAGGGACAATGTTGATGTTGTGATAGAAACCAACAAAACAAGACTTGGACATCAGACAGCCCAAAGATATCATACAAGTGGATGATGGCTAATGAAATGCATTCTGCAAGACTGGATGAGGACCGACGCTAAGTACATAACATTGTATGATACAAAGCAGACCCTTTGAGCCTGTACCCTGCTCCCTCTGAACAATGAACAGCCAGACACATCCTATCAGCAACTGCCCTCCCCAGTGGCCGGGACTGGCACAGAGTGGTACACACAACAGGCACTAGAGCATACACAAATCCTCTGCCAAATATAGACTTCATATACCTACAAGTCTTAAACAACTTGAAAGGGGTATTTTCAGCAGGGGCTAGTCGAGGCTACCTCACACTGTTTTCCACTTCAATCTTGCAAATGGCACCATGGATGAGGGGAATTCATCTGAATATGTCATTCAAATGTTAGACAAGTTTGGGATAGTAGGATGTGTAGGCTATATTAAAGAAAATTAGCAGATATAGAATAAGCAATTTCCACAAAGAGAACTCAAGACTAGCCTGCACATGCCTGAGGTACCGTTTACTAAGATGATGCAGGAAAGGAATTGGACCATTAAGGACATCTAAAAATTAATGACCTTCCGCATCTCATGAGACACTAAAGGCCTATGGCAATATAACTACAAACGATCATTTTAGGCGTAGACTAGGCTGCGCATGGATGAATCACCGATAATTGGAGCATTAGGTGTGAATAGACTTCAAAACAGCTCAAATCTCTTAACTGAGTTGCCCAGGAATAAATATTGTCTGAATTATACGCCAGACTTTTAAAGCCAGAAACGTTTTCAGTCAAAGCTCACCGCCCTGTTGTTAACAGTGATGCTGAGGACGAATACCCCAAGCAGAGCAGATCAGCATCCATCCTCCGGATGCCTTGGAGGAAGACTACTATAGCCTCGCTGCCCGAGCGGAGTTCATCGATGTTTACCGATGATTACCTGTCTCGTTATGACATTTTAATTAATAAAGCTGTGTCATACCTGGAGAATGGCATATGCTGATACAGTCACCTCCTCTTTAGATTTGTGAGCGATGGTGCTGGCAGGTCGCGCATCACTCAGTGTGTGTTTCACCGACGGAGAGCGTACGGAGCCCAGTGCCTGACAGCGGCGCCCCGGAACGAGTATAACGCGGAACGAGCCCACTGCAGTTGTCTGGTCCGTGAATACACCGCCTGCACGAGAGCCAGCCACCCCACCCGAGCTGCGCGAGCTCGACCGTTAACGTTACTTAGACAAAAGAATAATCGGTTACTCAGCCGTTACCACATCCATTATACTACTAGAAAGCATTCAACAACCAAACACTGCGTGGCTTTTTAGAGCAAAAATCAGTATAACTCACCTTTCAACAGAGACTACTGTCCATGGCTGACATTTTACAAAAAAAAATAACCAAAGCGATTGTACTTTTTTGTGTGTGCTGCAATAACTTGACACAATAAGAGAACCATAAAAAAAGCCAATTGTGTTTAATTGTGTTAAATGTTTAATGCTGCATAGACCTAGTGTATGTTGGCAATCGGGTGATGATTAGCTAACTAAATTAACTGAATAGCTAACATTAACTTCTATCAGAGCCAATGCATCCAAGATATAGCTAACTACAAGCCAAACTTGATCCTGCAATTCGTTTTAAGACAGTCACCTCTTGGTTAAAGACATTCCTTGATCCCCCAATGACTCTATCCCACTGCTGAACAATAATAGTATTTTACTGTGCATCTTTGACCAAACCAAGATGGCTGCCGGAAGTGACTCATCTCCAAACTAATTTTCTATGGCACAAGCTAAAGTAACGCTTTATGAGCCTACCATGTATAAGAAAATAATATGATAAACTAGGAACAACATTTTAAACTTTGATATGCCATCTCCTGCTAAGTTGGGGCTTAACCATGCTCCACCCTCCACAGGTGTTTTCACTTATTTGCCTGATTAGAACAATTCTCACCAGTATGTTGGTGCGAATAGACTGTTCTTGATTGTCATCTTTATCACTGATGTTTATGTTGAAATACAACTGTTGGAGGTACAAGTTTCACCTTTGTAATTACTTTGGTAGGGTGAGTTTGGTTCATGTAATTCCCAGCGTAGCTCAACACTGAGCAGAAGTCTAATCAACCAGAGTAATTGATAAAACCTGTGTGGGTGTGCAGGGCCTTTAAGAGTCTTTGAGGAATCTGAACATGTCTTTAAATCAGTAGCCAGTTTTGTGAAATGATCTGTAAGAATTTTTAAAGGGTCAGTTAACAAAAATGACAGACAAACCCACATTTCACCACTAGTGTTTTCCATAGAGAAGGCTGCCAGATATCCAGCTCACTCTGGTCAGTCCAAAATAATGGAGGTAAATGGAATTTAATTTGTGGTGCTTAACGTTTTTATAGGGTTTTGTTTTGTGTAGAAAGTAGTTCCAAAAAAACTGTTCAATCTGAGGTTTGTGGATTATCCAGAGTAACAGCAGCCCTATTTCTGGAAAGACTTGTCGCTGTTTTGTGAAATTGTTAAGGTTAACTCATTATCTGTTTTACAAACTGTATCAATCACAATGGATCAGCTTTGGGGTGATATTGTGTAATCCATGCTGAGATGAAAAAAACTTTCATTGTCATATAAACTAAACTAAACTAAACATGTAAATTAAGGAAGATTCCTTTTAAAGCGCTTCAGCCTCAGATGTCAAGTGGAGGCCAGCACTGCCACTGAGTGGCCATATATTAGCATTACAGCTAAATGAAGCACCAGGAGTACGATCACAGATGGACAGGGTTGAAATCTGACACATTAAATCCACAAATGCCATAGAGAAGCAGACTTAATCCCTTTAAAAGGCAATAATATTTCACCAACAATTGGCTCAAACTTTACATTTTCAAAAAAGTAGTATTGTAAGATCTGGCAATCAGGCCAAGTATGCTAAAATATATAGAAGAGGAATATTCAGTTAGCTTTTTTAATTGCGGAAATGGGGACATTACAAAAAGGATAGCAGCTGATTTTATTACACAGTCCACCATCTGACAAAAGAGTGAGACCATTATGAACATTTCTATAAAAATTATCATTGCCATCTACAGTATTTTCCAATGATCACTTAATGATTTTTCCATTGTTATTATGTTTGTGATATCATCCATTCAGTAACTTTTTGGAAGTCTGGAAGTTGGAATAATGTGAAGAACTGATATGGGAGTCATTATATTGGAATTAAACTGACATTGGACTTATTACTACTATTATTACTGAAAAAATACAGCTTTTATTGAACTCTAGGAGGATCTATTTTTGTATTGCCCCAGAAAAGATTTAACCTAATGTGTCTGATTCTGGGAATTTTGTTTTTGTAAGTTTCGGTTGAGTCAGAAACTATTTCTCATGTGGGCAAATACAAACAAATGTATTGATTATCTGAGAACACATTCTCTTTTGCAGTAATGATGGTTTTTGGTTAAGAGGCAGGAGACCAGAGGTGTATGGCAACAAACAACAACCGTTACAACTGGGTAAAATCACATGTATGACAAATTATCTAGTTTAAATTTCTGTTGTGTAAAACACTGTAGCTGTGTTGTCAATAACTCCAACACTAGGCATTTATTTCATTAGTTTTATTATAAGTTGATGGCTTTTATACTAATATTTTTCAGGAAGTCCCGCTGGCCTGAAATGGTTGGGATCTCTTCCCTCCCGCCCCCACTGGTTTGCCCTTTGATCATCAGCAGAGTCCTCAGCACCATGACCCATTTTTTCTTGCACCCACTCTCTGGCATTACTGAAATGGGAAAATAGACAATAAATAGCAGGCTGAGCTGATGACAAAACAAGTATTTTTCAAAACCTAGTTAAAAAGTGCTAATTAACTTGTTTGACTAACTCGTCATCACAAACAAATGTTGGTATTTTGTATACCAGGAATTGAGGGTGGACATGTTAACTGACAACACTAAAGATTCTAATTCTGTAAAGTATCACATAACGCAAACTTTGGTTCCATTACTGTAATAACGCTTCTAAATATTTTATGTCACAGTTTCATTATTAAGCTGAAATGTAACTGCATAGTATCTTAATTACTCAAAATATAAGGTGACTAAAAATGTCAAACATATTTTCAGTTTCAGCAACCAAAAGCTGATGCCTGTTTGCCACCCTGCCAACCACTTTTAAAAGCTAATGTTGAGCCCTGGAGCTAGTGGTACCATATAATACAAGGGAAAATACAAAAGGGCCGAAAAATGAGGTACAATTCACCAATGACAAAATGAAGCGCCTTTGGGAAAGTTAAAAATAAAACCAATCCAATTGGCTCTTAGATCCATCTGCAGCTTTACCATCAAGAATTATTTCTTGTGGAGAAAACAAATTACTAATATGGGACAGCCAACAATATAAAAGCCATAATGGTTTTCTCTTTGCTCCTTACCTGATAACCTCAGCTGCCCATTTGCCCCCGTCTCCTCTTTGGGCAGCATCATAGTTTCCTCTGGCATGAAAGTATTTGTCTGAGTTTTTCCAGTTGGCCTCTCTCATATCACTGTAGGCATTCCACATATCATGAGCTCCTGATCAGAAAGACAACAAACAGAATTTAGTCAAATGAATGAGAGTGTAGGAAAAATCACTACACGTCATTTTTCATGTAAAACACATGTGACATACAATTATACACATTGTTCATGTGGAGACTTAAAAAGGCTTCTAACCTTGAGCAGCTTCAATGGGAAACTTGTACCACTGTGCATTTGCTTCCATAACTAGAATCAGACCAATTCCTGCTAGAAGCAACTTCATGGTTATTGAAGTCTAAAAGGAAAACACAAAAAACCCATTACATATATAGGTCATCATTTAAAAAACACCAAATTATATACAAAGGTCAATATTTTTCAGGTAATTTAAAACTTACTTTAGTCTTCCTGCAGCGTAAGTGTTAGTAGATCATAAAAGAGTCAATCAGGAGTCTACTGATCTGACACTTCTTATATTCTGTTCTGAAACAAGCTGTTGTAATAGTTGTATGATTTCGAAATATGGAAATCCCCAGCCTATCTTTTTGCCCCTTGGACTGATTTTTAGGGGAATTTACTAAACTCTGAAATAATGTCTAATTATTACATAATGTTGTCAAATAAACACGCACAAATACTTGGTTTTGGGCCATCCCCACTGTTAAAAATTAACAAATTGCCCACTGACCAGAACTGAAGTGAACTTTGTGAGATCTACCCTCAGAGGGCTGAAGGAGCCACCCACAATGATTTGCAGTTATGCAATTGGTGCAAGAAAATACATCCATGGTTAGATGGCAGTAATGTACATAAAACTCCTGTTGCCTAGTTAGCAGATAGTTTCTTAAGAAAATCTCATTGATAGCTTGATATTTTACTGAAATATGCCATATAACTAATTGCAGTTAATATTTCCTTGGATTTTTGTTCAGCTTGTGTGATTTCTTTATTTTCAACATTATCTTTAAAATGCATGGGAAAATGGCTGTTTTGCAAGAAATCCTAAACTCGTAGCATTAATAGTTATGATAACCATGATACAGGTCACAAACTGACAATTCTAAATCAGAAACTGATGCAGCTAATTACAAAGTGCCTACATGTTGCAATTATCCGCAGAAGACGCCTTCGCCTCATGAAATGAGTCTGCAGGTATTTCTGAACATTTGTAAAAAGCAGTATAGCGCTGAGCCGACAACTGGTGGTCGATCCATGATAGTTTGGGCTGAAAGTGTACAAGGGCAGGTGCGCTCCATATAAATCCCCCGCATGTTATTGTCAAATGGCGGGCAATTTCTGATGACAAGTCCTTATGTGGCGTCAGAAGGAACCTGCTTGTTGAACTTAATTCTACCAACCACAACTTTGGCATACTCTGTCAACACTGTTGTAGCCTATCCAAAACAGTTTTTATATTCACAAGTGTGTCTTTGCAGAGACCTGCTCCCCCAACACCCTAGATCAAGCACTTAACAGGCAGACCATGTTCCGAGTTGGAGACCTGATGGTGCACTATACCTCCAAAGCAATAGATGGCAGTAGTAAGCTAGTGCTGATGGACCTCTGTATAGCCTAGTTGTTTGTTGTTGTTGTTGTTTATTTGTCTTTTGGGTTTTTTTGAAAGATAAAGTATCATTAACTGTTTGCCTTAATAATCTCAATATTGCCTATCTTAATATATTGTTTTATTTTATCCACAGACAACAAATACATAAGATGATGCTGACAGTGGCCAACAGTCACTCTGTGAGTGTTTAAACAAATAAGTTTCTGTGTGGCATCAGAGTCTTTAAGAAAAAAAAGAGAGAAAGAAAAAAGTGCTGGTGCTGCCAAAAGGAGGAGAATAATGTATCAAAAAACAAACAAAATCAGCAGTAACACCTTAGACACATTGCTGCTGTGATGTTGTTCAGATGATAATATAGTCCTGTCATGTTTGACATTTTTTTTGTTCTGTTAATTTTTTGTTGAGTACTTTGACTTCAGGGAACTCTGTTGTTGCCAGTGCTGTTGAAATCTAAACAAAACTGCTGTAAAATGGGGAAGTTTATTTAAGTTAAAGAACAGACATCAGAGCCTGTTTGTTTACTTTACTGTGTTGACCTAAACAGAAATACAAAACAAGTTCATTGACCACCAAACAGAACAATGTCTACAAAATGTTATTTTAAAAATAAATTGGCTTATTCTGCATATTTTATTTTAATGAAGAACTGCATTGCCCCTAGGGAAAATCATTTTAAAGAGTGAACATACAGTACATCAAACATATTTAGACAAATGCAATATGAAAACATCACAGTGCTATAATAGTGGAGGTTTTCTGAGTATAGTTGGTGTTTGGGTCAAAGTAAAACTTCCTAGATGTATTGAACATCGGTCATCTACAGTCCTTTTATGCTGTCATACACTGCAGAATTTGAGCCCGGTTATTCTGTCACTCTTATTTAATGTGATAATGGAAATATTTTGCTCATAGAGATCGCTCTTTCACATCTTTTCCAAAAAATATTTTTCAAAAATGAAAGTTTGGGGGAACAATGAATATTTGTAACTTTTTGTCTAGATAACAAACAAATGACATAATATCAAAACTAGACATCATTTCGGTAATTAAGTACAAAAATCTTAATTGCGACCTTCAAAATCCAGTTCTGCTGGACCCCCAAGGACATTGTGTAAGAAGGAACCATAATGACACATAATAATTAAAATCGCCACTATAATCACACACCATTTCAGTGTTATGAGGAATGATGTGTAATGTTATTGTGATGCATTAATAGCATCATGCTCCTCCAAAAATAATTTACCTTTATTTTAGTCATTCCCACTGCTTCATGTGAGATAGATATAGCAGTTATTAGAAACCTTTAATTAATTAACTTCTAATTGGCTAATTTCCAGAACCAAAGGCTAGAAGGGTCAGTGGTTTGTGTTTATTGTTTCCTTTAGCAATTCTGAATAAACATGTGTCATAGAGGATCACACATTAATATCTATCATGACCATTCACTAACCCACCGAAACTGCAACTTGATTGACAGCACTGACCTGTCTGTACTCTCTAAGCCTCTTATCTCACCCTCACTGAAACTACTCGGTGTGCAGCTGTGATGTTGTACAAGCTCTGTGAGCCTTTAACAGTGATTTTATTTTCATCAGAGAACAATCTCTTGTCTGACATTTTTCACTTGACAGTTGAAATACCTCTGCATTTGCATGAGTTCTTTTTCAGCAGTTCATTACAGGTCATATTAGATTTGGTAGTTCATTATAGATCCCACAGTTTCCCAAACCACAAACCATTTTGATGACCCAGGTCACCAAGAATGCTTAATGTTAAAGATTTAATGTTAAAAGGGAGATTTTAAACTTTGGTAAGATTTATATTTGCAGATACTGCCATACTTTAGCAAATGAGTATTGTAAACCACAGCTCTGCAGTGGAACACATTAGTGTAAATTTCCTCTCCTATTAGACATATTTCAAATCATATAGTACATATATACCACATAGTTTTGTGAAACATGACAGACAGACTTGTAAAGATAGGTGGGTAAATATTGTTAATGTAATTGTCAATGACTCATGGCACTACAAAGCACCACACACTTCAGTGAAAGAGTTATCGTTTAGCTAAATCACATTCACATGCTGAATGTGAATGTGCTGTATTTAATTGAAAATCATGCTTTTATATTCTTACCACTGCACCAGTGTTTCAATTGTCTTTTCTTCCTCATTCATCTGGAGCATGGAAAGAAATATATCCTTTCTCTTTTGAAATACATTGGATTGGATTGCACTTTATTGTCAGATTTCTATGAAGAAATAAGAAAACCTCAAATAAAAAAACATCTTGTAATCCTGAAATTACCGCTCCTCTGATGCTTTTTCAGAGAGTAGGCAACGACTTCATAGGCAACAAAAGGGTTTTTTGGGTTTGAGACGGGTCAGATGTTGCTTAAACAAATGCAGAAGGCCCTGAAGAAAGATGTGATGAGACTCTCGAAAAAAAACAAATTGTTTTTGCCCTTCAAATGTCTTCATCTGGTCTGAAGATGGCAATGATCAGCAACATGAGTAACATCATATTGAGCATCTAAGCTTAACAATGTTATATAAAATAATGTATGGTCTCATATTTGTTGGCCCACCTGTTTGTTGTGTAGCTCACCCTTGTGTAATTTGACTTGTGCATATCTGGGGCCTATAAATATGCTGTAACAATACAGCACATTATTCCCAAGGCTGCAGTGCACTAGCTCAGCTGTGTTTCTGTAATGCTTATGACAATAATGGCGTTGAGTGCGATATAATGGCTCTAAAATGACTTACCTAGACTCTGTGAGTGCTCATAAACCTCTCTTTTATAGTTTCAAATAAAACAACATCCCACACACTGAGCAAATCTTTGTTAAGAAATTATGCAACGTCACTAAAAACCTCTGGAGGATTAAAGCATTGCTCGGGTTGTGTTGATGAATGTGTTGTTTTGAGCTCAGAGAAGACACTGTGACAGGCTAATAAATATTCATCCCAAAGATAGTGTGAGAGGAGGGGAGAGGGTGAGGAAGAGAGCTGATGCAATGAGAAGTTTTGGACAGGAAAAGCTGTTTTTGTCTAATGTCTGATTCACAGAGAGAGCATATTTTTTCAGGAATGACTGCACTGTGTATGCAATAGATTCAATAGATTCCACACATGCCATGAAGCAGAGCAGCAAGGCTATACCACAAGCCAATCTGCTTTACACAGATGCACAAAGATCACACAAGATGTTAACGGTTCTATCATAAGAGGAGTGTCAGACAGAAATCTGAGTGGCAGAACAAAGGAACAAAGGTGTAACTGAGACTCAACATAGGAGAGCACTGAACTGGTACTGAGCTGTAAAGTACAGTAATCCGAGATAGGGATGTGGCAAATTGACAAATGTTTTCTTTCCCTGAAATCATATTTTATTGTTTGTCAGGTAAAGTTGTTTACTCAGTGATAGAGACAATCAAAGCATGTTTCTATGGTCTAATGGTTTAATAAATCAAAGCCTAGAGTAATACTTCCTACAGTTGTTTTGAATTTTTAGCAAGAAGAAGGCTGTTCCAATATAAATAACATTTAAGCTCTGTGTCATATTCCAGATCTTATTTTGCAAGCTATTTACAATGCAATTTATGGAAGATAGATAAGTCAAGTCACATCAATTTTATTTACATAGCCCAAAATCACAAATCACAAATTTGCCTCAAAGCAGTTTACAATTTGTATCACATGTGACACCCTTTATTCTTAGACCCTCGATTTGTATAAGTAAAAACTCCTCAAATAACCCTTTTATGGGAAAAATGCAGAAACCACAGGAATAGCTAGATGGATCCCTCTTCGAGGGTGGACAGACATGCAATATATGTTGTATAGTATAGATAGATGTAAAAAACAAGTGTAGATTTTGTTGCAATACAATCATCTCAGTTATGAGCTGATCACGATAAACATATAAGCTAAACATATAAACATAGAAACTGTGGATTAGAGAAGAACTAGTTGCCTTACAATATGTTATATATATTTATATAACCAAGCCAGAAATGTTGGTGTAGTCACGGACCTAGAACTGAATTTTAACAGCCACATGAAGACAATTACAAAGTCAGCCTACTGCCACCTTAAGAATATATCCAGGATTAAAGGAATTATGTCTCAGCAGGATTTGGAAAAGACTTGTCCATGTATTTATCTTCAGTCAACTTGACTACTGTAATGGTGTATTTACAGGTGTCTCTTAAAAATCAATCACACAGCTGCAGCTGATTCAGAACGCTGCTGCTCGCATCCTCACTAAGACCAAGAAAGTGGATCCCATCAATCCAGTTCTGAGGTCTTTACACTGGCTTCCTGTCTGTCAAAGAACTGATTTCAAAAGGCTGCTGTTGGTTTATAAAGTGCTTGGTTTAGGGCCAAAGTACATTTCTGACCTTCTGCTACGTGATGAACCATCCAGACCTCTCAGCTCATCTGGGACAGGTCTGCTTTCTGTCCCCAGAGGCAAAAATAAACATGAAGAAGCAGCATTTAGTTTTTATGCACCACATATCTGGAATAAACTCCAAGAAAACTGCAGGTCTGCTGTGACTCTCAGTTGTTTCAAATCAAGGCTGAAGACTTCTGTTTGCCTTTCATTAAATCATATATTGATTCATTTCTTAAACTGCACTGTAACTTTTACTCTCCTGTTTTATCTTTATCTATTCTTTATTTTGTATTTATTTTGTATTTATTCTATTTAACTGTTGAATCCCATGTTACATAACAATACATATTAGTGCCAAAAGAAAGCATGAAATACAACACCATGAGATGAAGAAGACTTATTAACCACATGACTGTACAGTAAGTGCAATTCAATGTCAAACAATGCTAGGAATGTGTTTGAAAGTACTTTCTTGCAATTCTCAAATCTCCTGTGATAGCCCTTTATATTATATTCATCATCATTCATAAGTCAATAACTTGTTTATTTTTAAACTATTGTTACATAATCCCATTTCCATTCACTGCTACCAAAATACTACATGCACATTGTAAGTTTAGTTTAGTAAGTGAGATGTTATAAACACCCATCCATAAGTAGGTTTTAAAAAGTTTTAAAATGACCACTGACTTTGACCCTGGTCTATCTATTATATTTAACAGCCTATAATAATGGGTGGGAGCAACGCTATCCCCTATCAGCATCCAAATCACTGCCACTGATTGAGGTGTAACACTAGAGACCGCTAGTGAGCCATGTTACACGCGTGGCTCTGGGCGAACGTGAATGGTTTAGTAAATGTGCCTTATTGACTGTACAGGCCTATTGGCTGTAATGGCATGATGGTCATAATGAAAGCACACAGGCTGCTCGTGACACTGACACTAATGAAAAAGCTTGATAAAGACTCAAGACGTGAGCGAGCGTTAAAACGTAGGCTACAACTTCGGCCGGTTGTGCGTAAAAACGCATCACTATGCACAGAGATTCTCAATTTCTCCATACTTGTGCTTTCACCTGCGCTCTCTTCATCTCACAGAGCAGCGGCGGGCTTCTGTACTATACTGTATAGATGAATAGAATCGGCTGCCTGTCATCATTCCAACTATTATCAAAAAGGGTGGCAAACCTGAAAGCTGTATTTCATGAGCCATGAGCGTAAATATGAGCGATAATGTAAAAATTCGAATCATGCATATGAATAACCCAGTTTGTTTCTGTTCAAATGTCATCATGAGCTGCTCATCAATGTGTAGTTTCGGAGTGAAAGAAAATGTCTCGGTATGTTGTGATGTTGAAAAAATGGTCAACAGAGCTGAGGGCGCACCGATTCCTCGCCTCAGCTGAGTAGACGACCTCCGAGCGACTTACTTCACGTCACCCCGCCCGTCTGCCTGCCGTCTCCTCCCAAAAACCTTTGCTGCGACCATCCCTTTAAGCAACACAGGAAAAAAAAAAAAAAAAAAAAAAAAAAAAAAAGAGAGAGTGAGCGAGACAGGGAGAAAGTGAGCGAGCCAAAATACATTCAGACTCCCAACATCACATAGACCACCTGCTCAAGCACAACAAGGGGAGGAGGACGCACAAGTGCAGGCGCGTCCATGCGTGCCAGCCGAACAAGACAATAAGCGGGCAAAAAGGACCACAAATCTCAAATTGGAATAAGAGTTTATCTTGAGAACTCTTTGGAAGAGAGCACAGCTTTGCCACAAGAACAATACAGCCTAGATGAGTACATGGTAAGAAGAGTCATGCATCTCAACAGAGAAGAAGATAACAGCAAAGGTGAGTAAAAGATTTCTGCGGCCATCGGTGGATTGGTTTAATCCAGACGCTCTGTATAGTTCAAAGCTCTCGCGTTGGTTGCCAGATGCCCTTGAGTGTGTCATGTTGATGTCAAGTAGGCTAATGATGCAGGGGGTCATTCCAACAAGCTTACGGTAACTGCTGTGGTGGTTCGGTTAATGCCTGTCTGCCTTTCACCAAAACACACTGAAAAGCCTTGCACGGCAGCGAGGAGGGATGTTGCATACACCCAAGGGGGCAATGTACTGGCTGTCTGTGAGGCAGCCACTTGAGCACTTGTTGTGCTCGATTTGTTCGTTTTCGCACGAGGTGACCTGAGCATAAATGCACAAGGTCATCCATCATCATACATTGATGAGGAGCCCACAGTGTTCCTGTAGCGACGAGGTGCGTGTGTTTGTATTGTTGTCTGTAATTGACTCGCCACGGATGTGCGTCCTCCGTTGTGGTCGGAGGGGAGAATTAGAGAACAGACGGCGTGTAATGACACGTACCTTCAGGATAAGTAATGGTGATGCCTCTGCCAGAGCCATACTAGGTATTTTTTGCTCTCAATCTTTGAACTGAGGTCGAGGTCACTGACTAACACCTGATGCTGAAGGAGATTTGCCTCTGAATGTCTGTCGACATGACGCAGCCTGTGTCTTATTATGCTTTGTTAAATAAACACCAATAGGACTTGTCTTGTGTCCACCACACCCACATGGAGTAATTTAACCATCATTTTAATTATTGACTTGCAGTATGACCATAGTGTGCGGTGTTTAACCTGTAGACTTGAATTAGGTTTATTGCATGTAATGTTCAAAAACACTCTCCAACTGTAAACGTAATGGTAAAATAAGTAAGATATCAGCAGTGCATTAATGTCCAGAATTCCTGTTTTTGTAGATACAATAGTAAGAAATACCACACTGTGAAGTGTTAGAATCTCACTATAAACTCTCCTTTTCTCACGTCTGAACAGCATGCTGATAATTATGTGGTATTCCTGGCAAGGGAATATGCAACATGGAACACAACATTTCATTTTTTTTATGCGCAGCTGTCAAGCTTTATGGGCAGCTAATATCTTTGTTTTTACCAGCTGTAAAGCATGCTGTTTAGTGAGGAGTTCCCCATGTGGTGAGTGGTGCCCTGCACAGTGGCACACTGCATCGTCCCCTCATCCAAAATGTCTTACGACCTCATTGCCAGATATGGTTTCACCAGGGACAAAAGATGAGTCACCATTTGCAACTAGAAGTGATTTCATGATTACATGATAGGCGTATGTGTGTGTGTGTGTGTGTGTGTGTGTGTTGTGTGTGTGTGTGAGAGTGTGTGTATCAGATAGAGAGATAGTGTGAGTGCATCTGAAAGTGAGAGGGAATGTGTGAAAGAGAGGTGTGCAAGTCAAAAAGCACTGCTGAAAAGGTGAAACATAACAGCAGAACCCAGCTATACTGAAGCATCGGACCTTATACAGATGTAAAAGTTTTCTGTAAAAGTAACTGATGATTTGTACCAATGAAAATAAAATAAATAACATGAGTGACAACAAGGCTACTACTACCGATACTAATAACAAGAAATATATGGATAGATAGAGTACTTTATTAATCAAAATGGGAAATTGCAGCATTTCAGCAGCCAGTAATAATAATAATAATAACAATAATGATAGAAATTGCAGGCAATCAATTCCAGGCTTCAATTCAGTTCAGTTCATTTAAACTTTATACATCGCCAGCGGGTTAAAAAGGCAAGCAAAAACTTAACAAAATATAGAAGACTAGTTAATGCAGTAAATAATTAAATGCATAATGTTCAAAAGGGCTGATGTTGATATTTTTATGATTTACAAATTAAACACATTCAAGCAAATAGTTTAGAAGACATTCAACAGTGTAACTTACTATATGTGACATATATAGATGCCCGAAGTTCTTTAATGTTCCGTAAGGCTATAGCCTGTTTTACCACTTAAACCCTCAACTGAAACATATGGTGTTTATTCGTATAGGCTGTCTACTGTGTCAAAATGAATCAGAGCAATATCACAGATTCATTACCAAAAAATTTATAGCCCAGCCTCCAGCTTTAATTGTCACGTTGCATTACCCTGGATAGTCTAGACAACGCAGAAATACATTTAACACATTTTCCTGCAGAGACAGTCTATTTCAAGATTCTTTTAGGAAAGCATAAAGTGTTTGTTTGCTAAGCCATTTATAATTTATGTTAAAAACAAAAGTGACTGTTCATCCCGGAGCCTATGAAAATATGAATCTGCAGGTTGACATTAACTCTCTTGTGAGGTTGAGCTGTGATGTGAGCTAAACAGGAAGATGGCTATCAAACTTGATGTGACACCCCAGAATAGTCAGATTAGTGTGTTAGTGTAAATTTTAGCTGGTGAGGATAATCATTATTTTTTTGGCCCCTGTCAGCTCAAAACCGCTCCCTCACAAATTGTACTTACCTTTGAAGTGTTGACTTGAGAACAAACAGTAATCAATATGCTTGAGCAGCACTTAGTTGGATCTTTATTAGTTATCATGTGCTTTGTAACCATGTGGTTCATGCAGCAGGATCCATTCGCTGGGGCATCTCTGTATACTGGGCGGATGTACAGGATGCACAGGTCCAACTTTTTCCCCTCCTGATATCGATTCGGATACCTCAACTTAGGGTATCTGCTAATACCGAGTACCAGTTTGATACCAGTTTGATACTTTTTGCAAATATAAAATTTGTGTAATACACTGTGTGATACTCATCGGGATTTTTTTTTATGTAAAATAACATGATGACAGGGATCGCCCTGTCAATAAAAAATGAGTCGCAGTGACAGAATTGTATAATGACACTGGCAGAGAAACAGTTTTTAACGTTGGTCGGAGGTGCAGGTTATTTTAATTGCCCGCTGGTGTGAATGTGAGTAAATGGTTGACTATTTGTTTGTATGTGTTAACTCTGCAATAGACTGACAGCCTGTTCAAATTTGATCGTGCCTCTTATCCAGTGTGAGCTGGAAGAAGCTCCAGCCCCCTCGCTACCTACCGGATGAGCAGGTTAGAAGGTGGATGGATTTCTATAGAGTTCTTACCATTTTAGTCAGTAATAATTTAGTGGCAAGTTGTTCTGTGTGGCTTGGATTTGAGTTCTCACATTTTCTGTTAATTCTACAATTATTTAATTTATCTTACAGTTGCAAAACTGTAATATTATTACAACTATTAAGACCTTAGCCTTTAACGTCATCAGGATACAATATCTGGAGCTGCCACACAATGAATACAGTAAAAAGATGTTAAATCTAACTGTTGGTAGCTTTTCATGGTGTAATTACTTATTCTAGAAGTGTCAATACTACAACAGATTTACTTTCAGTTTTAAAAATCAAAATAAAGTATTCTTGGCCGCATTTGTGTTGATGTCAGTGAATGGGTTTAAATGTTGATGCCATAATGCAATGTTAGTTCTGTGGTTTCTTTATAGAATAGAATCGTTTTCACAAATATTGATCAGGCTGTCCTAGTCTATGCAGTAAGGATAGAATACCAAACTTGCAATCTACAGGATGTTATTATGTATTTCTTTAGAAGCGCACAGTCAATTGTATCTCTAGAAAAATTTGAGATCAATGAGAGGAATGACTGCATTGTGGAGCATAAGCAGAGATACATTTCGTAGTGTTGTAGTATTCTGTAGTTGGTTTGTTGAGGTCTTTCTGCAGTGTTGTGTTCTGTTCTCCAGAACAGACCAGGTGTAAATGTCAGGTGTCAAGGAGACCTCAATGCAAGCTGCAAAAGAGAATCGTTATTAATCTGGCACGTGAACAGATATAATTGAGTAATATTAGTAGCATTCAGATTCAGAAGAAAACGTTTAATTAATGTTATGGTTCAAAACTAATGGGCTGGAATCTTATTAGTGGTTTGAGACAAGCTGCGAGCGAGAAGGGAGAGACAGAGCAGTAATTAATAGAATCTCAAACAAAGGTATTTACATTCCCAGTTTAACACTGAGCCACACTGTTGGGAAGCAAGACACCTAGATTTAGACTCAAGGGACAAGACGGTGAGGCCATGAAAGGGGAAATATTGCTCTGTTCTACTTAGCTGCTCACATATTTACAACCAAGGAGGAGTATGATGTAAGATCACATCAAAATGATAGCTGAAGAGAAAAGTCAGACAGGAGGGGGGCAATAAAAAGACACAATGTGTCGAGGAGAGGGACAGAGTGTGTGGTCATCAGGGCTAGACAAATAAATTCTTCAGTGTTTCAGAATACTGTCACATCGATTTTCCTCATGGTGTACAATATCATATAAAAGAATCATAAAAAAACAAGGCTTTTCCTCTGATGAAGGCTTCACGCTGAAACATGTGAGCATATTTGTCAGTCCATTATTTGTAAATAAAATCACCAAAATTATCAAGATGTGAGGTGACTCTTTTTTATTGCTACTGGAGTGCCTCCTTTTTTTCTAAACTAGGAGTGCAACACAAAGCTCCTATCTGTATCTGTATTTGTTTATGTCACAGAAATATCTGTGTTTGTATTGAAACCAGGAGTTGAATGGCTAATACTGGAAGTAGTTAGATGTCATCTAGATTGCTTCATTTTCTGTGTTGAATTGTTTTCTTCTGATATACTCCTCATACACATATAGTTTTGGCTGCACACACACACACAATACTTTAACCAGGTACTAAAATGTGTTAAATAATAAAACATGATCTGTATGAAAACCCCACCTTCAAAAAAAAAACAAGAAAAAAGTAAGTCAAAACAGTGGTGGAACAGTGGGAAAGATAGATTTGTATTGGGCCAGAATGCATCCTTTTACTTTATGTCTGTGTATGTAATCAGAGGAGGCCCAGATGAATGTAAAGTTTTTTTGAACCATGCTCAAAGAACGAGAAAGCCACTGACAAAAAAAGAGCCTTCATAGCTCATTGGGTCATATTGAGACTGTTCTCCATGAAGAACGGCAAAATTGGTTGTTTCAAAAAAAGGGAGACGTTAAAATTTAAGTCACAAAGTGTCCATAGTAATTTTAAAAGGAGCAAAGGAGGACGTCAGATATGATATTATAGAGCAACAAAGGGAGGAGTTCGGGGTGGAAGGCTGTATCAACAAAACATCAGACTTTAACACGGAAGACCTTTCTTTGTTTTCCGTTTCCAAATGACCACAATCTTTTCCAAACCGTAACCACGGGTTTATTATTGTAACCATGACGACAAAGGGCCCCTAACATTAATGAAGTAGTCATTTTAACCCAAACCGCCATCTTTGCCTAAACCTAAGCAAGTCGTTTTAGTGCCTAAACCTAACCAAACCTTAACAATAGCTTTGTCAGATCATAAAAATGATGTCGTCCTGTTGATAGGGGCGTCAGATCAGAAAACCCTTTTATGTGTCGTTCTAGAGGACACTGTTACGGCATCTGTGCTAGAGGATGGCACAGTGAAGTTGTGAGTAGCCGTAAGCTTGAGGGTAAACCTCACAGTTTTCAAGCAGTTCGAGGAGCGGATGTTGAAGTAGATCAGAGGATTAAAACCCCTTCAAGCTTCCTCGATACTATCCTCTCTCTTCTGCCAGTACTGGGTCCAGAGATGAGGCTTGGCTAAAAGTATGACGTGCTTGTCTACAGATGGAAGCCCAGGAAAAAAAAAGAACAAAACAGAGCAAGCACAGTTCCAGTTCCAGCTGGAAATTTAAGCTGACAAGTCCGTAAGACAGCGTCATCAGGAGCTCGAGTCCAAGAAGGAGACTCCTGCGCCAACTGCATCAGCTGATGCCACAGGTATGTCTTCCTCTGCCACCTCCCTACCCCGTAACTCATTTTATATCAGTAAGCACATTGCTTTAGTACATATTTTCCGTGAAACTGAACTGGATTCCTATTTTAGCACATTTGAACACATTGCTTCAGCTCTGCAGTGGCCACCTTAAGTCTGACCTCTTTTACTGAAGTGCAAAATTCATGGGAAAACCCAAGACGTCAAAGCTGTGCTCCCTTTGGAGGACAGCCTAATGTATGATTCAGTTAAAGCTGCAATCCTACACACTTATGAACTGGTCCCTGACTCCTACAGACAACAATTCACAACTAATAAATAAGCACCAAAATCAGATTTATGTTGAGTTTGCAGGGAAAAGGGAAGCATGTTTGACAAGTAGAACACATCCTGCAAAACTAATTACTATAATTCTCTTTGAGAACTAATTCTGTTGGAGAACTTATGCCTTATGGAGAAGATATGCCTGTATTGTGTCGCATTGTAGAGTACCTAAATGAACAGAAAGTGAACTCCCCTCCGCTGCTGGGTTAGTGGACGAGTATGTGTTAAAACTCTCAGTCTCTGTTAAAAAGTTTAAATTTACAATTTAAAATGTCTCATGCTTTGGTTATGTAAGTAACATTCCTAAATTACGTAGCCCAAAGAAAGAGCCACAAATATGGACATGTCCTTGTAACCTGTTTAGCTCTGGAATGCAAAGAGCAGCAACAGCCTTTTCAGAGTGTGCAGCAGCTGACAGGCATCAGATTAATTAAAGCCAAACTGTGTTTAAACACTGTTGATCTTTGTGATAATGAAACTCCCGGAAAATGGATGGCTTGCTTCAAGCCATCCATTTTCGATGGATTAGTGTTGTTAACAGAGAACCTGCAGATCAGTGTCCAGTGCATAGTTTGGCACCGGTGGCTCTCTGTAATTCTAACCCGTGCCCTACCGTTCTTCGTGCTGCGTGGCATCAAGATGGGTTACCCCTGGCCAATTCATCACGTACATGTACAGTCAAAACTAATCAATCGAGTTTTGGATTGCCCTCAGAGTTAGACAATTTGACAGCCACATTTTGACGCATTTCCTTCTTGTGTGATCACACCCGCGCTGTCTCGTAAAAATAATGATGTTTCTCCATCTGACAGTGTGCTTATGCTAGCATTGTCAGGGGAAGCTGAGATGGAGAATGAAATGAAGATCTCTGCCGCGTCCTGCCGTAAAAGTACTGATGAGCTGGTGCACTCCGAATGCTCTGACACGCCAACCCGCTGATGGCATGTTTCTCCCTGTAACTCGAGAATGCCTGTGCGATGCTCAAAAGGCTGACTCTACATTAAAGAAGTGTTTCTCAAATGTTGTGAGTGCTGCCAAAGCTAGTGATGAAAACGTAGCCTATATCATTGACTAAGACATTCTCATGTGCATATGGTCAAAAATGATTTGAGTGCTGTTTATCAGATAAATGTCACCTCTGTTTACCAAAAGCAGGCCATTTTGTCTATGGCACATGAAAATCAGTGGTCAGGACAGCTAGGTGTAACAAAAACTCAAAATCAGCTCATCTTCTAACATTTCTTTTCGCCAGGGTTAAAACTGATGTCAGTTGGTCCTGCCTCAACTGTCACATTTGTCAGGTCGCCGGTAAATCAAACCAAACTTTCCCCTCAGCCCCAGTACATCCTATAACTGCAATAGGAGAGCCGTTTGAGCGTGTGATTGTTGATTGCATTGGTCCCCTGCCCAGAATAAAAGTGGAAACCAGTATTTACTCATGATTATGTGTGCTGCCACCCGTTTTCCCAAAACTGTCCCGCTGCATAAAAAAACTGCGAGCTCAGTCCTGGAATCCTTAAACAAATTCTTTTCCGCGTTCGTTCTTCCCCAACAGATCAAGGCACAAGCTTCCAGTCCAAGCTTTTCAAACAGGTCCTCAAAACTTTAAACATAGACCATTATACCACATTATAATGTTGGCATCAGACGTTTAAGTCGATGCTACACAAATATCGCCTGGATGCTGAAAAAAACTGGGATGAGGGAATCTCATCCAGGAATTCCCAGAATTTAGTTCCACAGAGTTTGACTCGCTGTCTTCTTTAAGTTCTCCAAGAGAAATTTCTGTTGTCTGAATCTTCTCTTGAGAAGAATGTGTTAGATTATATCAGTCATAAATGAAAAAATAAGGTGGTGCTTCCAATGGGAGGGATTCCATGAAAAATTAAGTTAAGTGTTGATTAAAAAAAGAAAGCTATTTAAAACCGTCTAAAAATGGTCTCTTGGCTGAGCACTTTTGAGACGGTCCCTAATAGCTCGTCTGTTCTTGCTTAGTGTGCTTAGGGGTTAAATTACTGCAAATAGTCACTCATATTTCATAACTGTTCAGAACACATTATCTGTTCATATCCCAATAATCTATTCATATTTGTTTACATCCTGATCCTAAACCTGTTTTGGGGAAGACAAACACATTGCGAGTTAGTGTATATTATATTTGGTGTGTGGTTAGACACGCCTATGCTGTTACGTAACACTGTCACAGCAGTATATCCATGCTAAAGACAGCACCCTAATTGTTCTCTGCATTCCCCTTGCTTCTGTCTCTCCTCTCACTTGACCCCATTTGCCATCTTATCTGGGTTTTACTTTGTGCCTCACAATTAAGTAGCTGAGCACAAGGAAAACAGACGGCCAGAGATGGCGGAGAAGATTTTGGAATCTGGATGATCTTGCATCAAGAAAGTAGCCTACCAGTGTACCAGCAGTGTGGGTTGAAAATGTTACTGGCAGATATAGGGGGCTGGTGGCGAAAGACATAAATAGATGATTGGAGACAGAGGCAGAGAGGAAGAGAGGGAGGCAGACTAGATTTTGAGAGAATATCTATGTTATGCCTCCCAGTATAGTGAGTACTTTTGAAGAGGAAGCAAAAGAGAAAAAGAGACATACACTATGCCTTTTAATCAGTGAATTCATTGAAGCACCACTAGTCTCCAGACACTGTACATAGAGAAAGTAAAGAGGAGAAAGACAGAGGAAAGAAAAAGAAGAAGCTGGATCTGCCTTTATTTTGATACAGATTTATGTTTATGGATTTGGAGAAATATGCTCTCCAGGCTCTTTTGTTTGCTAAAATGCTGACAAAAATAACAGAAAATTTAAGTATCTTTAATAAGAGTTTGTTTAACTAAATATAATTTCTTCAAGTCTGAATAGTCTGATGTCTCAATAAGACTCATGGGGTGATGCCTCTGTAGAATTAACATACATGACAGATTTATCTGAGCATTGACTCGAGCGTGTGATGCAAACAACACACCTTATTCCTGTCTTCACTAATGTACTGTCAAAACGCACTCAGATACTGTTCATGTCCCATTTTTTGAGAGCCACTTCTTTTCACCTGTCAGCCATAAGGTTGTCATGCATGCAGAGATTCAGGTTATCACGTTCAAATTCAAACCCACCACAACCTCTCCATTTAACTAGGCTCATCAACCGTTACACCGTCCAGCACGGCCAGAAATCTGGGGATGGTAATTAATGATCAGCTAAACTTCAAAAGCCATGGCGCCAGCACCACCCGGTCCTGTAGATTCATCCTCTACAACATCAGAAAAATCAGACCTTTCCTATCTAAGCAGTCTACACCAGTCCTAGTCCAGACTCTTGTCTTGTCCAAACTGGACTATTTCAACCATGCCAATAAAATCACTCTCGCGCACCTTCTCTGGAACAATTCCACATTTGTTGAACGATCTCCCTGCTCCTTTAAGATCAGCAGATTCTGTAGCCACCTTTAAAAAGCACCTGAAAACGCATCGCTTCCGTCAACACCTAATTGACAATCACTAACTTCTTCTTCCTTTCTATCTCTTTTCATAAAATAAACAAAAAAAACCTTCCTATCCTTAGCTTTGTATACTGTGCTGGGCTTTAACAGACTAGTTTTTGATGCACTTTCGGTTACCTTGTGTTGTTATAATTACTTCCATTGTCCACTTCCATTGAACAGTGAGGCTTCTTGGATAAGGGCATGCTTATTACAGGAACCTCGGATTGGCATTTAATGTTGATCTCTAAGCTAATGATGGAAAAAAAAAACTGCCTGGAAACCCACTTTCTGCAACAACAACCGTCAAATGGTGATTATTTATTTTGGTAGATACTAAGGACAGGATAGACAGATTTTTTTGGGAATCGTGTCTCAACCCACAGTGGCCTTGTGTGACTCTGAAAGGCTCTCAGGATAAGTAAGGCAGAGGGCTATTTGTGATTTGTACTCCTGCCCAGAATGAAGGCTTGAGAGAGGGAGCACTGTCGCATCAAGAGTAAGAGTGCAACTTGGCTCTCCCTCTATTATTGAACAGGACACAAAAATTAATTGTTTAAGTGGAGGATCAATGGCTGGCTGGATGGCCGCCTGTAATGATGGAGGGATGGATGGTTAGATGACAAAGAATAGGACATAACCCAGATACAAGACATGCGCACCCCACCTAGACTAAGAGAGGTGAACAGGATATTATAAGAACAGATATCAGCAGTCTAGCCAGGAACAGATGGTGAGACAGGGCTACGCGCACAGGATCTTCCTGCCAATGCAGGACTGACAGAAAATAGTGTCAACATGTACATGCACAGATACACACAAACACAGTTTTGGACTTGTAAAAGTCTTGATGAGGGAGCATCACTGATCTCAAAGGATGCATTGCTGTCACTGTCACATTCCCAACCCTTAATTTCCTCCCTCCTCTTTTCTTCTGTTTCCTCTCCTTTTCAATTCTCTGTTACTGTGCCAACCCTCATCTTCTTCCTCTAACTCTCTCCAGTATTTCTTTATTGTATCACTTTGAAATGCTATGCATTTGAATACTAACAAACACTGATGCCTGACTGATGCACTGCACTTTCATTTGATCCAGTTTTGGATACCTGTTCCCAGCAAAAACCTTTATGTTCGACTGGTAAATTATTCATTACAGGTAGTAGAGAGGCAATATAATTAAATAAGCTAATGCAAATAAGCTCTCTGGGACTATTAAATGCAGCACAAATGTTTAGTTCACAGTTAATTAAGTTTATACTTTGTCTGATGCACATCAGACATCCTAACCTAAGCATCACCCAGAGGTAGAGCAGGCGCCGGCTTGTGTCCAGGTAGCATGTGGAGTCCTGTTACACTCAGGAGATGTGGACCCTGTAGGGAGAGCTGGTGTGTACCTGATGTAGTCCACCTTGATGAATACACACTCACCATACCGCTGGATTAAGCCCTCCCCCAACAAATTCTGTTTCACTTTTCTTGCACATTTTAACTCATTGTGTTCTGTAGAGACTCAGTAGATATACTTTCAGGTAGAAAATAGCCTACAATAAATGACTGACAAGTACTCTCCTTGGATGAAACATCAACGTTAACCTTTCCTGCGCCTGACTGAATAAATGTACCACTAGCTTGGCTGTCGAAGGTCTTTGCTTCTTCAGGGCAGCTGTTCTGGGAATGATGTCAACCTTTGTCTTACATTATTCACCAGAATCAGTTTCTGTTACATCTGGGGTGAGATACAGGTCATGCAGTTGCAGAAGCATGCTGGATTAGCTGCAGTATGAAGTTGAAGTGCCTATTGAAAGTCTGAGTCACGCCATCACCTAAATCACTCCCTATAATTTGCTGTTTGATCTTCCCTCCAGCTACAGGGGTCAATATATATTTATTTGTGAGGCTTAGGGTTCAGGGCAATATAATGTATTGCTTATTTTTTTGATGAATCGATTTATAGTTTAGTTTATAAAATGTCAGAAAATAGTGACAAATGGCCATCACCAGTTCCCAGAGTCCAAGGTGACTTCTTCACGTTGCTCGTTTTGTCCAAACAACAGTATAAATCTCAAAGATATTCAATATTTACAAGAATATAAAAATAATACAAAAGCAGCAAATGCTCAAATTTGAGAAGCTGGAGAATTTGGAATCGGCGTTTATAGCTATGTTAGTTGCAAGGCTCTCGGGATGGTAATGTTGGTCTATTGGCGGTGTTGCCAGATTGGGCTGCTTTTGTTTTAATTGGCTGGGTAAAAATTGTTTTGGACTCTGTACCATTTGGGTGCTTTCCACCAATGAAAAGTTGGCCAGCCCCTCCTCTCTTTGAGTAGTCCAATTGAGAGTTCAGTTGGCTCAGCTCGACACGCAATGACTAATAACTGATGACCATCAAAACCAAATGTCATTTCAGTTTATTACAACTAACATTTTTCCGATTCCAGTTATTATTCTGTCATAGCTATGTGATAAAAGACTTGCAAAAGCTTACATCTGTTCATATGAGTGAAACATTAACTGTTGTTCCTAAAAGTCTTTTTTATGACTCCTTTTTATCATTATAATTAGTTTGCGTACTTATGTTACTGATAAAACAGAAAACCAGAAGTAGGACCAGTTCGTTTTCCTTTTTTTGGGGTTCTAGCCTCTGATTGGGCTACATTTTGTCAGTCCAATCTGGCACCACTGTCTTTTGGTTGGTCCACTGTTTTGGTCCAGCCCTAAATATGTCTCAGCTGCACATCAGCATGTTAGCAGCATTGTCATTGTGAGCATGTTAGCATGCTAAAATTAGAATTTAGCTCAAAGCACCGCTGTGCCTAAGTACAGCCTCACAGAGCTGCTAGTGTGGCTGCAGTCTTAGTCTTGTCGCTTGATAAATGACTTAATTGATAAATGATTATCAAAATGTTTACCAATTAATTTCTGTCGATTGACTATTGATCAAACAATTAATTGTTTCAGTGATGCTAATATTTTGTCCTCTTTCCCCCTCTTTGCCTTATCTGCCCTATCCTATCATGAAACATTCAGCAGAGGTGGCTGAAGAATGCAAAAACCTCCCTTCCCTGCTATTTAAGACAGAAGCACAATGTCTGACCTGACAATTCACACTCCGTAGTGTCTAAGAATTTGAGCGACTTCCCCCTGTCAGCCTTCAGTTGCCAGTTTCACTCTGCTCTGAGGCCTGCCGACTTGTTTCTCCTTCACTGATGAAAGCAGTGGTCTGCGTTCCTGGATGAGGTGGCTTGCCTTGGACGGTTTCCCCAAGGATGATGCCTGCCACAGCATTCAGCACCTGGTCACTGTGCAGCCGCTCTGTCCGTCTCAGGGATGCTGAGCAGCAGCTGAAGATTTGCAGCAGCGGTCTTCTCCCGAGGTACTGAGGGCATGGAGGTGACCCTCCTGAAGAACAGACTGGACAGGCTGTTGCAGAGGCAGTGAATGTATTTAAGAAAATTCTGAGCAGGTTGCAATAAAATGTACTTCTCTCACCGTTTTCCCATCTGTCTCTTCAGTTTTCTTGTACATTTGATATATGTTTTATTTGTGCAATACCCATGTTTACCCTGGGTAACTATTGTCGCTCCTCCCTTCACTCATCAGTAGTCTGCTCACTCTTGGTGGATAGGTCTTTTTGTCTGTTGTTTGTATGGCCAGCGCTGCAATACAGTGCTGTCTCTCTTACAGTGGATACACTGGATTTTTGTTTGAGGATACACAGAAAAGACAGAAAGGTTATATAGACAATTTAAAGTATTAATGCACATATAGAATATAAAGTGCTGTTAATAGCCTGGTAGGACCTGCACAACCTACCAATACAAGCAACCCATATTTTCCATTACAACTAAACACCCACCACCTGCACTGCTACTGATGAATGTAATTGCCATATTTTTGTTATCAGCTATCTATACAGTGTCCCCTCCACAGGGGAATGAGATGGAGAAATATGAGTGTTTGTGTTTGTTTACAGGTTAGCATAATGGAAGGTCCCATCCCTTTGTAAATGATGGTGTTTGCTCATGCATATGCGCGTGTCTGTGTTTGCAATGATGTGTGACAACGTCCACATCAATTTTTGTATCAGCGTCAAGCTGATGTTCTCCTGCAACTCTTCTGCGCCCTTCTCCTTCAATTTCCTCCACTCTGCTTTTAATGGATTGTTTTTATTTTCCCTGTATGTCTAAAACAATCATACATTCAAAATGCTTAAATTATAGTGATGGAAAGTGGCCAAGAATGGAGAGGGAGGGAAAGGAGGAGGATGGAGAGCAACGAGAGGAGACTAAGCAGAGGTGATTTGAAGAGTAAGAAAAAAGGGATTCAAGAAACAGGGGAATTAATATATCTGCATTCATCTAGAGTATGCCCAAGTAAGCCCAAGGCTGGGCCAGTTGAGAACCTAATAATAATAGTTCTACCATCATGTACTACTAAGCCCCAGACATTTCTACCCCTCATAGACAGACACAGCGAGACAGGATAAAACAGTGTTAGAGCTCAACATGTAGTCTTGTGTGAACAGCAAACAGTGGTTGACCTGTGGCGGCACTCTGAAACATGCGTCCATCATCCCACATGATAGATGGGGTTTGTGTGTGAACATGTTATGTAATGTAATGAAAAAGTGGCTGAAATTAATTAGAGCTAAAGTCGGTCTACAGCTATGCTGGTGGCTTTTTAAGGCTGTACGCGGTGCTTTGAGCTAAATGCTGACGCTAGCATGGCACCATTCCCACACTGACATTGCTAACATGCTAATATTAAGGAGGTATAATGTTTATTATATTCAACATATTTTGTAGTTTAGCGTGTTAGCATGCAACATTTGCTTAATTAGTTTTGGAAGTATGTGGTCATTTAACAAATTACTGGAGAGATTGAAATATTGAATTGACTGACCACTGCAAGCATGCCTCAAAAAAGTACGAGATAATTACTGGAAAACGAAGGAGAGAGAGGCAGAGGGAGTAAGATTTATGGAGAGGGACAGTGAATGGGACATAAAAAGAGAGGTTCTGGGGCCGGATGATGGGTTTTCGGTTGTTTACTTGGTTGGATGGCTTGGTTGCTGGAGGTTACAGAGTTACAGGAGAGAGAACTAGACAGCTGGGCACAGGCCCAGTCAGTGTTTATTTATAAATAAATGCTTTGAATAATTTAGAGGAACCATCAAGAGACCACGTGGGCTATTCCCAAGTTGGATAAGCAAGAGATACAAAACCAAATCCTGAATTTTCAAGATACAGTCAGGTTTATCATGTCCCCAAAAAAGGTGCACCTGAGGAAGAGAAGCTGTGTCAGGGTGTCAGAGGAAAAAAATCTTGGTCAATTTCCATGACAGAAAGCAGATATTATAAAAAGTTAACTCAGATAACATCATTAGACTACAGTTTGTCACTTATCTTCAAAAAACTGTGCCAGCAAAAAAAATCACACCATTCTTCAGTTTTCACCCCTCTCTCTCTCTCTCTCTCTGTCTCTTTGTGGCTCACTATCTACATATGCCACAACATTTTCACTGTCTGCTCCTTGTGATGTTGTCCTAGATTGCTGTGGCACCGGGGCCCAGAATCATAAAACAATGGCGTGCTGCATGGATCACAGGAGCACAAATCAGACACACAGAGACAGTTAACAGATAAATAACAAAAAATAGCAAAAGAGAAAGAGTGAGCAACTATGTAACACGGAAACTGTGTTTGTGGATGTGTGTGCATGGGTGTGTGTGAGAGGAACAAAATTGTGTGTGCTGGATAATATGGTAGAAAGGGAGAAGAGGGGATATAGAGACACTGTAGCGGGTTCCACTGAGAGATAGAGAAACGGTAAAGAGGCAAAATGAGCTGGTGTTTGTTGTCTGTTCCTTTAGTTGCACTGAATTTCATCCACAGGTGACAGATGGGGAGAATACACTATGCAGCTCTGTTGTAGAGTTACGTGGATGTTCAAGGCTCCCCATGTGTTAAAAGCACCACCTTACATATGTAAATAGGTGGATTTAAAAACAAAAAGCAGTGAAACAGCATCTACTATGTTCATGTTGATTCAATTCACCACAAGAGTTGGTGTTTCAATAAGACTCTTAGGCTTCGGTAATTCTGTTTCTTCTGTCCTCTATACAAGTTACAACTTGTTACATCATCTATCCAGATTCGTTTGATAAAGGCTCTGATTCTCTTCTGTTTAATGTTCATGTTCATTTATCATATAGTTTAGTTTCAACACTCACAGAGACTTGAGGCGTTTCCTAAGTTGGCTCACAGCATACTGTGCATTAGTTTATAGGAAGAAAAGTATAGGGTACAGTACACCCATATTCAGTGGTGTGTTAGATTAGCAGTAAGACTAGATGGGAAGCATTTGGTGGACAAACAATGTTCATCCCACAGCTAAGAAAGGAATAAAAAGCAAACGTTAAAAGTTATATTTCCATTAAATATTAAATATACCCTCTAGCAAAAAGAGGTTTTTCATATTTATAAGGAAAAACTCCTATGTTTGTGGTACTGATGGGTTCTCCATGACTGAGCTTCATTTTACTTTGGTCAAGTTAACTTGACTTTGTAATACAGTTGAATATGTGGACTGGTTTGAAAAACAGGTGTGGTGGGGCAATCAAACAGTGATGAGAATGGCCAAAATGTATTAGCTCCCTGCAAGAAGTGACAAACTCAACATTGTCCTTTTCATAATATGAAAAGTTAGTTATTAGTTTATTAGTTTATTGTTGCTCCAGGTTTTATTATCTGATTAAGTATTTTGTCACCCAAAATGGCTAATTGAAAAAATGGCAGAAAAGCCATTCAGGAACATGGACCGTAGTAATGTAAAGTATTTGAGATTTATAATGAATGGATTAAAGGTGCCCTATTTCATGTAAAGTTTCTATTTACATTCAGTGTTACTCACCAAAATGTATCCTTGAGGCTTAACATGTTGGCTGTATTTTCTTCCTCATAAAACATTTGCAAAGCTATATTTTTGACATCATTGCTGCAATTCTTGGTGCATTAACGCCACCTGTAGATGAGTGGAACACTGTGAAACCATGGGCAGGAACGAGTGTTACAACCACATGCTCGTGAGAATAAACTAAAATGTGGACCCAATCATAAAAACATTGCTCCATAGCGCTGCTGGTGGTCAAACACAGTTTTTCATAAAGTAGCTTTATTATATGTAACTATATCTAATTAACATTAGCTTAGTTTAACTATTTTTTGACCACTTGTTTTATAGTTTATCAGTCAGTGAGCTACCAAGAGTAGAAGAATTTTGCCATTTATGGCTTCACTGAACCTCTCCTCAGTCAACATTAAGATTTGTGAGACATTTCAAACTTTGAAAGATCCTACGTTCACATTCTCACATTTTATCTACTTCTAGGTCATAATTTATAGTCCCTTTCCTCAAATCTTTCACCAGCCTGTATCCCCATCCTGCTGTCTCTTCTCTTTACTCGCTTTCTCCTTATCTCTCACTATCTCTCCCGGCTCTATGGTGAGTCACCTTGCATGTCTGAGTAATTACGAACCCACAGGCGCACACATGCACAACAATGCAGACATAAACAAGCTTAGTATACAAGATATATTTATTCATGGTGATGGGAAAAAAGTGTTCAAATAAGTAAATAAAAGTTCTAAGCTATTATAGCTGTACCTATAATGGATTAAACTGCAAATTAAACTCCTCTGTGCAGGACTCGATCCAGAACTTTTAAAGTGATGAGCTTTAAACATCAAAATGATGATGAGTGGTGTATCTTCTTAAAAAACGTAAAGCGTAAAGTACAGACACCAGCATGCAAAGAGCATTAATAGAGACAATATTCGTGTAGCCCTACTTACATCTATTTGATTGGCCAACGAAGCACCACACCGAATGACTTGACATTGTGTTGCTGCAAAAGTTAAGCCAGGGCGAATTTATTTTTTTGGCAGAAAAATGTTAGTATGAGCAAATGAGAGATTAATGTTAATATACAATTTCCTCTTTTATCAATAATCTCTTTGGGTGGGTATTTGTTTCATTACTGGAATGGCAGAGCAGTAATAAATGTACTTTTATGCGCCTATATGTCCAATGTCAGTGCCATTGTGTGTCTGGATGGAGCTAATCCCGTGCCTGAATCCTGACAGACGCCCACAGACTAACAGCTCTAAAGAACACAGAAAAACATAGCTAATATCCAGCGACTTCATGGAATTAATGGGAAGGTGCATTAGGTTACCATTGTCATGCCCCCCCGGGTGTTGCAAAGTAGAGCTCAGTGAGAAGAGCTTGACTACTCTTATGAATTAGATATGACATATTAGAGGGTGCATTAAATTAATCATGACAAGGGTTTCTAGCTCAATTCCAATATTAAAATGGTCTACCTTTAATAATGAGTAATTATTTACAGGGTGCTAAAGGGCCATGATTATACAGAACCAAATTGTGATGTGTCTCTTGCCTTGGCATTACCAGGCTTCCAATTACAGAATTTTTCTACAAGGCATTATTTTATAAAGCAACTTAACCCCTAAACATAGTTTTTCTCATTTTTTCTCCCCGCCAGTACATTTAAGGTTGAAAAAATTATCTTATTTCTCACGGCCTCATAGTATCACTGTATATTCTATATCAACTCTGTGCAGAAGAAGCTTTAGAATGGGCAACATAATAAAAAAGGGAGCATAATGCAGAAAATTAATTACGTACCAACATCAAAGAAAACAACTTACAATTATGTACCTCCCTAACTAAGAAAACTGGACAGAATAAGGATAATGTAAGTGGCAGCCCACCTCCACTATTCCCCAACCAAGACCTGGAATCAGTATGACACATTCAACATTGTATTATTAACTTCTGCAACAAGTTGCAGGGGCTCCACACCTCCATACATCCAGACAATGAACCAATCGCCTCCCCAGTCAATCAGGCTGCTGTCTGCACACACTTGATGCACAGCAGTAATTCTCATTTTTGTCCGGAATACCAACTACAATATTTTTACTTTCTGCCATTATGAGTGTCTGGCTTCCAAGTGTGAAATTTATGCACCACGAAGTTCCCACAGTTGAATGAAAATTGTAGTCTCCTATTGGAGTGTAATGATAGAGGGAGTGATTTCAGAAAACAACAGACCTAAAACACAGACTTGCAACCACGGCTTTAGGTAAATTGCGAAGATGTTTAAGTATACATCTCTACATTTTTGTTGTGGTTTTCAAGTGTTACTGTATTTGTATGATAGCTCACAACGTGGCATTTTAAGATGACATACATTACATACACAACTGTTTATCGCAGTTAACGTTAGTGTACATAGGCCCTAAACATCTTTTTAGGTTCGAATATAGCACAGTTTTTGGCGGGCCCCATTTGTTGTGTTTACTGTCACTGCACAGGAATGAATCTTGTTCATGTACAACGTTGTTTTTCTGCCGCCGCTAATGCAAGTAGTAGCTATGTGAGAGTCAAAAACTGGGCTCCAGTGAGCCAGTGTCCTGCTCTATTTTGTCACGTCTAGGGAGGGGCCAGAGAAGGTGGCTGAGCCAAACTTTCAAATCCAAGCAGATAAGTACAAGTTCATTTTGAGTTTTTACACGCAATATGTGTTATATTGATGGAAGAATCATCTGTACTAGCATCATATGCCAACAAGAATCTATGCGATTATGTGTACATAGAAAAAATAGTGTAGTCCTCTTTAACTACTTTAGCTTTGTCTGGCCCAGCCGCAGGGGCAACATACTGAATGCAACGCATCGCTAAGTGAAGTTTGGCCCTATTTTCAGACCTGTCACCTTTTTCATCCCACTGGAGTTTGAAGGCCTGAATGTAGGTTGCAGAGCACAGAGCAAAATCCA
Source organism: Coreoperca whiteheadi (assembly GCA_011952105.1). NCBI lineage: Eukaryota > Metazoa > Chordata > Actinopteri > Centrarchiformes > Sinipercidae > Coreoperca > Coreoperca whiteheadi. The sequence continues at coordinate 14,949,656 of CM022485.1, forward strand.
CATAGCGTAGGTCACCAAAGTGCCTCAGAGAGCAGTAAAGCGCAAAGACATTTGAAAAACAAAACAATGGGTCTAGCAGAGAATATGTGAATTGCGTATTTCAGTTTAACACAAAAAAGAAGTCACTGGCAATTATCTTCCATTGGAGAAAAAAATAATTCAGGATGGGATTGCCTGTGTGAAACCTACTTCGTCCATCAAGGATCGCTTTCGGGTTATGTTGCAGGCAGCCATCATGTCATTGCGCATTGAAAAGTCACGAGCAAACAAGTGCCAAGTTGAAACTGAATTGAACATTATACATAGTAGTGAGGTGTAAAATTGGTGTGCCGTGCAATGCCCAAGGTTGTGCTTCACTCTCTCCATAAAACAATGGATCACACTAGCCCAAAGCCATTCTGCTGCTGATCACGTTTAGAGGGCTTAACTGTGATGTTGGGTGTGGTCACAAATTTACCAACGCACCAATGCTTTTCCTCCATACAAGAGGAGGTGTGGAGCTAGTCTTAAAATCAAACCATCCATCCTTTCATCACTTTTCAATACCTGGTTATTATAATCCATGCTGGATTGTATCCCAACATGCATTGGCAACCCGTTCTTATCCCAGGGAGTCATATAGCGATGTTTTGTCATGCCCTCTGTGTTGTATACAGATGCACATGATACCCTTTAGCGTCTGTAGAAGATGCCTTCAGAAACTCCTTTTGCGACTGTACAAAATGTCCTCAGAAACTTTGTTAGGTAGTGGGAAGCCAAGTGACATAAGTCACGTGACTTCTACATCACATGTTGGTTAGGTTTAGGCAGCAAAACTACCTGGAAAGTTTAGGGTTAGTCACGTGACATAGGCACTGATGTGATGTTATGTGACTTGTAACTTTAAATAATTCAACGTTCACTTTTGGTCCTGCATTTGTTTGTGGCATCCGTCCATCCCAACCAAATCCTTACGCAGACTACTCGCTCTACTACGTCACCTCACTTCTTTTCTGGCAGCCCTGTGCCCTGAAGGCGACTCCTACAGATGCAAAAGGATACCTTGTGCATCTGTATACAACACTGAGGGGCGTGACAAAACATTGCAATATGATTCACTGGGAATGAGAATGGGCTGGCATTGGGTAAGAGGCATTAAAACACCTTGGAAAGGCTTCTGGTATAATCACAGGGCTCGCGCTAACAAACACATTCACACTCGCATCTACTGTATTTGCAATGTGTGTTGTTTCCAATTAACATGGTGACAGGCAGGTAAAAAATAAAATCAAATTGGTTACTTTAAAGTAGATACAATTTTCATAATGCATGGTTTTCACTTCATTTCACTGTCATTTGCTGCAGTTATGCTTCAGTAAACCCGACTATAATTGTGTCAAGTATGGAGTTCCTTTATATACTGATAAAAGATAATGGTACCGTAATGTGTAGTAGCTGTATGACTAAGAAACTGTGGTTTAATGCAGAAACAGGTGGGTGAGATTTCCAAATGTAATAGAATCAAATGGTCTTGGTGGCTGGGATGTGGATAATTGACGAGCACATGCTAAAATGGATGATGTAGAGCTAACGTGGAGGATGCCAGAGCACCCAGAGGAAACACACAGAAACATGAGAAAACATGAAAACTCCTCACAGGAGGGACATCATGCTTTGAGGTGACAGTACTACATAGTGAGCTACTGTTCAGCTCATAATACTCACTAATCACAAAAATGAATGGTGCTCATACTGCATTGTTTGAATAAGTATATCTGATCAGCTGTATTACGTGTACACCATCTTGCTGGGCAGTTTATTGAGCTTCATCACTGCTGTGATAAATGAGGACTGTGAATGCAGGGTGAAGTGTATTCATCACAGATAATAATATTTATCAACAGGACAGGAAGTTAAATATTCAAATGTAGGTGCAGGCTGGAAAAATATCTGTTAATTCTACAGGAAAACCAGCAGCAGACATATTACTGATGGTTGGTTGGACAAATTACATGCTGTCGACCTGATTAATTAGAGGTAACCACCCTGGTGACTGATTTTAGTGCAGTATTCAATTAATTGGGTCTCTGTAAAAGCATCTGGAGATGAAATGAATATGTGCTTCAGTGCACAAGGTTAAAAAATAAATTGCAGGTCTGAAAATATGGTGAATGCTTAATGCAGTTCTTGCACCCTATTGTTATTAACCTAAGTTTAAAATATACTTAGATAAGTATCAGACAGTTTGTTTCTAGGCTAGGCTTCTAGGCTTTCCATAAAACTAATAGTATGTTTAAAGCCACCCAATGAAATAATAATTTAAAGAATATAAAAGGAATAATTTTTATTTGTTATGAAATTAGCAACCAATGCAGAGGTGCAAACGTGTAACAAAATAACTGTTGTGGCCACAACAGGTGGTCTTATTTCCCTTATGTTCCCACATTATTGCCCCTGCCTTGTGTTTCTGGTCTCTCCCCTGTCGGTGTCTCTCTATGTGTTAGTGTGTGTTTGGAGGCATTCTGGACTCTAACACTACCACCTCACGTCCTTCAGCCAATCACGCCACTCTGCTCACACACCTGCATTCCATCAAGCTCATCGACGCCAGTATATCTACCCTGGCCTCTCATCCGCTAGATTGTTGTTTCAGCTATAGCAGTAGTTACTAGTCAGCCAAAACATGCTTGTTGCTTCTAGCATTTAGTCTGATCTGTACCTTGTTGTTTGTTGCTTGCTAATGTGTGTTTCTGTGTCCCAGGATCACTAAATACCTGCCTGTTCCTCGCTCATTCCAACCTGCCTCCCAGGGTTGGGAGTAATGCAATTACAGTAATGTATTGCTTTTTGCTGTAACACAGAAATATAATGCATTACTAATAAATAGGGCTGTCAATCGATTACAATATTTAATTACTTAATTGTTTAATTATTTAATTACTCTCAAATGACAGTAACTAGTAATCTATAATGTATTACATTTTGGAAGTAATACTGCTGCCTCCACACCGCCTGTCATTCTGCCACGCCATCACCACCGCCATTACCTGTACTCACCTGCTCACCTGCCCTGGATCTTCATCTCGCCACGCTCCTCCAATAGATCTTCACGTCTTTGCCTCTGGACCCCAACCCCTGGTCTCATCCACTTCCCGTTTACCCCGTGTCCCAAATAAATCTCTTAATTTGTCTTACCTTTTGTCTGAGTCCTGCATTTGAGTCCCAACTTGTAGTAAAAAGTAACAATAACGAGTTTGTTTATCTGCTCTAACGTAAGCTGTAATTGATTGCTTTTCCTTTCTAACTAGCTTATTATTTAAAGTAAGAGCGTCACTGCCAAGGTGAAGAAGCACATAATTAAATAGGTTACATTAGTATGTTGGGTTAAAGGTTATGTTAAATGACTACCACATCTATTGTGTAGTGTTTCCCCACTGTGGTGAAGCAGGTTCTGAATGCTGTCGGAGTTTAGGGTAAAGTTAACAGCTCTGTCCTGCTCTGTATTGAATTTGTGGAGGTTTATGCTCCAGCAACCTCAGCCAACATTACCCGAAATAGCATTAGCCAAACACATCAGTTAGTCCTCATCCTAGAAGCTGTTTGGATATACAAACAGGTGTGTAAGCTAACACAATCTGATCTTATTTTCTCCTTATCATACTTTTAACACTAGGACTTGCTCGCTCTACACTGCAATACAAGAAAAATGCTGCTCTTTCAGTTCCATTTCTTACAAATGGATATATGGATCATCAACTGGTGAGGATTCAATCTTTTTGCATGGGACATTTAGCTTTACCACCATTTCATGTATGTAGCCATCAAGTGCATATTTGACACCCCTTTTAGATTAAATTTTTTTCAAACAAGTCAGTTGGACACACTAAAATGTTCACCAAAGACAGCATTTTCAAACTTAGGGAGCTAACATTAGCTTGCTGCCTACAGCTAATAACATCTGCCAGGGACAGTTGCCATTTCAGTCATCACAATTGACGGGTGGCTGCTAGAAATGAGAAGCCTCCTCTGTCTGAAATCAAGAATCCTATGTTTCAAAAATTCCTAAGAATTGTCACTGTAAACTGTGCCATGCACGAATGGAAAACTTGACAGGCGTAGATGGGGCTGTGCTTAGTGAACGATCAATTAATAGAAAATGAAAGAAGTGGTACTGTTGAAAGATCTCATCAGTGTCTTGTAGAAACACTGTTAATGGTAAAAGAAAATGGCAGTGCGTTTAATCAACAAATTTACAAGAAGTATAGTTTAAGACCTTAGAACAGACTGGTGTAGACACATGAAAGTGTGGGTGTAGGTTAAAAAAAATCACTCAAAACATGCCTTTGGCCAAAACTACTTATAATTCTGGGCCATTTGTCATAATATAGCACCAATGGATTAAACATAATACAGTATCACCTCCAGTCTTTAAGGGCACCCTCCAACTCAGGATCAAGCAAACATGATGTGGGAAATGTCATCCTTATTTAGAGCAAAAAAAGAAAACAGCATTAAGTCACAGTTATGTTGCTTAAACTGTTCAAGCCTCTTTAGGGATTAGACAAGATTAAATAACTCAATAAGGCTCACACATTCAGAGGGCACATCTTTCAGGCAACAAGAATCCAACATACGACTAAGAGGAGTGAAGAAATCCAGCTGGCTGGAAGGAAAGAAGGAAAGTGAGCAAGAAAAGGCAAGATGGGTGGACTGAGGGCATGAAAAAGGAATCTTCACGGATATTAGATTTGCAAACATGAAGCCAGTGCACTTCATCTGATGTCTTGTGTAGTCTGTGAAGTTTACAAGACTGTTAACAGTTGCAGTACACCATCCTGGACTGGAAACACCTACTGATTTCTAAAAATACATTAGGTTGGCAGTAATGCATATCTCACTCTGAACCCTTTCAGATCTTGAAAGGGTGGTTTTTCAAAAAAATGGCACAGCATTCATAAGTTTCGGTGGATGTAATGAAACTCTTTCTGTAGAAGCTGAGTGCATACATGGAGACCTTCAGACAAAAATGGGCTGAAGGTCAGTGTTGATGTATCATAGGTTATATATTGCAGTTGTGAGCACCTTCCATCAATAATGCCTCCCAACAAAAAACACTATACCTTTCCTCAGCACTGATAAGGTGAAATTGCTTTCACTGAACTGCACCTATACTCTTGTAATTCTGTCGCAACACCAAAACCAACCATTTCCAAAGTCAACAACATTGCTCTCTCACTGACAACAGGGAAATGATCTGGTTGACCAGGCTAGTGAGTTGAAACACCCCATCTAACACAACACACAAAGTCTGTTGATGCTAACTGCCTGTTCAACATTGTTAGCTGCATGTTGTCTGCAAAATACAGAATTATTAAAAGGAAATACTTGGGCTATGACTCCATAATTCTGCCTGCAATCAAATAATAAACCAAGAAACTTGTCCTAGTCATATGTAGATTTTTTTGCAGCAGGGCGAAAGATAACAACTCATTGTTCAGTTGGTTGGGATGTCCGTCTATCCAACACATGCTGGATTTTATTTAGAGCAAAATATGCTGAGAACTATTTGCTTGGTGTGACATTTTGTACAGATATTCACCATTTCCAGAGGAAGCCACCCATTTATTTTGATGATTCCTTGAACTTTTTAATGTAGTGAAACCATCAGGTCAAATTTTCCCCTTCGGCCAACTCCAGATGGATATAAATTCTATTATAATTCCCATGGATAGTCATCATTGACAGATGAGTAATCCTAATGTTTTAGGTGACCTGTAGCGCTACCATCAAAACAAAATTGCTTCCACTTTTTGACAAATGTCAAAATCTCACGGGCAAATTGCTTTAAAATTCACTGAACACATTTATACCCCTGACAGGACAAATCCTTTTCATATCAGTGGATTTTCCTCTAGTGTCGTATGCTGTACATATTGTAAAGCATTTTGAGGCAAATTTGTGATTTGAGATTTTGGGATTATAGAGTTTACATACAATTGTCATAAACCTTGGTTGATTGTCCTCAACTTCATAAGTAAACTAGTCTGGTTTTGTTGTTCAGTTTTTACTCCCCTTTCAAATGATTTCAATCTTTTAAAGCTTCTTCCAATCATAGCCTCACTGACTGCACATTCTCAGTGTTAAATGAGCTGTGCAGAGTAAACAGTAATGTGGCAACACATTCAGGTGGCGAAGTCATTTTAGGTTAGTGAAGACTGTATAGTCTCTTGGATCACAAGCAGTTGAACCTTGGTTGCATTTGTAAGACTTTACTTGCCTGTGATAATTTAGTAAGAGCCTGTGCTCTATTTTATGCAACAATCTCTTTATGTACAAGTCTGTACAGTGCAGGTTTGATTTCCGTTCAATAGAAATGACTGCTGCCAGTTAAAAGCCTGATTTTGGCACTTTAAACACTATGCTGTGAGTAGATGTGTCAAAGGGCTGCTGTGTCTGAACACAGATGACATTTGGGGTCTTTAATTGATTGTTGTTGTGGTAACATATCATTAGTTATTCCTTTCTTCATATTTTACAGTTATTTCAGGTTGTCTTGTGTCTACAGTTTCATAATTCTCCATCTATTTCCCTGGTATGTTTTTAATAAATGCTTTTACTGAATATCAAAGAGCACAAGATCCTCCTTCCCTGCCATGGAGTATAACCAATATTTTAATGCTCAAATTAAAAGAGTACACATTGTTTTCATTGTAGAATTTAGGTCTACCAGTTAATATTCCGAAGTTTTTGTTTTTTAAATTAGGTTTAGATTGCATTAAAGTTTCACACTTAGGATGAAGAAATAATTAAAAATAGAAACAGACAGGGGACTCTCAAAATGTTTTTGTCCTTATCTGGGTTCATCTATCTCTAGCAACAACACGGTCTCTTAAATGCCTGCTGGCATGCCTCCAAGTGGCTTTTAACCAGGGAAAATCTCCATGCGGGGGTATGCAATATAAATGCAAAACCAATATGAAATGCCAATAGGTGAGTCAACCATAAAAAAGGTTGTCTGTCTCTGGTAAAAATATAATTCATAGACCTTTGCCACAGAAATAATCTTTTCTACTTTGGAGATTAAATATTGAAAGTCTGTTGATTTGTGTGAGATCCAAGCACTGAGCAGTGTTATATTACTCTTAAATGGAGCATTGCCTTGTAGTTGAACTTAAAATCAAATCCATTTTTAAGTCTGGCAAACTCCAGTATGTTGATATTTTAGATATGTGGATCAGTATTTGGTTTTTGACAGGAGGAAATAAATGAGCTGTTATTATTAGCTCCATTATTGGAACAAACACCAATTAAAACCAACTATATTGATTTGTCACTACCACTGGCAGAGAAAATATGTGCTTCATAAAACATTCCCAAAACCCACAATATCACCTCATGTCATGAGAATGAGAAACTACCAGGCTGGCATAAGGATTCATTCACTGCATCATTGCACTGATTATAAATCATGTTGATTCACCTGCATTAATCCGCTAAAAGAAACATAATGAATGACTTTTACTTCAACAACAGTTAGTGTGAAATTGAATGAAACTATTCTTGACTCTTGAGCACGCCACAAAATTTTGTATATAAAGATCCCTTGTCATGAGTTTTTCCTATCATAGAGAATACTACTCCGCCTGGGACAACAGTTGTATAATGTCTTCTTTGGCTCTGGAGCTTCATAAAGTCTGAGAAAATAACCCTGCTTGGGCTCAGAGACTTTACATTTTTAACAAAAACCCTGCATTACAAACTAGGGGCATGGAGTTTTAAACATCTGGCTTTTGACCATGCAAGACGGGTGTAATAAAAGATTCTATCGAGCTGCACTGCATACCATTGCATCATATAGGACTGAAAGTCAGGATTTTGAACATCATATGTATATAAGCCCCCAATTTTTAATTTTGTTTAAAAAGGTATTTTCGGCATTTTATACCTTCATTAGACGTTCAACAATAGAGAGAAGAGGGGAGAGAGAGATGGGGAAACACATATAACAAAGGTCCCTGGTAGGACTCATATCGGAGTCATTGCAGTTCATGGTCATCGCCTTAAACCCCTTTAGTATCCCTTTAAGAAAATATAGGAATAATTTCTGACACTGCATTTCACAAAAAAAATTGCAGACAAACACAGCAACCAGGATTTGCTTGTGTAAACTCCTCATTTATAAATGTTGTGATGACCTTTGTTGTTACTGTTCATCCAAATGGCTTCTTCTTGTTCTGATGGCAAGCAAGCAGGCAGTATTGTTTAATTTGCCTTGGCATTACATTTATTTTTTTGTATTCAATACCAAATACATTCAGTGGTTACACCTGAAGTAGTGTTTCAGTAAGGCAGTAGTGTTTTATTGAAATAATTCAGCATTTTAGCTGCTGAGTGGGTTTAAGCATCAGCCACAGTATTATTGTTCAGACAAATGACAAGGTCAGAAATTATTGAGAGTTCATTGGTGAGCTAGGTATAAGCACCAATACAATACAATACTGTGAGAGTGGGTCTGATTAGTGCCAAGTGGGATTGAAAATTCTGGGATAAAATAACTTTTTAATGGAGCTTAGGAGTTTTTGTCCTCATTCAACAAAACATCTGTAACGGGAGTTGCCCACTTGATATCCCTCCTCATAGGGTTCCCCATTGTTCCTTTTTCCACCTCTACCAAAGTTAGATTTTCACTTACTGGCATTTCAAAATAGCACAAAAGACACCTCGTCACATGACAAACAGCTACAACTGTCTGGTTAAAGCCACATCTCAGAAGCTACCACATTCTTTTTATCTTATTCAGAGGTTTTTGTGTGTCTAATAGTCTAATAAGCATATCATATCACAGCAATAACGACGCAGGGTCAGCGGAAAACAATGGCATGGTCCAGTTCCTGTCTCTGATTCTGACCTTGAGGCTGTGCCATCTCTAATCATCAGCATCTACAAAAGTACTCCTGATGTGATGGGTGATGAGGGCGTCCCGGGTGCTTGTTAATGGGTGCAAACTAGAGCGTAGGATGACAGTACAGCTTCGTCCATGAGCAAGACTTTCTCATGTCAAACAGATTGGACACAGTCTGACTGATGATCCTGAGGTCCTGAGGCTTTTTGGAGTTCAACCCACTCACCAGTACATCAACACCCTGATCACTCTGACTTCTGCACTGTCTCCACCACAACTGGTCCTTGTATATCACAACCAAGGTGTATGTGTGTCTGTCTTTGTCTTACATCTGTCTGTCTTCATGCATGAGTGACTTTTTAGATACTTCTATATGCCTTTTCTCAGCGAGTTCCCGAGGTCACTGCAAAATTTTTTGAGCCAACGATTGACTTTAAAATCACACAGGTGGAGATAAGAAGAGCAGTGAAAGAGCCACAAAATCAGGCCCCCCCAGAGAGACAAGGAGGTGTGTCCATACGGACTTCCCTGTCAATGTCACTCAGCTGGGCAGTCCATCATAGTGCTGTGGGGTAGGGTTAACACTGTTCTCAAGTCTAAGTGCCAGTAATTAAGTCATAAAGCACTCCACGTAGGGACCCTAAAATGACAACACTGCCAGAAACAACGACTGCCACCACCAGTTGCTGATTACTGAAGTACTGAGCTGTTAAGGCCTCATGTCTGCTGCATGTCTATATGAGGTAGTTGGTTGTGCTTTTTTTGGTAACTTCTGCCAGATCATTCTCATTAAGCTGATGCGCATGGCAGATAAAACATTCTGTGTATCTTTTTGTCATGACCTATATTATCGGCTGATTGTAGCAGATATATTAAATACGTATATTGGATATATATCAGTATACATGTTGGCCAATAGGTAACAAGGAACAAAGATATGTTTGAGGTACATTTTGTTTCATGTCTTGTGCCAAACAGGGCAACAGGGAAAACGAGGGATTGGACCCAATTGCAGACACAGAGGCAGAACTTCAATGATTTAATTAGGAAATACATGGCTCACATGGAGGGCCAGACAGGCAGAGAACAAAACCAGTAAGGCAGTCCAAACTCAGGCAAACATATCTGTTAGCGAGCAGGCAGAAAGTCCAAAGTCCATTAAACAGGCAAGGTCCAAGAATACAGTCAAAAACACAGGGAACAAACACAGGGGAAATGGTTGGACCATAGACACACAGACCAAGATGATAACAAGGGCGATAACAAGACACAAGTTGAACTAATTAAGACGGGGCAAACAATCAATATAAAGGGAGGGAAATATAAAATGACAGGAAGTAAAGATATTAACACGAGAGGAGAGGAGAATATAAAAAATACAAAATAAAACAGGAAAAAGCTAAAAAAAAACATGACACAAAAAAGCAAAGCAGGACATGACATTTTGAAGTAGTGTTTGGCTCAACCAAAAAGTTTAATAAGGTCTGGCAACCTCTTCTGCTCTTTTCAAAATAGGACAAATTGTCATTGATGTGTAAAAGTATGCAACGTCCAAGTTGATTGATGGTGGTTGAAAATGTTAGGAAATTATTTGAATCATAATTTTGAAAAGTTTGTCCTCCACTGGAGAAAAAAAAAGTTTGGTCACACTTTTTTTTTGTTTATCCAAATCCTATGTTTATAAAGATTTTTTTTAAAGGGACTACATTCTAATAAGTCCAAATGTATAAAGGCTTCATAGGTTGTAACTAATGGCTTTATTAATAGTTAATAAGTAATTCTTTATAGAGCAGTTCAGCTGGTAATAAGAGCCACTTTTTGGTTGCGCAGTTGTTAAAATCCCTGTGTTTATCCTCCTCCAGCATCGTGCTAGATTTGTTATTTAGATAGCACTTTTGTCAGTCAGGAAGAGCCCTCAAATAAACCATTGGAGAACCATTGACCTTTTGGAAAAGGGCTGCATAACATCTTGACCAGAAGCTCTTCATTAACAACTTTACAATTTACAAAAGCTGACTTGATGAATTGTTGTTAAAAACCCTGTATTAATAACTTAACTAACTTTTGCTTCTGGCTTATTAGACATTGCGAAACCTTTATTAATGATGATATAAATTACTTGACTTTTATTGACTCACCAGCAAAAGATACATTTTTACAACCTAGCAGCCCAAAGTGGTTATTATTAATGGCAGATGACCTATAAAGCATTTGTAAATGTTTTATTAATCATTAAGTAGGTAATTGACAGATTTTTTAAACTCTCAAATATCGATATTGGTATCAGTGTTAGAAATACAGTATCGGTCAGGCTCTACTGTATACGTGTACACAGTGTGTTTCTATCACTGTGAAGATCCTGAAATCTTTCACACCAGCTTGCCTACATGTTCTGTCTGACATTAATCCTTACTCACCTTTACATTCTTCAAATCCGTGTGACAAAGCAAAGGATATGTGTATAATAAATATGTACCATGTCCTGCATAATAAGCTTTGGCTGGTTTAGGCTGTGTGATGTAGTATACAGTATATAACTACACTTGCTGCTAGTGGGGTTTGTGTGTGAGTCTGCTCTTCTCGACTCTGTTGCTACCTTCCTCTTGTGTTTATGTGATTAAGGTGACAGTCAGAGAGCACGGTTTAAAAATGCCAGTCACACTGCTCCGGGGCACGCGCTAGTAAGTATGCTACTGAGCAGTTGTTGCTACGTTACCGCTGAAAAAAAAACAGTAGGTGGGTGACACGAAGTTGACAGAGTTAAACTTCAGGAGGTGCATGTTTTCTTAAAGCCTTTTTCAGCCTGAATGCATTCAGCCTGACAGGTTCTTTTAGACCAGCAATGAGTTTACGAATAATTGAATGATGTTGGGAAGCAGGAATAGCTGTTGAATATAGGTAAATGGTTTTCAATCTGGGTTTGTTGTAGATATAATTTTGGAGGATCAGGTTGATTTATAGGGTAAGAAAAGAATATTTCTAATTATTTAATAATTCATAATAATTAATCTAATTATTAGCATGTCTGTTTTTAGCCATGCTGGAGCCATTGCAAGCATGTTAGCATTTAGGTCAAAGCACCTGCTGCTGGCATGGCTGTAGACCCTTACCAGAGTCCCATTTTTTGTTCTTGTGAAACAGTGAATAAATGTTTAGTGTCAAAGCCTTGTCTCATAGTTGACTAATCCAATTAACATAGCAGAGGGAAAAGTTTCTTTGGTTGAACTGTTGGCCACATCCTGGCCTCTTTTTAAGGGCTCCTAATGGTCTAGAACTACTGGCTGTCTGTGGCTGTGTTGGTTATTAAGTGAGGCTGTGGATGGAGGTGCCGCTTGGTAACCAAATAACAAATCCACACCCAACTCAGTAACATTTACAGTGGATTACATTTACATTTAGTCATTTAGCAGAAGCTTTTATCCAAAGCGACTTACATATGAGAACATTCACAAACCAAAGACGCAGCTTCGGGAGCATTTCTGGGGTTCAGTATCTTGCTCAAGGATACCTCGAACCGCTGACCTTCCGGATGGCAGGCGACCGCTCTGCCACCAAGCCTTAGCCGCCCCATTATTATTATAATTTACTTAGCTAAAGGTGTGGATGTCTGAGGATGTAGCCTGATTTCTACAGTCATCAACTGTTAAGATATTATACATTTTACATCTGAACAGATGGATGCTCCTTTGGAGTCATATCTTCTACATAATAGTGAAATAGGGAATAGGGAAAATGTGTGCACAGGCTTATGTGTGTATCTGTCTTTGTGTTTTTTTTGAAAGATGAGAAAGAAGGAAAGATACAGAGAAAGACAGATCAGATCGGAACTGGACAGACAGCAGAAGAGCTGAGATGGAAGACTGATCTTCCTGCTGCAGTGATGTTATACTGAGAAGATTAGAATTTGAATCCTGGCAGAAGCCCACATTTCTGAATTTAAGACCACAGACACTATATTGGTGAAGGTAAATTATAGGGTATATTGTGGGTAAAAAACTGCAGGCAGAAATGTTTGATCTCATTTTAAATTTCATTGGGGTTAATGATGCTACACATTGTTCACAGTAATGTATGGGGAAGCGGTTGATCATAAGTGGCTCTATTAAAATATAATCTGCCTTTTAAGAAACAAAAAAGAAACCTTTATGCAGCTCCCTACTGGAATGCAGCAAACTGGAAGCTCTACTGTGAAGATCACTAGTAGTCTGGCTGCTCCATCTGCTCTTAGGGATGATTGACAGCACATGTAGGGGACCATGTGCAGTAATCCTCCAAAAAACAAGAAATCATATTTATTTCAAGGCCAAAAAAAGCTAGAGTTGATTTTATATTCAGAATGTGTGAGCACTGCAGGCAGACTAGCCGGCTGAACTCTGTAACTCCGAATGTAAACTCTCTCTCCATCTTTTTCATTTCTTTGCCTTGTCTGTTTCCACATTAAACTTCTGTCACCTCAGTCAATTTAAAGTCTCTGAAGTATGATATTGTTATACTTTGGGACATTTTAACCCTCATACATAAACGTTTGCCACACTACATAATCAGCAGGTCTGAAACTCAATTTCAAAGTATATTTCAGAGAATCAAGTTGAAGCCATGACATTTATTAATGAAAGTAATACCGTTTCACCATTTTTATGCCTTGTATAGCCTTTTAACATTCACTCTACTTAACGTAAACTCTTAAAGTGACATGATGATTTCATCATTGTACAGCTTGGACATCATTTTGTGTAAAAAATGATGAAATGTACATGGACCGCACACAATTAGCAAGAATAATTGAGGAATATCGGTTGGGTATGTGTGTTATTTCATCAAAGGTTTAAGGTTTTTTGCTTTTATTGCTGTTATACAATACAGGATTATATAATGAAATCGCATTGTAACCCCTTCCATGCTACACACATAGAAATTGTATAAATGAGATAGAGAAATTAAGTTAGAATTGAATAAAAAGTAAAACAGAAATAGAACAGGGCAGAATAAGAAAACCACTAAAAGTAGCACTGAAAAAATAAGCTATAACATATTTAATAAGGAAAAAATACAGTTGTGTATATTTTAAGCAAGGAAAGTTTTTTTGTATAGCACAAGACCTAAAATCTTGACATAATATATAAACTATAACTGTAAAGCTGTAGTACAAATCAATTATTTAGTAATAGGAATGGGGAAGGTAGTGCTAATAAAACAATAATGTTTCACACACATACAGTACATGACCCAGGGTGGCTTTTCTTTACTTCACCTGTGGAA
>CM022485.1:14968980-15024556 GCA_011952105.1 Coreoperca whiteheadi
GTCTGGCTACACTCTGTTTTAGGACAATAGTCAGGTACCCATATGTATATTGAAACAATTTTTCAATAGGCTTGTAAGAGGCAAAATCATTGAGAGTATCTTCAAAACCACCAAATATCAAAAGTAACTATTTGTATGGTGTCATTAATGGATAAGGCTGGCATGAAAAGGCCAAAAGCCCCCAGTGAGGCTAGTAATACTTTCCAGCTTCCCTACCCTGTCACCTCCAAGCCCATACACTCTGAAGATGTTAATGTTTAGAAATGGGTCATGAATTCAGTTTCATAAAGAATTTCACTGGGCACTATGTGCTTGCTGTAATCATTCTTCCTGTTCATAGTGATCCCATCCAAAAGCACTTCAAATGTCAGTAATAGACAAAATTCACAGTGCTTGTTTAATGCAAAATTACATTCCAAAGTTTATCTGAAGTTAATATGAGACGTCAGTAGTCTGACATAGGTGAATTAAGTGCATATCTTCCAAAGTTACAACCTTGTTAGTACAAAATTCCCTCTTTATGTTACTATCCTTCCACTGCAGTTCAGCAAGGAAACACTAACCAGGGACAGACTTGAGTCACAAAGAGCTCACAAAGAAATAATTGATTATGTGCATTATTATTTAAGACTTTAACAGGACCATAAGGAATGACAAACAGGTAAAAAACAGAAAGAAAAAGAGGCATTTTGTTCTTTTATATTACAGATATTACAGGTATCATATTTCAGTCGTTTTTTTAAATGAGGAACTGCCAAAATACTGGTAGAGTGGGACATAGGCACAACACATCTCTGTTTTAACACCTTTTCACTTTCTGATGTACTAAAGAAATCCCTGCACTCACATGTCGACATGCATGTGTGTTACAATGGTTACCAAATTATGTTGCCGAACTATAGAACTGATACAAATTCTTGATGCTGACAGTTTACGGTGACTGTTCATGATCTTCAGATAAAATGAATAGTGGTTTATTTACAAAATCTATGCTAAAAATCACAAATTCCTGTGGTTGCTCCATTTTGTTTTCAAACCACAAACAAACTGCACCAGAGTTTGCCTGGAACTGGACCAAGCACCACCCTTTTTTAGAGGTCTGGTTGTTTGGTGCCAGAGTCTGACATCTGCTTATATAAACCAAATCAAACGAGGCAAACAAACCAGAGTTTGTTTAAACCGCACCATTCAGCTCAGGTGTAAAATCAACCTTAGTAATTCTGTTGCACCTGCATAACAAATGGGCCAAGTTTTCAGTTCAGTTTTGGTTAATGAGCCCAAAAACATAAAAAATCATGAGGCAACATGTGACCTGGATTTGTAAAGAGGAGATGGCTACCTTTTGTAGCAATTTCGCTGAAATCTCTAATATGTGATAAAGGTTGGCACTGACCCACAGTTCCTGTACACAGTTGGCTACCATATAGCCAGTATCTTGACTAGCAGCAACTTGCCACTTAGTGTTATAGGGACAGTTCACCCCAAAATCAAAAATACATATTTTTCCTCTCACCTGTAATGTTATTTGTCCATCTAGATTGTTTTGGTGTAAGTTGCCAGGTTTTGGAAATATCGGCTATAGAGATGTCTGCATTTTTTTGAATATAATGGGATTAAATGGCACTCAGCCTGTGGTGCTCAAAGCGCCAAAAAATACATTTGAAATACTCAACAGCAATATGTCTTTCCGGAAATCATGACCCGGTTACTCAAGATAATCCAGACACCTTGTTGTAAGCAGTTTCACGTAGGAATTATCGGTAGAAAGAAAATATTTCCCACATGAAACTGCTCACAGCGAAGATTTGGAGGAGGAATTTGCTGGAACAAAAAGGTTCTCACAGCTTTCTCCCTCATCTTTGCTACCTTAATTGATACTGAAGGAGGAGTAACTCCTCATGAGGAGTAAATAATGTAATCCTCAGAGTTAATGAAGTATAACCATTTATTGGTTTCAATCCATGCAACAAGCAGTCCAAAAAACAGAGATGCTTAAAGTAATTCTGAGCTTTGATACAGTCGTAGGCTTTTGAACAGAGACATGCTTTTCTCTTTAATCCCCTTTGGTTTTCTGTATAATTGGATGTCCATGTTCCTCCCACTGGTCGTCACTCTTCTGACTGTGCGTCTGTTGTGCCAGTCAAGGGTCATATTCCTGTGGAGGTGGCCATCTCCGTGTTGTGCCAACCCACGGCAAAAGATGCTCCTCCGGAGGTCTCCAGTGACTAACAGTGCTTATTCTTTGTGTCGTGCCAGGCACCAACACCAGGGGCTGAGTGCACAGAGCACAAACAGATAAGCACGGCAGGTGGAAGAGAGGAGACGCAGAGAGAGTAAGGGGCACATGTGAGAGAGAGAGATACTGGTGCCCACAAGAGAAGAGATCATGGACTAAATTAGGAAGGACAGTGTGGGGGAAGTGTTTGAGAGAGAGCCAGAGAGGGAAGGGGAGCCTGTTGAAGCTTCACCTTAAAGGATAATTACAGTTTATTATGACTTGGTCTTATTTTCATCATTTTGGCCAGCCTTCCTATCAGTAATACTAACATTGTACTCAACAGGTTAATTGCTGGGATCTGTAAACAAGGCAACATCTAAAAGACATCAGGCGGCTTTTAAAGGATTAGTTCGACATTTTGGCAAATAGAACTTTCATATCTGTCTGTTAAGGGTAGAGCTTGATTAGCCTAGCTTAGCATAAAGACCTGAAGCATCTGTATGTCAAAACATTACTTATATAAACTGGTATCCCTGTCCTCTCTTTTTCTGCCGTGCTTGAGATGTTTTACTCAAGTAGAAGAGATGTGATGCGGTATAATCAGGGAGTAGCGATACATAACTGGGAATTTAGAGGTACAAAAAGTTCTTCTCACCATTCATCTTTATAGTAAAATTGTGGGTGATATAACTTTCACCTCTCATTAATGCTAGAATCCCATTGGACAGGACGGTGTGGAGGTCATTTGGGGTCAGAGTTTAATTTTGAAAATCTGCGTGCGCTGCTGGATAGTGCAGCCACTCTCTCCATTGGAAATAATTGCTCAGAGCAGAGCAGTTTAACTTTTTGTGTGAAGGCCCAATGGCACAAGTTGACTCTGCTGGTTGCCTGGCAACCTCATGGTGATGACAAGATTCCCAAAAGTCACTGTGCCCAGTCGCTGTTGGCCAAGAAATCTTTGCTGCAAGTAACTCCCCGTGTAACACTTTTCGTTACTACATTTGTTTGAGATTTAAGGGTGTTAGTGGACATATATTCGAACTTTGGGCGGAGCCAGGTTCACTGTAGGCTGAATAAAAGATAATTAATGGATAAAAGTCCATATTTTATGGTTGTGAGATCACATGATCAAAATCAACTTTAGAAATATTTAACCCACCTTCATTACGTTTTGGCCACTAGGGGACAAAGGAATTCAAAGACGCCATTACTTCACTATATCTTTATATAGCAAATGGTTGTTTGCTGCTATATTAATGTTCAGAATCTCATTTTCAGAACCTTTAACATAAGAAATATTGATTTTTTAACGGTGCTGTCAAAGCCATTTCTATTTTGTAATACATGTTCAAGGGAGCAACACCGTTTAGTGGCTTAGCTGGAGCTACCTAACTAGAAAAGCCACACACACACACATGTGTTTTTTTGCCAGTAATTAAGCCAGGTGGAGGTTGTTAAAAAAATATTTTTCAGCTGTGAATTGAATTTAGAAATTGTAACATGGAGTTGAATTAATTGTAAGCTATTTCCTTTGTTACTTTGGAAAGAGTCATATAGCAAGTGCTTTTTTGTGTTGAATTTTCTATATTTTTCAAATTTCTTTCATCATCGTCAATCCTTCATAAAAAATACTATCACCAAGAACGACAATTTGAAGACCATTCAACAGTGAAGGACTCAACCAGCAGAATGTGATGAGCCTACAGTGGAGAAAGTGAAACTTGCAGCCACAGGTACTTTAATCAAGGGTAACACAGAATAGTGATATATATGTATTACTGATGTATAGGCTTATATACATTATGGTTGACCAAGGTGATGAGAGTGGGGAAACAAGCTGACTTATAGAAGCAGACTGCTCACGGTCTCCTTTTTCTTAACAAGAAAGTACAAAGTACAAAACCTGACAATATACCTTCCTGTCACCTAATAGCACTTAAATGTGTTATCAATCCCGTGTTGTAAATTGCTGCAATGGGAGTGGGACTGGTGGGTAAGAGAGGGGGCTGCATGTGGGGGGAGAGAGACAGCAGTGGTCTCATGAAGGCTATTTTTATGACGAGCAGTTCTAATCAATTGTGTTAAATTATAAATTATATAATTACCACATGAGTGAAAATAATGGCGTGTTGGCAGAGAGACTGCAAGGAGGAAGATGGTAGACAAGAATAACAATTATTCAGAGAATATGGAGAACGACAAGACACTTCTGCCAGTATTTAAATTTGTAACAGTCTTTGCATTACATAGTGATTATTAACTAAATTATCTCAGACTATATATGCAGTTACTCCAAAATTGGAGTAACATGGAACAAGAGAGAGAGAGAGTTTGAGTGATAGGAGCGTTACTGAGTCTCTTGTTTACACTTGGAGCCATGGGAGGTGCCCAGTATGATACTAAACACAGCACAGTAGGTGCTGCATCTGAAATGAATCCACATTTATTGAACCTTCTATGACCTGATATTACATCATTATATCAGCAGAGCATGCACTCTTTAAGGACAGGTTTTAACATGCCATGATTGTTTTTTGAAAATAGCACCATCGAGCTCAGAGGTTACATAAAATATATGGACTGATCATCAAGGGAAAATGTTAGCTTTCATAAAAACAAATAAGGCTTCCTCAAATGTGAGTGAGGTTTTTGAAGCTAAATTTAAACGATTATTTATAGATATGCATCAAAGTTCATTCTAGACCTAAGAAATCACAACTCAAGAGTTACTTACGAGCGTTAGTTTCAGCTTTTAACCGTGTCACACAGTCTCCATCAGCAGATGGAATTTGCTCCATGATGCTTACATTTTAAACCAACCTGGATGAGAAGTCTTAAAAGTGCTTCGGATAAAATCAGAACAGCTACTGAGCTTGCATGTCAACAGATCCATTTCTGTGACCATTGCACAAACTCCATCCACTGATGAAGACTGTGTGATACGCTTGAAAGTTATGGTTAAAGGCTAAGGGTAAGTGGACCTTGAGTTGAGTTACACAAAAGTCAAATCTGCACGAAAGTTGTAACTCATAAAGAATGATCAGAGCTAGAAACCAAATCACCCAAAAAGGCCCAAATCAAAGGCCACAGCAACTAGACTGAATGAACACTGATGAAGCTCTTTGCTGACTTTACCTAATGTCAGCAATCCGCTGCCTAATCTTAATCTAATCAAATCAAAGCTCCACATCAACTGTGGTAGCCAACTAGCAGCTTCATCCAGCCTCATGGGAGATGTCCATCATGACCTGTCCTGTGGTCTCCCTCTGCGCAGTTGTGACCACTACAGCTTCGAAGAGAGTTATTCTTCTCAGGTGGACGAACAGCCTCAGCTGACTCTTCTCAAAGTAGAAGACCAGACGCTCGACACAGAGGTCCATTACCACCTACTAATCCATTGTTCCCAGTAGAGTACATAAAAAACAAAGCTTCTCAACAATGATTAGTACATTTTAATGAGGCCACTTCCTGCAACAGATGCTTAGGAGGTCATTTTTGAGAGAGGTCGCAGTGGATTTTGGATGGTATGATCTCATCTGCTTGACAAAGATCTTGTTCTCAAGTGAGGGTAAAAGAGATCAGACACATTGCTAGTGGAGCGCAGCAGTTGAGGTAATATGAGTGTTGTAACCGCCCATCCTAGTAAAGTGAGAGCTGAACCACAAGGAGGGGTTCAGCCCTCATCTGTAATCATAAGCCAAAATAAACTCTAAACGAGATTTCTCTGTAGGGATGGGGGTATTATTGCAGCAATATTATTTGTCTCATTTGGCCGTCTTTTTCCTCGTGACTTTCAGCTACGCTCTTGCCGTCCCCCCTATATCTAGTGTTGCTGGCCTCTCTATGTGACATAAAACATGCTCCTGAAAACATGCATGCAATCCTCTTTGTGTCAAGATTCAAAGAAGGCATTTCTGGGTGATATAAATACACAGACCAGACATCCTTGCGGTAGACTTGATATTTATTTTACATTTTTACAATCAAACCTGAAACAGGACAACAAACATGCTCCTGAGCTCCATTTGTAACAGCTCAGCCCAGTCTGTCCACCAGGGGTACAGATCTCACTGTAGTCTGCAGGTGGAGGGCCAGTGGGGATGGATGCTGTCCATGGTGCTGAACTGTAGTCCTACTGAGTTATAACTATTCATAAACATCCAGTTACTTGAAGATTGCATGTTGATACCAAGGGTAAATGGGGTTATTTATGAAGCGCATGAAATTAAGTTTGAACTACCTGCTCCCAAAACCACTTGATTTAACATCCCAGATGAATGGTTCCAGAAAAGAAACTGGCAAATGAGGTTGGACAGCTGATGGTTTTTTTTAAAAGTTATAATCTGTAGGAAACATGCCTTGAGCAGCTAATCTGTCAGATATGTAACAGAAGAGTAACGACTCGTGTATTTGTTTAAAGTGCATCAAAACAAACTGCACTGAGAGGATTCATTGCGTCATTTGTGAAATGAATGTGAATGTGTAATGAAAAATAAAGAAGACAGTCAGTAATATCGTTGGCCACCTGTTGAAGTGCGTGCATGCGCTGGATTTTTATCTTTTGGATCTCGTCAAGTAGGTGCATGTTTCGTTTGAATCCCTTGAATCCTGTCAGGAAAGGTGGACTCCACCAGCAACATTGAAAACTATTATATAGAAAGGCTATTACAGAATGCAAAGTAACAAAACCACAGGATTTTCCCGTGGTTGTATATTATTAAAAACCATGACTTTCCTTGTTAAACTTGGGTATTACGTAATATAACCAGTCCAGTAGGCTACATCTGTACTGTACTGGTACAGATGTACTGGGCATATATTATATCTTGAATTGTGAAAGACTTCACTTTTCTAGTGGGTTACCACCTGAAATCATCAAGTCCCCCTGCTGATAACACCCCAGCATGTGAAAAACGGTCAGTGTCCACACACAGAGGTCTGGCAGTTCTAAACGGTCTGAAAGCAGTTATTCTTCTTTCCAGCTGGTTGTGTTCCCTCCAGGTGGCGAGTATTTCAGCGTCTCTCTGTTTCAACAGAACTAGCCCTCTGTTGTTCTGTATGTATTGCTCTAAATTGGCAAAGGAAACACCAGTAAGATTGAGAACACTTATCTGTTAAGCATTGAAACACTTTTGAAAGTGATGTTACCACAACAGACCCTCTGCTACTCAGAGCAAGCAAAAAATTCAACCTTGTGATCATAATTGCCACCATATTCTGCCATGCCTAATATTTCACTATTTAAAATCAGGTACCTTATCAAGCAGACGAATAGACTTTAATTTGGTGAGGTTGGTGGGTAAAAAGAAGCTGACACTTTCATAATTGGAGGAATTCAAACAGCTAAAAGGAAGGATACAAAGCTCTGCATAAATTTAGGACTGGATGAGCCTCTGGGACACATACAAGGAGAGATTCAATGTAGGGTTGTTTTTTGTGAAAGAAAGAACAACGAGAAATCACTTTATAAAGCCCTTTCTAAATTTAAATAAATACCATGTAACCATGTTTTCAGATTTTCCTTTCTCCTTTGTTTGCACAGATTTTTCTGTTTAAGCATTGTTGGGCATTTTATGCCTTTATTGCAAAGCTGACTTTACGTAGCGATAACAACAAACCAAGGAGCCTCCAAGTCAACGTTGTTTTAACCCAACACAATAATACCAGATAATAAAAGGTATGCTAGAAATGTTTGTATGAGGAGTGTCTAATGTGAATAACTTCCACAATTTATAAGCTTTCTGAGCTTTTTGGCATGTTAATTGTTCTTTTGTGTGACTGAAGACATGTAGTTAAAGCTATATTACCACAGAATAACAGTGTATCGATCTTTGTTTAAAAGGTGCATAATACAACTGAAGACGAAGACAGGAGCTGAATAAAATGTGAGGGAAGAGGGTGGATAAGGATGATTAAGTTGGCTTAGCTAATCCACTTCCTCTGTTTATTAGCCCCAATAAATGTATAAATGTGCAACGTGCTCAGGCAGGGATGAAAAGTGAAATAGAGGGATAAAGGGAAGAATCAGCAGTCAGATGAATTTTTCAGGTAGTGAGAGATTCAGAAAAAAGATCTACAGTATTGCTGAGAAAAGGGATGTAGCAGTTATGAGCTCATTGTTTGCTGACATTGTTTTGCCAGCGTGCCATTGCATTTTAAATTACTTGGCAGACAAGGTGGCAGACAACTGAATGAACAGCATTGTTGAGAGGCAGTAATTGAAAGAAACAGAGATGAGGAATAGAAGGCCTCCAAAGAAGTTTTCATCTATCAAGATGGGAAATAAAGTTGCAGAAAGATTTACACGAGAGAAGAGAGAAAACGGAAGCTGGTAATTGCATGGCTTCTGGCCTCATAATATTATCTCTTTAGCATCTCCTATTGATACATGCAGGGAACATGAGCATGAGGCAGTTGCAGTGCCTTTATGTCATTTCCCCCTCACTCCTGTTAGATTTCTTTCTGTGTCTCACTGATCACAGATGCCAGATGACAAGGATGAATGGTGGAAGAAAGAAAAAAAGGAAGGAAGGCATTGCTCGTGTTTATACCTATATATTCCCCTAAAATGGGGGGGGGGGGGGGGGGGTCCCACCCTTCCCCACTTTTTTTTTTTTCCAACATAACCTTGTGGAGAGTTTCAACAGTGTACTATAAAGTCAGGAACCTCAACAGGGCAAGGGTTCCATGAAATGCACTAATACTCTCCTCTCTATGTGTCTCTCTCTGTCTCTTCTCTGTCTTTGTCTCTTTCCCTCAGGCTCAGTGTCTCTCAGTGTATTCTTGGTGTCCGTTGCACTCGTAGTATGTGCCGTTTGGCTGGTAGCTCTATGTGGCGTCTGCACATGGTGTCAACGTAAACTGGTAAGTTACAGTGCTTATTATTCCCATTTCCACACACATATTTCTATGGAAAGTTTGTGTTAAAAGGTTTCTCTTTTGGGGGATGGAGATACAGATGATGATACAATTCTTTTATATCTGACATTGGTACTGTTGATCACCTAATGTTGGTGACAGGCAAAATTAGCATTAGTCATTATTTATCATTTTAAAACAAAGGTTTTGAGGCCAGTTTCCTCCATGTCTTCCATGCACAAATGTTTTGGTACATTTTTTAATACATTAAAATGTTTGTGTTTGATGTGATACTTTTTAATCATTTTTACTTATTAATTACTATTAAATAATTGTTGTCTTTTATTGGGCAAAAGTAAGTTCTTTTCACTATGCAGATGGAATAAGTTTCGCATCTTTTGAGCCGTCTTATATTTCATTTTTTTGTGCATATATGGGTATTGTTTGAAACTTTTTTATATTAGTGCTGATGCATATCTGAGTTTTGGTATTGATAGCAAAATAGAGCTGAACTGACGAGTTGATTAGTTGACTGAAAGAAATTGCAACTGTTTTGATAATCAATTCATCATTTAAGTAAAACTTCATATAATTGATATCATTACATTAATAGTAAGCTGTTATCTTTGGGTTTTGTACCGTTAGGCTGACAAAACAAGCCATTTAAAGAAGTCACCTTGGGCTTTAGGAAATTGTGATGAGCATTTTTCATTATTTTCTGTATAGACCTAATAATTCATCAAATGATTAATTGAATAATCATGACATTAACAGTCATATTAATTGATAATGACAATAATAGTTAGTTCCATCCTACACCAAAACAGTAGTTGTTTTAATACCTTACTTCAAACATGTATATATGCTTTTCTGTAATACATCATTTTCATTCAACAAAAGAATCCAAACTTTCAAAAATTAAATCATGTTTAAACATAACAAACAGAGCTTTGCCCAAATAAAATATAGTCTAAAATGAGAAAAATTTTAATTAAAATTGTAATAATTTTGATCAAACAATAATTAAAAATTCACTGTCAGCTGATCGGTACTTTTTGATATTCAGTGCTACAGACACGCTGCAGTCGATACCTATATGACGTTCAATGCCGAAGGGAAATGGCTCATCATGAAAACACATCTTCCTCCCCAAAGTCTACCTTGTTCTTTTTAAACATCTTTCTGAACACTATGAAGATAAATTGCAGTTGTCGGCTTTCTTTTGATGATTCTGTGACCTTGAATTGAATGTATACAGTGATTACCTACTGTGTGTTGTTGTTGAATAGTGTTTTCGCTTTCTGTGGTCTCTGCCGCAGCATCCAGAGAGAGGCTGTATGTTTGGCCATGACAGAAAACATGATCAGAGACCTTAGTAGTGCTCTCTGTAAACATGGCTTTGTGCGCTCTGAGCTTTGTGCATCATGGCTCCTTGCCTCCAGCCTCCAGTGCCATGCTAATGATTCATATGCTAATGAGCATCACTCTGAGCTATTGGCTGCTGCTGGAGCAACTGTAATTCCTCCAATACATTTTTGATCTTCTGGCATTTCCTACACTCTGTCCTGCTTTCCGCACTCCCTGCCTCCCTTTTTGGCCCGCTCTCTCGTCTCTGTCTGTCTGTCTCCCTGTTTGAGGAGTGAATGCAGCACAGAAGTTGATTTAACATACACAAGCTGAGCATTAACTGGGCTAGTCAGAGCACAAATAGCTAAGCTAAATGACATAATCTTCTACGGTAACATTTATAATCGCTCACTAGACTTAGAAATATGTTAAGTCATCCCATAAAATCAAAATAGCTATCATTGCTTTGGAGTAACAAAAACCCACTGAACCTGACAAATAACAATGGGTTATCTATGTCTCTGTCTTTGTTTTTGTGTCATCCTCTTTCTCCTTTTATACAAAATGGCCTGGTTTGTATTCAGCCTTTTGTCACTTTATCTTCACGTCCTTGTCAGAATGTCACTGATTTCTTTTTCCAGGATCGTCCTTCTCTTCTCTCGTATCTGCTGCCACTGTAGTTTCCCCTTCATAGTCCTTGTCTCTCTTTTTTTTAATCTTCCATATTTGTATCATTTGTTTATTTTGTGTGTTACACAAAGGTTAAACAAATGAGCACCTACAGGTAAAACAAAACAAGTAGTGTGCCAGCAGTGAGAATATGAAATGGTCAGTAACAGGGCTCCAACTAATGATTGTTGATAATGATGGTGATTACTTTCTCGCTGAATCGTTTGGGCTCTAAAATTTCAGGAAATAGTAAAAAATTAATGAAATTACTATTTCCCAGAGCAACAGTCCAATCAACATGATATCAAATCTACTATCATAAGACAAAGAGAAAGAAAAGAGCAAATCCTCATTTGAGAATGTTTGGCAGTGATATATGTAATTTACAATTCTGTAAGGTTAAGGTAACTAACAGCCATCAGCACATGGGCCTGTACTATCTCCTATGTGTATCCAAATGCACACACACCTGCTGCACAGTCTCTATAGGAGCATATTTTGTAAAAACAATGAAATACTAAGTCATTGTCTATATTTTCAGTATTAACTCTTTAACCAGCAGCTATGTTGGATGTTCAGGAGAACACAGAACACGCACATCACACATAGGGGTAAAGATTGTGTGTGTGTGTTTTGACCAACACAGTGATAACCTGGTTGGTTCACGGTGATACAGTTCAGTGACACATCAACTACAGACCTAGTTTTTAAAAGGCAAGTGACTGAGTGAAAAACACCAGTGCAGATGTGTTCATCAACAACAGCAGGAACCCACTGGTTTATATTCCACATGTGCATCAGTAATGCTGCAATTTAAACATACTGGGTTTTACCTGTGAAGTAGACCTGTGAGTGATCAAGTTGTGTATCAGAGACCTGTGTATGGTGTGCAGTGGATCCAGAACACTCCTGTGCCGAGCGCAGTTCTTGTGTTCACTGTTGGTATTTGACACGTACGTCAACATGAAGCAGGAGGAGTTCAGTGAGCATCCAGTGTGTTCTGGAGTCGATTTAACACTGAATGTTGAGAGACGGAGCTTTTGGAGAAATGTGATGGCAAGTCATTACAAATATTGGGGTGGACAAATTTCCATATTTCTCATATTGAGGGGGAAGGGACCCCCTGTCCCCTGTGGTGATTGCCCACTTAGTTTACTTATTAACATTTAACCAAAACCATGATCTTTCCCTAACCTTAACCAAAGTGTTTTTGTTACCTAAATGTTTCCAGGGAACATAATCCAGGCAGCAATTACATTTCGTAGTAAAAGTAATTGGGAAAACAAATTAGTAATATATAAGTAGGATTTCTAGGAGATAAGGTTAGTAAAGGCAGGTTTTGTGTATTTAAGATATTCAAGAAATAATTCACTTATTCTTTAGATGAATCACAATGAATGCTACATTTCTGGCCATAAAAGAAAAAGATTCATAGGAAAGCTTTTGCTCCAGGAGAGATGAAGCTGTCTGAAATTGGTCTCATGCCATTGGTTGTTTTATGGGAGTGGAATATGGAGGAGAGTGGGAGGAGGAGGGAAGTGAGAGGCAGAGGCAGAAACAGAGGCATACAGACAGGCAGAAAGAGGTGATGGTGGTCGGTGCTGAACATCCAGGTGTGTGACAAACATGATGAAAGCAGGACTTAAGAGGACGCTCCAGAGGGAAACTTCTCTGAACAGGGAATCCAAGTCCCTCTCACGTATCCAGTTCATCTCGTGTGGCATCTTTAAGTTCCACTGCACAACTATGGCACCTTCATTATTCTGGATTCTGTTTCAACCCTGCTCTATCCTCTTCCTTTCTGTTTCTCACTTGCCCCTCTACTCTGCCTTCGTATATCTGTTTCTCCCCGTCCTCTCGATTTTCCCTTCCGTTTCTCACATCCTCCCACACTCTCTCAACATTGTACCTTCTCTACCCTCTCCTCTCCAGCCTCCTCAAGATTATATGATTCTGTTTAATGATAGATGAGCTGCACTTGATAGCATATTCTTGACTGCTAGGAATCTTTGAGTCCCTAAATCTAATATTATCCTTACCTGTGTGTATGCACTATACAGTACAGCATGTGTGTGTTTACAGTGTAGTGGCTGAATGCAGGTACAGATTAGGTCAGGCCCAAAGCTTCGCTCTCTATTGAAAATGTTTGTGCCGAGCTGGACACACAATATGTGACTTGATAAATAATAGAGTGTATTGTGAATGCATTAGAGATAGATACAGTAGAATACATAAAGAGGCCACCTGTCTTCAGGACACTGAAAGCTGTACTAAACATTCAACACTGTGCTGTGTCTGCTGTGTCTGAAAGTCTCCAGGCTGCACGTTGCTCATCCGTTATTGAGTACAAGTACTTAATTTATCATCAAGTTTAAAAAGTGAGCAGGAAATCTCTCAACCAAAAATAAAGAAAATAAATCCTCTATCAAAGTCTGATCAGAAATTCAGTCATTTAAAAATAAACATCTGCATTGGTAATAAACATTTGTTTTACCTTTTCAAGAATGCGAGTATGTTTTTAAAGTAGACGACAATAAGAAGGAAATTGTGAAACTGAAAATGACAGAAGTCATAGAAACTAGAGAAACTGTCCTCACCAGGAAAAAACACAGCATTGGTGGCTTGTTGAAACACTTAAAACAGCCTACAGTATTTATGTGTTTTCCTCACCGTCTTGCTGGTGGTGAGAATAATTACTATCCTCTAGCAAAAAGCAGAAGTAGCCTGACATTGTTATTTTCACCATACGTGGACATTGGCATCACCAACACATGTGACATTGTCTATTTTTGTTTCCTAAACTTGACCTAACTTTAACCACAGAGGTGGTAGATCATAACATGTGCATGAGTTGTTTTTGGGACGGTCATATGGGTCATCGTGGACAACAGTGACAAGTGACCTATTTTGTCTGTTTAGGTGTGAAGAAACTAGAAACTCGTAGTGTTCTTTGCCTGGAACCGTCTGTTCCAAGGTTTTTCGGACAGCTCTTAAATATGTATGCGGTTGCATTAAAACTATCCATATGTAATGTACCGATTCCACCCAGAGCCTTTAAACAAGTTTTTTCATTGAACCTTTCTGTGGAGTCTTGTCGAGGGTTCAGTAAAGATTACATTCAAATACTATGGTTTTCACACTCATCCCTCCTATCAGGTGTCATAATCTCATGATTGTGTTTATACTTTTTTATTTGCGAATCTGTGCACAGTGACAGGTACTCTACTGTGACTCTTCTCCCTATCATAAATAATTGAAGGAACAAAAATTCAGTCAGCTCAGCAAATCATGATGTCAGACTGCCCTCATTTTCAGATGTTCGCTCCCACATGGCTGCATAGTGGCATGGAGGTTGGCCTCGGTTTGAACCAAGTGCCCAGCTGGGACTTTTATATTTGTATGTTCTCGTCGTATGTGTATTGGTCTCTCCAGTTTCTCCCAGCAGTCCTAAGACTTGCAGGTTCAGGTGAACTGAAAATATATAGCATGTGAAAAGAGATGTACTGTAGAAGATGTGACCACACACCAAGGTCTACTTAGTGTTACTGATGAAGGGGCTTAACCTGCTTCACTGCAAGAAAACCAAGCATAGTAAAAGGATATGCAAGTTACACTGTGAAAATATCAGGATTGTAAAAGTGACTCCACTATAAAATGGCCCCTCTTGACTTGTACACGCCATCAGATGCTCATAGCAGACACTAGAACAGAAACCTCGTATGAAACCACGACTAAAGGACGGATTTTTTTCATCTTCTTGTGATATTTAATTTCACAATTAACATTCAATGGCAGATTGCATCACTTTGATTTTGCATCAACATGCCATCTACTGTTCCCTTCTCTTGAGTTGTTTGCAATGGGGTTATTAGCCATCGATGCAGAGTGTGTTGCTGAGAAAATCTCAGCTTTGAAGAAGAGGAAAGGAGTTAAATTGACACTTCAAAGAGTGAAGTTATAAATTAATATACCACTATGTTTGACGGTTCTTGTAAAATCAAAAGAAGCAGGGCTGAGAGTGTAGGAGGGAAACAGGAAACACCTTCATCACCAAACAGCTCCTGAAAGAGCAAAGACTAACAGGCCTCTCTTGATGCACAAATGATGTAACTCACTTCTATAAAAAGCAAGAAGTAAATAAGTAATTAAGTAAATAATTCCCCTTTCAACACACAACTCTTTTGCAAGACTTGTTCTATAAAAACTCATCACTATGGCAAAAATAGTTTTCTTCTCATTCTGTAATTTGTCTTCCAGGCACATTGTGTTCTGGTAAAAGTCCTTGACTTGTATGGAGTTTCAGCTTTGAATCTTTTTTTTAATGGCATGATGTGATATTGATAACTAATGTGGAGGAATCATATGAGAAGTATTGCATATTGTGTCAAAACATGCCAATTGTGATTAAAACTCAGCCAAGTTTACGAAGTAGATAATTATCTACAGTAACAGATGGTAATGTAGCTGAGACCTCCAAACAGCATCAAGCCTAGTTCCTTGATTATGGAGAAAACTTTGGTATTTCTAATTTTGTTTCACAGCAAGTTGAGAAATAAAGAGAGGTCTTGTCTATTTAGTGGACATTTTATGGCATATGTGCTCCTCATGTCCTTGTCGTGAGCTTACCATGGGAAAACATTATGTAAGAGTAGAGAATCTGTGTGACTCAGCTGGAAAGAGCTCAGAGTTATCACCCTCAAGAGTTCAATAAATATAGAGTTCAATAAACATAGGGGTCAATAACTGTAACTACTGTATATTGCTCTGCTGAAACACTATCCATTAAGTGGTAAAAATGTGCAGAGAGTGATAAAGTAAGCTGTATAATACATTGAAATAGAAATGTATGCAATTTTGCTGCCTATCTAAAGTTTTCTCACCCTAAAAGAGCTCTGGATAGACACCTGTCTGCTTTGAGAAGAATGCATTTGGGTTTCTGATTTATAAAAGTGTTTTTTTTACCATTTGGGGATGTCATTGTTTCAGTTTCTTTAAGCCAGATATATACTTGACACCACAGTTTAATGGCAAGCCCATTATGTATACCCATAATACTCAACATCAGATTTCATCTGTTGATAACAACACTGCAACACTAGATGGATGTATATCGTACATGCTTTAATCTCACAGTAACTGTGTTTACATTATTTTGTTCACTGAGCTAGAGAACAACAATTGTGGTGAGCAGAAGATTTGCAGTGGAGACTGCTATGCTTGATGTGTGTTAATAAAAGCAAAGGACTGAGACTTGACATCTTAAACCTAACTTAATGCTCTCTTCACAACCTCCACCAGAATTGGAAACGTTAAGGAGAAAACACAAGCAGCCCAAGCTCACCAAACACTGTTCTTGTGGCCTTTATGTGCAGTAGCCCTGACATGTAGCTACAGTTTTGAGCCTATCTTTATCTTACGCCGTAGCTAAAGCGTCTCTTTGCTCTCTGTAGCTATGCTGTAACCCCATAACGCACAAATATAAATATAGCTTTAGTCTTTACAGATGTAATAAACCATGCTATGGCAACTCCTGTTCCACCATTGTGAAAGAAAGGCTTCTAAATGTTCAGTTTTAATAAAAGTTTTGTTTTACATGTCTTCCAGTTTTCAGTTATTATTGTATGTATACAAAGTTATGTGTAGATATGTATCTTAGTATCTTAATTTCATTCTGTGTGTGATGTACAGCATACACATTGTGTAATAAGCATGTGCATTTCCTTTGTTTGTGTGTGAAAACATGTCCGTGCATGAGTTATGCATGGGAGAGTGTGTTTTTGCATCTCATTGTAGTCAAGTGGTCCCTTGTCACGTTTTGATCCTCAGAAGCAGGCTGTAGCCCTGTCATCAAACCAATCATTGCTTTTCCCTCATTTATCTTATTTTACAACATGTTTGGAACCTGATGCTTTACTAAAGCCTCTATAATGACTACTTCACTGACTTCACAACAATCACGACATGGCTCTAAGATCTGCCCCCCCCCCCCTCCCCCGCCTTCACTCTCTGTCACTGTCTCTCTCTTGTCTCTTTGTAGGGGAAGAGGAATAAGCCTGGGGTGGAGGCTGCCAGCTCTCCAGATTCTGTGAGAGGTCGAGGGGAAAATAAAGGCATCAAGTAGGTGTCAGGGAGGGTTTAGATGAAGGCATATGGAAATGATCTGTGATGTGGTGATAGTATCGCATTTTAACAGCCATTTCTGACTGAAGAGCTAATCTTATAGCCTACATGGTCTGAACTGTCCATCATGAATTTATGCCCTCAGGACAGTGTTACATGGGTATATTTCTCATTTATCAAAGAGGTTGAATTTTACAATCTCTTAATAAGAACACAGTGTTAGAATGTTACTTATAGTATATATTGTAAATATATATACCAATATATTCTCTTTGTATAAATCAATGCTGGGTTACAAATAAACAAGCTTTACATCAAAGTGACTCAAAACACGTCGAGGTATGAGTCCAACAGTTACATACTGTAGTCACACACTATTGCAGAACACTAAAACAATGTTATCCACAACATTATGTTGAAAACAGTAAATTCAAGAAATTGTTCAATTCTGAATATTCACATATATCATTCACTTTAACTGTCTTTTTGAAATTATGTGTACTTAAATTGTGCTGCTATTTTGCATAGTTGTAGTTATATCATTTTGGATCCTTGATTTTATTTTGCTGCTAACAGTTTGTGATTTTTATCACTCATTTGTTGTTATTTAACCTGTTGCTTCCCACATGTTATTCTTTCAGCTCATGTGTGTTTTTCAACAACCTGTTTCTTTTGTTTAATAACGACTTTCCTACCTCCTCTGTTTTATTTGTTTTCTCTTCCCTGACAGGGCGATTAAACTTCACGGTCACTCCTTGTTTCTCAATTCTGGCAGTTTTATCATGCACCAGCATTTCATGCTATCAGGTTTTTGGACATGCAAATTACAACAGACTTATCTTAAACTTCCTTTTTATCCTGTCGAACCGTGAATGTAATGTTACACTCACCTTATATTTTATGGACAAATGTATGCAGTATCTATAGTTTTAGAATATAACTTTATAGGCATCGACATTATGATTTCCCTATTTATTAACACTTTCTCCCTGACCTTTAGATTTATGAGACAGTATTCTAACTTTGCTCTTGTTTCTCAACAATTCTCTCATCTGTCATGTCATCTCTCTCGCTCGCTCTCTCGCTCGCTCTCTCGCTCTCTCTCTCTCTCTCTCTCTCTCTCTCTCTCTCTCTCTCTCTCTCTCTTGCTCTCTCTGGCCACAGTGATCTAGACAGAGACTTTTGGAATAACAATGACAGCAGCAACGTGCAGCAGAGGTGGAGCTCCTACCCGCCCAAGGAGTTTCTCTTAAACATGTCTCCCTATGCTCCCTACGGAGACCCTCGCCTCACGCCCAAGTGAGTCTCAGTCATGGCTGGTAAGGGACCCCTCTATCTGGGCAGGGCTGTAATGAACAGGGGCTTGTGTGCACCTTGGAAAACTACCAGAAACTTTATGAGTACTTGACATAATGAAGATTGGATGAGGATTATTAGCGGAGTAAAGCTTTGTTTTGCACACTAAATTGATGATTTTAACAAAGTCTAGTGTTTGGCATAACCTGACAAATAACACAAAAAAAATACTCAGAATCAAAGGAAAAGATTGATCAATCTATCTCTCTGAGCAGTAAAATGGTCATATTTAATAGCCTAAAGGGGGGGCAGAAAGCCTCATTTTGTAACACTGTCAGGCCACATCTTTAAACAGAAGTCTCCTCTCATCCCTGGTAATCCTCATGTTTTTGCTTTCAGGCATGTCCACAGCGAGGTGGTGTTTAGTATGCACTGCTGGCCATGCAGCACCTGATAGAGATGTGCAGCACCGTCCCTCAATATTACTGTGATTCCGAGGACTGCCCTAACATTGACAGAAATTGCAACCATTTTCCAAATGATTGCTTCTTCGATGGGACGACCATGTTCGTCTACCAACAGACACACATGATATTAATTAATGTAACCTATGTGAACACAGAAAACAGGCTTTAAATCATAAATGTTTATGAGATAGAAGATTCCAGAGAGAATCAAATGTATGTTATAGATCCTCAAAACTCAAAACACAGAACATCAAATCTTGGAAATAGCCTTTTATTTTGCTTTCGCACGGTATACAGGGTGTACAAGTGAAAGATTTGATAGCCCCATTCCCTACAGCCCTGCTAGCCTCATCAGACCCTCTTTACCTATCACCTGTAGCCCATGGAGTGTAACCATGGAGACAGACAACCCTCAGAGAGCAGAACTCACTGTTTCACCTGAACCTTTTCCCCTTTTATACAACCCAGCCGCTCAGCAACAAATATTCAAATGTGCTATTCAGGATACTGTAGCAGAGTTACCTAAGCCATTAGGGTTTCCACAGAGGGTTGACTGTTGTTGATTTTTAAATGTTTAAAAAAAAAAAAGTTTTACCTTTGCATGAGTTAGTTTAAAGGAATAGTTTGACATTTTGGAAAGTGTGCTTATGCTTTCTGGCAGAGAGTTAGATGAGAAGATCAACACCACTCGTAAAATATAAGGTGCCAGCCAGTTAGCTTACCTTAGTATAAAGACTGGAGACAGGGGAACAGCTAGCCTGGCTCTGTCCAAAGGTTGTACGTTATATGTGGTTTGTTTAATCCATAAAAAAACCAAAGTATAAAAATTACAATTTGTTGTAGTTGTTGCCTGGCAACTAGCAGAGACTCCAGAAAGTTACTGCACCTGGCCAAGAAATAGTCCAGCACATAACCAAACCTGGAAAATGGTGAATTATTGTTTTTACACTTAGTTTTTTTGTGCAGATTAAAAAACAAGATACAAGTGAGTTTAAGAGATGTTGTTAAACAGATTTTGTTACCATCGAATAGCTCCTTATGTTTCCAGTCTTCGTGCTAAGCTAAGCTAACCAGAAGCTGGCTGTAGCTTCACATTTAACAGACAAATATGAGATGTGGTATCAACCTTCTCTTCTAACTCTCTGCCAGAAAGTGAAATTGCGTATTTCCCAAAAAGTTCAACTGTTCCTTTAATGGGGTGGTTTCTGTTTTACCTTTTTCACTGTTTTTGTGTGTGTGTGTGAAGTCGTTATGTGTTTTTACTCCTCTCACCTCTTCCTCCACTCGTTCTGTGTTTTCTGCTCATTTGTTGTCACTACTCCCACTATCACTCATAGTACTGTAAGTGCTTTACGGCTGCCTGATAGCCCTCCTGAGTCTGGTCTACTGAGCCCTTTTCCAAAAATAGTGACACATTCGCCGTCGTGTACAGTACAGCAATTAAGTATTTGGATGGTAAAACATCTGTTTCACATCAAGCTCCATTTCTTCATTTAGATGCATCTCACACGCCATTGAGGCATTAAGTGAACCTGTTCATTCTTATCCTCTCTAATTACTACTCACTTGGCTCTTTCAAAACCACAGGGTTATCACTTACTCTGTATCTGTGCAGTGATGTTGAAAGTATTGTTAATATCAGCAGTGGTTGTTGGTGATTGTATTGCATTATGTTATTGAGATAATTTATATTTGTGAGGCATTTAATAGGCTGATGATAGTGGCATTTCTGAGGTGTGTGATAGCAGATCAGTGAGTCAACTATTTCTTACTCCTTACCGTTGAAATTATTATGCTTTTAGGCAGGCAAGGCAAGTTTGTGTGTTTATCACCTTTCGAAACTCAGTTCTACATAAGGTGAACATTACAACAACATCTAAAAGCACAGTTACAAAAAGTAAAAGGAGATAAATAAAATGTAATAATGAAATGTAATAAAAAACAATTAGACAAAAAGCAACAGACCAAAATCACAGTTATAGTGTTGTTACAGTGCAGTACTATTTTGGTAGAGAAATGAGTCATATGCGCAGGAGAACAGCAGAGTTTTTAGGGTGCTGATTAATTGTACGTGAGAGTAGTATGGACATTTTTATCACAACAGTGGCCCAGGTGGCCAGAAAATATCTCATTGTTCAGTGAGAAATCATTCATTTTACCGTCAGCCTGCACTTAATGTCTAAATGTTGTTGAAGACATTGTCCTGGTGTGCAGCCGTGTGTTGTGTGGTTTGTCCTCACTCAGTGGAAGGTCACTGTACTGAAGTCGACGTTCTGTCTGTACTCGTCTCTGTGACGTCTGAGCCGAGGTCAGCAGGGGTGGGCTAGGTGGCATGATGAGAAGCAGTTTTCACTCTGGAAACATTTTACACAAACTCATTAGATAAAAGTGCTTTTGTTTTCATCAAGAGCTGCAGGTAAGTTGCTGTGAGATTACAAAGACATTAGTGTTCTGTTCATCTGCAGTCTTAACATCTGAAGATGATGCATCTGCATCATTACTCAGCTATTATGCCCAATTCACAGAGGCAGCAGATTGGTCATTGCTGTCCCCTGTGTGGAGTGAAATGGGGCAGACCTGCTGCATCTCCTGAAACTCTGTGGCCTATTTCTCACCTCAAATGTTTCTCAAAACTGTTTTTAGTGGACTGAGTAGCTGCAATAATAATAGGTTCTTTATAAGTAATGTATTCAAACTCTTTGCTAGTAAAAAAGTGAATACAGCAAGTAAAGTAATCTGTTGTCCATCAATTCTGTGCAGTTTTGAACAGAAATATTGTACTTTGTCTCAGTTAAGTGTCCACAGAAAAAACAACTGTGTTCTCCAATTTACTCACAGGGTTACGCAGTAAATCTCAGCTCAGACCTCTTCACTGCTTTTTCACTGACTGTCTGGCTGACCAGCAGCAGCTGCTCCAGGTTTTTGCTGTATACTGGACACTTGTGCCTGTATTGAGAGCTCACAAAGTGTCTTACTCACCGGTTTGACTAACTTTACTGATAATTCTTTTGCTCTCCGGCTCTGTACGTCTGTGCGTCTGTCTCTCGTCTGTCCGTCTCTCTCTTCTTTGTATCCTCTCCTGGTCCTTTCTTTCTGTCTGTTCGTGTATCTTTGTCTCTGATCCACCCCACTGTTCCTCCCAGTGGGGCCGTGGATAAGGGTGGGCAGGGCGGTGCTGGACCCTCGCCGGGGGCCAGTGACAGCGGGGGTGGTGCTTGCTCTGGGACTGGGGCGGGGCCCAGTCGCAGTGACAGCGTTCGGAGCATGGTGACGGGGGGCAGCAAGGCCGGGCGCTGGCAGACGGTCCAGAGCAACATGCATGCCGGAGGCCTGCGGTTTGGCAAGTGAGTGGCACATGGTGACAGGGGGCACGCATGAGGGGCTACAGTGTGCACAACAACAGCATGGTGTGGATATCAAGGACGAGTGTGAGTTTGTAAAAATATCATGAATGGCACTGTTGCATGTACACTCAAAGATGGACATCAACAGAAGCTATTTTTGACACCATGCAGATGAAGATAATGTAAGGCAGGCATGAAAGCGAAGCCAGCTGATTTGCAGAGTGCACCTGTGATGCTTAAGTAACTGCTGGTTGAAGTCTCTTGACTACAGAGATCTTCATCACTCATAAAGAAATATCATTTGTAAGATCAGCTGCCAACCTTCCACCAGCTGATGTCAGGACAGTCTCAGACAAAGTGAATCCACACAGTCATACTGTTCCTCTACATGCTCCAATTTACTGAAGGCTGTGACAGTGGGAATTTCAATCGAAACAGACGCTCACAGTAAATCTTCAGAAAAGGCGTGCTTGCTCATCTGAAGTAGGAGCTTTTAAATTCAGAGTGGGTTGTTGAATAAACAGCAGGAGGGCAGTTTTATTGGGCCAGTGATACAAATGAACACCTTCTCAGCTGTTTGCAGAGGCTGATACACAGTGAACTTTGGTTAAAATAAAGCTGCACTGAACCATGCACTGAGCCTCTGCAAACAGCTGAGAAGGTGTGTTGTTTTTGGTAGTAGGTTTGTACAACAGCCAATCAAATTGCTACTAGTAATCACATAGACTTTCTGTTGGCTACTAACCGAGCCAGATGATATTCATCATGATCAGCTGATAGTGGAAACTTTAAGCCGAGCTATTATCACAAAAACTTTGGGCAGCTGAGTCCACCACACAAATCATACACCGGTTACACCAGAGCAAAAATGGCTAAAGTAAAGAAGTGGCTGAAGACAAATATTTAGCATGGCAAAAGAACTCAACCTGTGCTAAGATTTAAACATATGCTCACAAACAGTGATAAGGTCAGAGCCTGTATTCAAATAATAACCTGTCCCATAAATGAGTTGAATGTGGAAATGCTTTGTTTTTGTAAAATACCAGCAGCGCATTGAAGTGACTAATTAATTAGAAATATAAGAAATCTGTATGTAAATCATAGCCCAGATAATCAAACAAATCTTTTTTACTGTAACGCCTTAACGGTTGATTCAGTAAATCTAAAGAAAAAATATGGTTGAATCGATTAATAAAAAGTGTAACATGTAGATGCACAGTAGGGTTCTTAGTTAAAGTTATCCTCCCATTCGTTCATTCATTCATCGTTCATTCATTCATTGTTAGCCAACTTTGTATTTATAAAACTGTGTGTCCTTGTTATGATACAGTATATTGGTGGTTAGAAACAAAAGAGCAAATATCTTCTTTAGGGCATTTACCCCCCCCCCACACACACACTCACATGCACACACACACACACACACACACACACACACACACACTTATCACTATTGGTATATTTTATTCCTGCTCTGACTCTGACTCCTTGTTTTTCACCCTCCT
Source organism: Coreoperca whiteheadi (assembly GCA_011952105.1). Lineage (NCBI taxonomy): Eukaryota > Metazoa > Chordata > Actinopteri > Centrarchiformes > Sinipercidae > Coreoperca > Coreoperca whiteheadi. Next base: position 14,992,805 of record CM022485.1, read on the forward strand.
CAATTTTCCTTAATTACAAAATCATTCAAGGTTTATAGTCATCTTAATTGACTTTCAAGCAAGAAGAAATTTGAAAATAACCGTCTAAGTCAAGTAATAGGATACAGCAGAAAAAGAGCGCTGGTGCTCGTGGAATTTGAATGACTTGTGCTGATCCTGTACAGACAGATAAAGACAATAAAGACGTATAGCACCTGAAAACAGTCAAGGAAATCACTGTGAGGAACAGACTGGCTGTTGTACAGCCATGGAGTTTTTCAAATGAGTAAATTCTTTGCCCAATTTATGACACTGAACAGACTGGCAAAATTTATTAGCACATGGACTGGCTTCCAGATGTCTGGCCTAATGCCACCATAAATCTAGCCAGATGTCAGTCATGGTAACATGTTTGTATGTGCAATATAGAGCTTTCTATGTGTGTCACTTGCCCTATTTATATATTCTTCATATCTACACTTTACTGAAGTGGCAGTGCTCAAATTACAATAGCTTTTATTATGTGTCCCACTTTCATGTATGTCCTATTTATTTATTTTCTAACATTTCATTTCACCTCTGTCCGCCAGTCTTCATGTCACATGACAAGTTGTGATTTCACCACAGGAACGATACATCATTTGGTAGAAAAAGCCTTTTTACAAGTGAACTTGTCAAAATCCAAACTTATATATTACACTGTAACAATGAATTGTTGTTAGTTCAACTTAGAAACTTATAACATGGGTGCCTTAAGATCTTGAGTTCATTGAAACTCAAATAATTAGTTCACATAAAACGGTAAACAAGTTAAATCAAAGATTGATGATATATTTTTATTCATTTAGTTCTTAAGTTCAAGATTTTTTGTTAATTTAAAATGATTGTCAATTAATGACTTGAAACACTATAGAACTGACTTATTTGAGGAGGAAGATGAATTGAGTCAGTTCCAGATGTAGGTGCACACAGCCATCAATGATAGTTAAAAACCCTTGAATGAAAGATTTAAAAAATGTGAGGAGCCACTGGTTGTGAAAGTATTTTTTCCCAGTGTAAATTTTATTTTTCATTTAATGATGTTCTCAAAAGAGTCTCCTGGATCATTTCACAATCACATAGGTTTATGTTATGGCCATCGGAACAAAATATTTTAACTACGTTTCTGAGAAATCATGTCTTTTCCGTCAGTTTGTTATGGCGGATGGCTCTAAATACTACAATAAGCCTCAGCTACAGTTGCTATGGCGAAGAAGCCAGTCAGAGGTGCGAATCAGAGGTGTAGCAAATTCAAAACACTTCATTGTTGCTTTTGGGAACAAAACAATGTGCCAAATCAGTCCAAAACTAATTTAAACTGAAGAATACTTTGTCATATTTTTTTAAAAGTGTAATCGTTAGCTTCCACTTGCTGTTAGCAGCACACATAAAAGTTTTAAGCCCCTTGATTGGATATTTCTTATCGAAATGTACCATAGGAGTCATAGTTCTCTAGCTAGGTTTTTATGTACACATGGTTGTACCTATGACTTTCCATCAAAGAACCAGATATTTTTTGAATGTAGTTACACATTTTTCGAAATGATGATTAAAACTGGAGTTTCATGCAAGCCTTGGAAGTGCTCCAACTAACAGTTGCTTAACGTTATGCAGAAAATACCCGAGAATTTTACTTGTGGAACCCTAAATCCCCCAAATATCTCCTCCCACTTCGATATTCTATAGCACTTCTGCTCAACAGCATTTATACATTAATTCACATTTATTCAGTTAAAATATTATGCACAAGTAAATAAACATTCTCATCAAAGCCTATCCTCAGGAAAGACCTAATGGCGTGCAATATGTAAGTGAGTGTGTGTGTGTGTATGAGAGGAAGCGTGCATGCATGAGTGCATGTATATGTGTATTTACTTGATCCAGCATTGCTCTGCTCCTCAGGGGGCCTGTCTCCTGGCTCTCCAGCAGAGTTAGAGCCGAGTTAATACTGACGAGTGCTGCTAAAGCAACTCAAGTCCAGGCAGTAAATCCTCCCTCACAGCATTAGCTTCAGACAGAGCTGTTTAGCACAAGCTTACAGTTATCAGGCAGGGCGGTGATTGAAAGGAGGATAAGGGGTGAAACACTATTACATGATTGTAAGAGTAGCAGACTGGTAATTAGAGAGAGAGACTTAAAAACAGTGATTGGAGGTGCTGTGGGGATAGATTGATGTGAGGGCTGAGAGTGTAGGAAAGATGAATGGACAGAGGAGAGGAAAGAAAGGGAAAACATAGCAGGAGCAGATAGGACCTTAGAGAAAGACTGGTGGAATCAAAAGCCAGCAAGGCAAGAAGGTAGAAGTAGGTCAAGGCTAATTAGAGAGAGGTAACATACAGAAACAATTTAGCACTGCAGATGGAGAACAGAGACTCAGGTTAAATGGCAATGATACTTTAACTTCAGCTTGAATTTAATTCCACTTAGGCAGAGGTTTGTTTTGACCCCAGTTTGGAGAAGAATAATTGAATGTTTACATGATGCATGCCAGCCCATCCACACACTCATACACTGTCATGCGGTGTAAGCTTAATCCTGCACAGTTGTTTTCATACAGATGTTTAACAGTAATCTAAAGCTTTCTGACAACTCTTTTTCTTCTTTCTCTCCCTCCTCTCCCTCTTTCACTGATCTTCTTTGTTGTTTGTTCTCCCTTGATCCTCTCTCCCTTTGATATTCACTGCGAACACTGTTTTCCCACATTTCAATCTGTGCTGTATCTATATATATATCTTTTTGCCATTTTTATCTTCTACGCCTTCCTTTTGATGCGTTACCAAATTTTCTTTAAATACTTTCATCTTTTCTAAATCCTTTCAAAACGACCTGCCCTGTCCTGTATCCCTCGTGTTATCTCTAACTCTGATGTCTTCCTTGTTGTATCCATCTCTTTCCTCGGTGCGCCCATGTGTCTGCTCAGTTTCGGGGACGCTTCCCTCTCATCTGCTTCCACCCTGGAGCACATCCCGTCCTCGGCCGTGGCACGCCCTCGGCCCCTGGTCCGGCAGCAGAGCCTCCAACAGCCCCTCACTCACCAGCCCCCTCCGGGTCCTAACGACCCCCCAGTCACCTCCCAAAGCCTGGGCCAGCTGCACACAGGCCCAGGCGGCGGGGGCCACCGTGGGGGCCCGCGCGGGGTCCGGGGGAGTCCGGCTGGAGCCTCCCGGTACAGAGGAGCAGGGGCAGGCCGATCGAGGTCAAATCCTGGAAGCTGGGATCACATGGTGGAGCAGATCCGCAACAGAGGGCTGGACGTCAAGTCGTTCTTGTGAGTGTCATTACGTTTTCTACATGAAGTAAAATGTTGTATCAGGAAAGCTTGACAGAAGACACTGTTGAATATGAAACTGTTGAATGAATGTTGCTCTTATTATTAGTGGTAGTGTGCATTACATCCTGATGATATGTGCTATACAGCTGACCTAATTTTAAGTTATTTTGACATAACTCACTTGTCAGTTCATTAAGTATTATTGTTAGGTTGTTTATATTTCAAATACCTAGTAACTCCAGAAGGTTCTCAAGAAAACCAAACGTGCATTTAACGCCAATGTGCATTTATGCATTTATCTAACTGAATTTTAAATGGTGTCATAAAACCAGTGTACTTCTATTGCATGTGTGCATCATCACAGCATACGTACATGAACAGTTGCAGTTGCATGTAGGGACTTTTTTAAGGTTGTTCCCCTCTATGTGGTTCTGTTGTGTCTAGATTCATGGCAACACAACAGTGATCGACTGTGACCATCACCGTGGAGGGGTTATAAAAACAGCTGGGTAGCATTGGAAAGTTGTTAAGATATTAATTCTTAAACAGAGATTCAGCTTGATGAATTAAAATAAATTATGCATAATAATTAAATAAACTGCATTTTCAAACACTTAAACCATTGGTAACATACTGTTACTGTCTACATACTATAGACTTGATCCACTTCTCTTGATAAGTTTTTCCAACATAGGCTGATATCAGTTTGACAAAACTTCACAGTAACACATGATAAAATAACCATAACCCATCCAGGGTTCAAAATAAATATTCTTTCACCCCAGAGTTAGCAAAGATCATTACAGTTGTTTCCGATTTTCCGATTCATCCACTACTGAGTAGGACGGCTGCTGGTGTGCGAAGACTACTGATTGTTTGAGATACTGAGCACGAAGACCTCTGCTCCTCCACTTGACTTGAATGATAGATTACAGATGATGTGCTCCACAAAGCAGCCCCCCCTCCGACCACAAACATACTCACAGAAATCCACACGCACAGCTCTACACTCCTGTACATTTTGCAAGTCTCCCATTAACAGTGTCTCTAGGCCTGTGGCCTCCCTGCCTATGTGAATCATCATTCAAATAAGGAACATATATAGGGAGGTGGCACTACCCATCGTCCCTTTGCTCATGACTCTCACTGGACCACACACGGCAGTTGTTGACCCTGGTGGGGGAACACAATGTGGGGAGTGGGAATATCATGCGTTTGTGATCAGTGGGGTATGAACAACCAAATGCAGCAGTTTCACCTTTCACATGTATCCATGGCTGTCACACAGTGTGGCAACTGAGCCACCCCACTTACATTTCAGATCAATAGAGCTGGTGTAGGTGGTAATGATTTCAGCACCCTCCGGTTAGAGTGCGCGTGTCTTTTTTGGTCATCTATACAAATCCATTCACCTTATCGACGAACCTCAAGTCATGCTGTTACTGTTTACACATCCCCAGTGGTGCGCTGTCTCTCAAGTGCTAACGTGTTCCTCTTGGTGTCGATATTGCCTCAACAAACAGCATCTTGTTAAGGAGGGAATGCACTACAGAAAGTGCATGCAGGCTGGGAAAATAGATCAGAAGTGTGAGATGTGAAGAGATGAGAGGAAGATGATCAGATGAAAACTGAGAAGAAACTGATGAAACTGATTCAAAAATACAATACAGACAAAACTGTATGACATAAGCTGCACAGTTTTTTAATCTTTTGATTCTATTGATATTTCATATTGACACTGAATGCTACAAGAGCCATTTCTCACATTGTTTTCTTCTAAAATGTCAACATTTTAATAATTATTAACTTTCTCTGTGATTACGTTAGGACCCACCTTCTGTCATTCATAACCTGTCATTTGACAGCCACAAAATAAAAATGTAAAATGAAGCAAAATATTTTATAATTATGCCTTAAAACTTGCTGCCAGGTGATGTTAAAGGTCAAGTATGTAACATTTAGGAGGCGCTATTGGCAAAAATGGAATATAATATTTATAAATATGTTTTCATTAGTTTACAATCACCAATCGTGTTTTTGTTACCTTAGAATAAGCGGATTTTATCTATTTTCCGTGATTTTTGTGGCCACCATAGTTTCTCCTACACGCTTGGAATGGGGGGGTGAGACAAGAGGTACTAAAACCGCTACTACTGCAACTAAATCCTACATACTGGACCTTTAAGGGATGCAAGAAATGAGCAAAGTCATGTTGGAATTGCCCTTTAAGAAATTACTTCAGTAAAGAAAATAGAAGCAACTGAAATTGCATACCAAAAAAAAGAAGAGAAAAACATAGAAGAAAAAGCAAAAAGAAACCCATGGAAACTAAGGTGGCCTTAACAAAAACCTGCAACAAAGAAACACATCACGTTGATTTTCAGCTGTTATTCTCCCTCTAAACATGCCCGAAGTCATTTAAATTATGTCTTTCTGAATATGCTGCATCGTGAATTCAGGAGGCCATAAAAACAGTGACTTTAACAAATAAACGTTTGCCCACAACTAAACCTTGTAATTGTCACAAAATAGCAACCCACATGTGGGCACATGTTGTGCTTCTCATGCTTTCTTCTCTGTCTCTACCATGCTCTTTTCCTCTTTATACACCCTCTAACATAGCGTGCTGATCCAAGCACAACCGTTATGCATTTTTCTCTCTGAAACAATGCAAACCTTTCTATCAGGTTTTTTCTTTTCTTTTCTATTTTTTTTTTTTTTTTTTTTTTACACACATTTATATTCTCCTAGGAAACAGATAATAGAAGACGATAAAGCCATGGAAGCATCAGTGGTTCTCAGTTCTCAATTTCAGTCAAACACATTTCTATGACTATCCTATCAACAGTGTAATAAAAATGAAAATTAATGTATCCCTGTGTTTGTAAGAACAGACACTGTTTACTGATGAATCACATGGCCTCATATATTGTAACGATGAATTATAATAAAAAGCACCTGGTGTCCCCTGTATTTTAATTAGAAATGTAATGCCATAACACAATTGATATTAGGAATGCATGGGGCAATAGGATCCATACAACATCATGTCAGTGTAAAGAACTAAAGAAAAGAATCAACCCAGCGTGGGACAAATAAATTGGCACCAAACTCATCTGTTTCTCCAATAGAAAGTGTTCATGCTACTGCTACAGCATACAATACGTTAAGTAATCATAGGCCCGATGGATTATCCAAAATGTGAGAATAAGACTTTGTAGAAATTCAAAGGCTGGATGGCTTTTAATAGCACACTCTCAACCTCTCAGAGTTGGCTAAGAGAATGGTAAAGAAAAAAACACTCTTTAGATCTCCTTTCAGTGACAACAAGATCTATTTTCTTCTGACCTCTAATGCCGTCTAATTTGAAAAAAGAAACATTTGCCAGACAGGACATCACTGATGATGATGGCAATGGGAGATAATGTTTTCTCTTTTTCTAAACCCAAATGAAACCTTTCTAGCTTTGTGTTACTTTAAAGTGTATTTTCATACTTGCTAGTTGCCTTTAACATCTTCACATAATGTGTATTAGTGTTAAAACATGCACGCCAGTGGTAATTTTGGTGCCAGTCCATATGTCACTTAGGACCTACTGAATAAAAGGGACAAAAAGCAAAAATCCAATGAAGATTTGTTGTGCAGAGAAATGCAAAGCCAGATATTGTAAATTGCCTTTGTATGTTATTGTTTGTACGTGTCAATACCAAAATCCAATGTTTTCCATGTTTTGAAAGTGAAAATGTTCAATGATATGTGTGAACATTAAAAACTGTTGAACACAATGGCAAGAAATGCATGCAGTAAAGTTTTACTAAACTGTTAGATTAATGAAATCCGTATTGTATTCTCAACTCACTCCACAGCACACAGGTCTTTTTGAGATGCACTGCAACTTAAAGTGTTGACTGAGCATTTGTTAAAATGAAACCACCTCTCTCCCACTCTCTCTTTGTCCATGAAATGAATGTGTGCTGCGTGTGTTGCTGTGTTTCTGTCACTATTGTGTTTTTTCGTGTATGTTGGAGTACGTGTGTGTGTGTGTGTGTGTGTGTGTGTCCCTGTGTCTATTTGTCTACATACCTTTGTGGTCTTGTGATGTCTTGTTTGTCTGTGTGTCCAGTGAGGGGAAGATGGTTGTTCTGTCTCTAGCAATTGGACTGGCTGAACAGGACGACTTTGCCAACCTCCCAGATCTACAGGAAGCACCAGCAAGCAAAGAAAACGAAACCACACCAGAAAAGAGGTAATGAGAGAATAAATAACAAACACGTTCTATTTGAAGATAAGTAATTTGAAAGAGGCGATGAAGTTTGCCTGTGCTTAATACTTTTTGGCAATTTGGACGAAACTGTGCCTTTTCACAGATATTTCAAAATCATCACTTAAGAAGTTATGTTTTTATAAAATATTCTATTCACATTGATATTAACATGGCTTTCTACCAGGGATGTAGCCAGGATTTTAGAAAAACAAAACCCAGTTTAACTAACCTCCTTTTTTTCTCAGGTTTTATTTATGTAACTGCTAGATGTTTCAAAGCCTATTCTTTACCTCTAGAAATATAATTTTGGTGGAACGGGGGTGTTCAGGGAACAATCAAATTTAAATATGTCATTTAATCTACTGTTGATGTAATTATATGTTAACTCCTCCTGAGGCCATTAAAACCCCAAGAGAAAAAATACAAATGGACATGACCTTGGCGTTCTCAATGGCAGCTACAGTATGGCCCTGCTTGATACTAATTTGGTTTTTCTACCTCTAAGCATAATGTTGTTCTTTGACTTCCGGCGCTGGACTAAAAACTATGGCTCAGTCCTTTTCCTTCTGTTTGTTTTCCTTTTGCTATTACGTTCAGCTTAATGTTTTCTCAAATTTACATTTAGAATATCACCCCATTTTCTTTCCAACTTCACATTACGGGTCATCTTGTTCCTTTTGTTTCGTGTCCTCACTGTTCTTTATCCAGACCTTTGTAAGTCTGCTTGTCTGCAGCTCTTCGTTTTTTGATCTTTGAGTCGTAGGCACAGGAGAAGGGCACCCTCATTACTTAGAAGCAAGATTCCTCACATGAAACACTCATCTAAAAATATTCTAACCTCTTGTCTACCAGTGATGTCAGAGCAACGTCAGACACTAACACAATCTCTCCGCTGGTGAACAAAGGACTAAACAGGCTGTCCTCTCTTAACACCAGAGCGTTTGAGGGAACAAGTGCTTAACCCACTGTTTTAAACTAGTAGGCAGAGCATGAACCTGGGTATAGTCCCAAATAACGCTACATAGATGTTTTTTGTATTTTCAGAAATTGTGCTTTTAAATTCCATGAAATTTCTCGAAGTGCAAAAAGTTTTCTCAAAACCTCTATGCAGTGCATCGAAGTGTGCTATTCTAACTAGGTCATCTGTGAATTTCTGGTTGATGAAAAATAGCAGCCTGACTTGGAAGGAATGGAAAGATACATTTGTCTTTTTTTATGTTATTGCAACAGTTATGACCTTTTTATGCCTTTAAAATTGTATTCAAAATGTCTGAGGGTCTGTCAGGGGATTAGCTTACCTCTTGTCCCCCCATCATCCTCTCACTGTCTGGAGGTCTGTCAAGCACCTAACTCTAATCACAGCCAGCCAGTGAGCCTCTACCCCGAGGGGTCGCGTGGGCCAAGTCGTCTAGTGTCCTTCGACAACTAATAACAGCTCTCCATCATCATCTCTGTCCGTCTTTCTCATCTCCCTGTCTCTGTAGTTACCCCGTAAGCTCCCTGCACCCGTCTGCTGGCTTGCTCCCGGTCATTTTCATGGAGCCCAGCGGACTGAGAATGATGGAACAGGATGATCCAGCCAAGAATATATGTGACAAGACAAGACACTGTCAGACAGTGAAAGAGGGACAGAACGAGTGCATAACCTTTGCTCTCTGCTTTCTAGAGAAATACGCTACAAGATAAAAATAGACACTCCCCATAGAGGTTTGAGATTCTGTTGGTTTATTAATGAAATCAAATACAGCTCGGAGCACAAATATCTACAAACACCAAATCTGATAATAGAGAAATAACAGCATAAAAGCAAAAGCCGTGTGCGCTATAAGGTCAAATCTCTATTTGTTCAGTCACTCCTTTTAAATGTCGACAGTAAACAAGCATTGGCACCCTGTCCTTATACAACAGCTTTTAGATATTTAGACATTTAGGCTACATCCACACTACTACGTTTTCATTTAAAAATAGCATTTTAAAACTAAACGATCTCCATCCAGACGAGAATTTCAACCCGAGTGATTGATCCAGTGATCCATTGTCATTCTAAAAATAATAATTAGTGCAGCTTTAAGAGTTCAATCAGTGATCACTAATCTTCATCACAGCTGCTAGGGAACTTATAGTCAGGAATCATAATTATCTCATAGAAAACTGCAATTGTTTCCCTTGTTCAAAGAAAAATATACTTAATGTATCTTAAAATATACAAAAATGAAGCGATGTATGAATTGTCTATTCGTATTGCGAGTTTTTGAATCAATAGTGATGTGAAGGCAGATACTGAGGGGTGTGCACTCAGGCGCTGAGAACTGCTCATCAACGCTTGCAACATAACACTGAGATATGATCTATTTTTACCACCTGTCACTCATTTAAAACCTAAAACTAAATGCTTGCAGAGGACTCTGTTTCAGTCAATAAAAGCTGAACTCGCCTGCATATATGGGAGGAGGGTGATGTGACAGTAAAATCATCCCGAACAAATTTAGTTGGAGTTAATTATCAGCCGTGTGTTGTGTGAGAAGTTTAATGTCAATCTGTGCCTACAAAAGCTATCTTATACATTTTACATCTCAGGAAAATTAAATAAAAATAGATAAAATCCCATAAGACAGCAATGCAGCTGTGATTACAGTTAATTATATTATTGTCAAAGGACACATTTGGTTTCTTGCTGATCTGTTATCTACAGACAAAGTCCATGTTTTCTCGCTCTGTGTTAAGTGAAAGGTCCTCTAATCTCTTATGTGGAGCTTCTTGTTATGTAAGTCAGTTTGGGTCACTGTGGTAGACCGGCAAAAGCCCTGCGGAGGACTGGACATAATTACCCACCTGCAGATAACTATGATTGAAGCTCTAAAGATGTTTTTGTTATTATCATCTCAGAAAGCTGTTGTTGCATGGAGGAGCTGCATCTTAATGAGCTCAGAGATTCACCACACACAGAGACGCAACAGGGAAATAAAAAGGAATAAACCCAAAAGATCTTACTGACCTCGAACAATCTCCACTCTGAACATTGAATTTGTAAAAGCTGTAAAATGTGCAACGGTTTCTGAAATGGAGCATATCAAAGTCTGCTTCCATTCACTGCAAGCTAAGAATACATTGTGCCCACACGGACTATCAATGATGGGACGTTCAAATAGCAGATTGTGGACCCCTCTGAATTTCGCATGCCTCTATCACATATTTTTGCTTTTTTATAATCATGTCCTTCTAACTGATACTGAGGTATCTGTTATATTTTCAACAATGCTGAAAGGCCCGATGTGGTATAATAACTGCTTTCAGTGTGGTTGACCATTCATAACCTTTAAATAAGAAACATGCACCATGTCAGCACAAAAAAAGGCCCCTAAGGGGTAAAGAAAGAGACAAACCGCAGAGACTTCATCTTTGGAAAAATATCACAAGAAATAAGAGAGTTTCTAACATCTGAAAATTCAGAATGAAAAGTAAACTCTGCTCTCCTGTTTACAAACAGGTGCATATGGAGAATTTGTGACGAGTAAAAATATGAAAACTAAGCTCACACACACTGTCGACACTTAAGGTAAATGTATTAAAATGTCAAAATAACCTTTGTCAGGCTTTATGCTGTCTTCTATCTGTTTTACATATGTCTTGGGAATGTATGCCTTTTGTTGGGATGTAATGTTTCTTCTTGTTTCTAGGTATTTACTGAAATGATAATTGATTATATTTTGTTTTGTTTTGGTCTTCAAAATCTTTCTCCTTCCTTGATAAATGAAATGCCTGGTGAAGGTTGTTTGATCGAAATGAAGCAATTTAAAGCTGCACTAATAAATAATTTTGTATTGACACTGGATTAAATTACTATGTATAATGTGTAAAGGGTCATTTTAGCTACAAACCCACAGATAATTATCACCTGACTCTACAGTTTCCCTCAGCTCTATAGAGCATGTTAGTGTCTTTCAGCTCATTGTTTTGGTTTTACGGGCCACAACATTAATGTTTTGGTTTACTCTCACAGCTTTCATCAGTATCATATGAGCTGTTTTCAGATAAACCGACAGTACGCTACATGCCAAGCAACAAACAGCCGGTAGACAAAGTTACCAGCTAACTGGTGAATGTAGCAGAGCATTTAGCAGCTAAAGAGCCAAGATATTTCCCTCAGGAGTTTGTGAAGACCAAAGAGAGCTAAAAGGAGAACGTATATTTACTTACGCCTGCTGGGTGGCAATAAACACGACTAAAAATGAACTGTTTGCTAACAGCTTTTTCCATTGCCACCTAGTGACCAAAAAAATCAATGATTACCCATTTAACAAAATTAAAGGGTTGACAGTGTGCAGGTTGACAGCCAAAGTCTGAACATGAATATTTTTAGCATATTGTCATTTGGAGATTAGTGTAAACACCTAAAGATCAACAGTACATTACATTTGTTGTGTGTTTCAAACTTAGGGTGTGTAAATTGTTGGTATGTGTGGCCTCAGTGGGAATCAGAGTTTAATCTTGGCAGTGGTACCGTTGTACTGCACTCGCTGAGTTGCACAACGCCAGACTGCACAGTATTAATCAAACAGGAAGTTGTTACCACCCTTTATCAGCTGGCATATCTGACTTTTTCAATTGTGTGTCTGAGCCAGAAATCACAGTGAGTCAAGCCTCCTAATGACTCTCCAGGTCGTCCACTGGTCCCCATGGCAGCCTCTGGAGCCGGCAGTGGCCTGGAAGGAAAGATGATTGGAAAGAAAAAGTGATGTAGGTCAGCACAAACGAGGCATCTTTTTAAAAAACCTGTCAGATCTAAGTCTGGAGCTCATTCACTATTTCCCTGGTTGCTGTTTGTGGCTACGAGCAGGGAGCTGAATTAAGTGAGCCCATGAAAGGAAAGTGAGGGGGACGTCACAGCGAAGGTGACAGTGAGTGGTGGAAGAAAAAACAACTGTGTTCTCGAAGTTATTTAACAAATTGTATTGGCTTTTATCTCAAATTTTGAAAAGGATGTGACATCACTACAGGTTATTTATGTACGGAGCATTATTTACAAAAACAGCAACTCCCAGTGGATAAATATCAAAGAAGAAGCAGCGGGAGTCTATTCAAAGAGCATCAAGCCAGTCGAACATTGTAGATGGCTCCATTAGTTGTATTAGCCTGCGTGTTGAGGGGGGCGGTGGCCGAGTGATTTGTCCCTGTTGGTGGGGAGCGCTGAGTGGGCTGACATTGGAGCCTGGGCCTCATCCATCATGGGACATGAGACCTATTGTATATTGTGTTTCAAGGTCTCCTAAGGCTAGTGTATGATCAGCAAGACCCAGATACAGTATGTTTACGAAGACACACTTCCTATCCAGGCCCTGCTGGCAACCGTCATCCCTCATGTTCTCACCCGTCCATCCACGTTCACTCCCACACCCTCTGCTTCCTGTTCTTCTTCCCATCCCCTCATCACTTTCCTCTCTACCCTCTGTAGCCCTCATTTTGTTTCTCATTAAGACTTTTTCTTCTCATCTTTCCTTCATTCCATCTCCACCTCTGCCTTCTCTCTCACTTTCTCCTTTTCAATTGCACTATCTGCTTATTCACCTAATTCACCCTTTCCAGAGGGTGTTGACTTGGATGATGTCACAGCAGTGCTCCTCTGTCAGCGTAGATGACTGTCAGCTCGGCCAGACTGATACATCTGCTTCACTGCTGAACATTGAAAAATCGTCCCTTGTGGACAGTTTTCATGCTTTGGTATACAGTATATTTGCTTACACACCCATGAGCATTCTGTAACATCCCTGTATCATCTTTAAATGTCTGTACTAGTTGCAAGTGTTAAGAGCTAAGGTTTGGCTCCAAACACACACCAGAGTGTTATACTCACCCAATCTCAGCTCTGTCTCTTCCTTGTTTAATTCACCTAAATAATAAAAGCCAATATTATTCCATATTGTTTTCTGACATTAAGCAAGCTATGAAAATAAATGCAATGAATCTTTTTCACTTCATAACTTATCTCATATCCTAAGGCAGGTTAATTTAATTATTTTGGCAGGACTTCTAGATACAGATAATGGAAACTGATAGAGGGTAATATACCAACAAAAATAGCTTTTTCAAATAAGCTCTCTGATCTACTTTCTATTAGAGCTGTAGTTCTTCTCTGTGTGATCAGTATTTAGTCAGCTCATACACAGTGGACAGCTAAACTGTAACCATGTATCATAAGACATTTTTATTGCATTCATACACAAAGATAAAATAATGAAGAATTTTCTCATTCAACCTTGTCTCTTAGAAATTAAATGTCTATACTACCAATTTGTTTTGCCAATTACTTTTTGACAATTTAAACATTATTATTACCCAGATTATGTTCACTGGCAACGTTTTTTTCCAGTAAAGGAAGTTTTACATTTTTATACCGCACATAAGTCAAAGGGCGTTTCACAAAGACAGACTTCAGACTATAGATTAGGTCAAACTAATAGCCAGCCTTAAGATAGACGGCTAAATGCAGCTGTTGAATAAAGAAAAGGAGTAATTTGCTGTGATTTCTGGGTAACTTAAGACTTTTTTTAAACTTAAAAACATCGCTGACCAAGCAACCACGTCAAACTACTCGCTGTATTTAGTCCAGTAGAAAATGCCTGCCTTCTGGAAGAATTCAACTGTTACAGGGACATTTTACTGTGGAAATTCAGTAAAGAGCATAAAAATAACAAAACCTGCATTATCATGAAATGATAATAATGACTGTGTGAGAGCTGAGATGCTGTGGCTTCTTAATGTGGCAGAGCTCAGTACTGCTGCTAGCTCGTAAGTCAGGCTCATAGTTTCCTCAGGCAAATTAAAACTGATGTCATTGATTGTTATTTTGGAAATGTGGCTCTTTGTCCTGAGTTAGCATGGTGCTAGGGTGGCTAACTTTTCAGTCTTAAAATAAGTCAGTCTTTTTTTTGTGAAACTGTCTAACTTGCATCAGACTAATCCAATAAAGATTGGCTTAACACTACAGACCCATCTAAAATAAACCCGCTGCCGTAGTCATATTTTCGGAAGATGAGCATGTCAGAGGTAAGAGGAATTAATGCCAAACCTCCGCTTGAAGCGACGAGCTATGCGCACTTGCCGTTTGCATTAGAACCTTGTTTTCAAGCCGCATCCACGCTTCATTATAGAAATGTATTGTTTGCATATTGTGGTGTATACAACCAATGTAAGAGATTATGGCCATAGTTGCGTGGTCTCCGTGTTGTTTGCTGGCTTTTCCTCTTCTATTGGAATTTTCCCGCACGTAAATTCTGACCAAACGAAAATCAGTTCAGGAAATACGCCATGGGCAATGAGTGATGTGGATGTTGCCATGTGACTGCATTTTGGTTCGTTTCAGCTGGTTCGGACCAAAGCAATCAGTGTGGTGTGAAAAGGAACTAAAAAAGGTGAAAAATGCTACAATGTATAATTGTTTGCCCTTGGTTCGGACCAAAGGAACCGAACTAGAGGTGTGAAAGCATCCTTAGTCCCGTGTAATGCTAGGTTCAGTCAAGTGCGGTGAGTGCCTCAACATAACCATGAAAGGTTCGATCATGCTTCAGTTGCTAAGAGTGGATGTTGTAGGAAAACAAATGCAATATGTATCAGACTGGCTAGCAGATACTGGACTCAATAGCACCACTCGTGGAAACAAAACTGGTGGAATATAAAAGTATTTACTGGGAATCAGGGTCGATGCCCAGGCAAAATCCAGAGGCAAAAGTATCCAACAAGGGCTAGGCAGAAAACTTGGTCAGGTAACTGGTGCAGAAACAGTGGGGAAAAACTACACTCAACAAATTCTAGTAAGCTTGCTACAGGTAGGTAAGACAAACTAGCAATAGATAAAGGAAGCACAGGGACTAAATACACAAGGGAGGCAGGTTAATGAGGGACAGGTGAATTCAATCAGGGTAATCACACAGGCAGCAGACACACAAGGGCAGGAAACATCTAAAATGAGAGACAGCGGTGAATATACCAAAATTAAACAGGAAATAAAGACTGAAAACTGGAAAAAAAAGAAAACCTCACTAAATCAGAAGGACAGGATGTAACAATGTGTTTTCAGCGAACATTTTGCTGATACCTGAGTTTTAGCATCAGACTGAAGTGTTCATTCTCCAGGGATATAGCCCTCGACCTCCAGGAGGACTGCATGCGTGTGTGTGTGTGTGTTTTATAGACATGCTGGTAGTTCATTTACATTTAGTCATTTAGCAGACGCTTTTATCCAAAGCGACTTACATATGAGAACATTCACAAACGGCTTCGGGAGCATTTGTGGGGTTCAGTATCTTGTTCAAGGATACTTCGACGCATGGCTGGGGGATCGAACCACTTACCTTCCGATTGGCAGGCAACCGTTCTGCCACCAAGCCACAGGCGCCACCATTTGCATTTCCCTACCATTGAAAAAGTGAAGCGCGGCGTGAGAGCTTGTTTCAGTCTGATGATCCGAACTGTTTTATAACAAATGAAGAAGGTAACTCAACGATTGCTCATTTCTGTCATTGCATGTTGTTTTGCGTATCATGGCTGGAGGATGTTCAGCACTTTTTTTTTTTGCCATTTATGAATCAGCCATTTTCAGCAAGAGCTCACACGTACCCAGTGGTACGTGCTGTGGTGTTTTCGCAGGGTCACAGGGGGTTGGAGAAGTGTAGGTATGAGGAAGTCAGAGAAGAGTGTGTTTCAAAGGCTTTTTGCTATTTTCAGTATATGCCCCAGTCTGCGGAACTTCCTTGGATTTTACTGTCCTCTTTTAAAGGCTCCTGTTACCATGGTTACTGCAACCCTGTGTAAAATACATGATGGTAGTGAGTACAACCTTAAGTGGGAGCACACATTTCAGTAGTCATGGTTACAACAACCTCTAAAGAATGAATTATGTAACTGGTGTTGTGTTTAGACGAGGTAGTCACTAGCAGGAAGATAATTTTTCCTTCGGTTTTGGCAAATTCTAGCGTTTATCACCATGCCATGATACGTGTGCACTCAATTTTACTTTCTGATACCTGAGATGTTTAGTTTATGTCTAGATTTGTCATTGAATCAAAATAACTGGAGTGAGAATTAACTGAGTGCAAAGAAAATAATTCCTCCTCCTCTTTCCTCAGTGTTACACAGGAGTGTTTCTGCAACACGCCTCATGTTCCTAATATCACTGGACGAAAAGCTAATTTGAGGATGTTATCTGGTTGAGATATTGAGCACTCTGCTGCAGTCTGTTTGTGTGTGTGTGTCTGTGTGTGTATTTGACAGTGAGTAAATATGTATATTTACATGCTTCGATGAAGTCACCTCACTACCACACGCAATTGCTCCATGTCCCTCAGGCCGTTGCCGTGTCAACAGTCGTGATTCGAGGATGCTCTGTGCAGCAGCAGGTTTTTAAGTGCTTTTCATGTCACCATATGTTAATCTGTGGTGACGGTCACAAGCAGACAATTTGTTTCCCCAAAACAAATTCAGGAAAAAGGCGGCACTCCAGTGGTTAAAAAAGAAGAGAAAGAATCATCTCTTGTTTTGATCATTTTGGGGATTTTTTTGTATTTACAACTAAATAAAAAACTACTCAAACGTTTTGGTCTGAAAACTTCGTCAGAGCACATGACAGCGCTTGTAAATGACACATCATGCAAATAACAAAAAAAAAAACAATTGCACTTGTACACCTACAAGAAGATCCACGACGAAGGAGAAAAAGTAATAAAGAAAGAAATAAAGGAGAAAAAGATGAAATAATATTAAGGAGTTGTTTTGGGGAAACAAACATATTGCTGCCAGAGCACCCAACTAAAATTCAGTGCAGGAGAAGTGCAGCTGTTTCCTCTTGTGAACTCATTACCTCTATTGAAATATGACACATGGATGTCATCACAGTTACACACAATAAATAGGATGTATTCTTACATTACTTAAATAATTTGGTTTAATTTGGCTACTTCATATATGTGGTTTTATCCACTGTCAGTTAAATTCATGAGTTGACACTGATTAGTCAATGAAATATACACGTTGTAAAGAGACAGCTGCTGTGTAATTAATGATGCCAAGGTTTAAGTTGATAAATTCAAAATCATCAACCTGAAGTGAGGGTATTACTTTGCTTTGATTTGCTTCATGTTACTGTAATAAAATCCTTTCTCTAGCTTTCATGTTCTACTTTTTGACAGATGTCATTTTCATTGCTCCACCTGGTTTAGCACATTTTTTTGATCGGTTATCTCTTTTCCTGTGTCTGATTGCCCACTGAACATCTAATTGTGTGTCTCAAGTTAGATAGAAAGGAAAGAGTATCCGCTCTGTTTGTTTATTGTCCGACAAACTTTTTTTCGTCTGGTAACTCTTAGTGGCGCAACTGATAGTCTTTAACTTAACGCTTCATTCATGAGGTCTCTGTCTTGTTTGTTGGGTGTTGATTTAGTTGGGCTCAATGGGTTGTCATTGAGCCAACTCCTCCTACAAGTAAGCGTTTATAAAATATTTGGGTATAGTCAAAGTGCTCTATAGTCAAAGTGGTAAATGCCATTAAAGAGTCATCCATGTAGCTGAGCTGTAACTGAACTGTATACAGGGGGAGTAGGTGATTTTGGGGTACATTTGAAACAATTGTATATTGAAAAGTTAATGTATTGAACTTCATAATCATCATAATATTTCAATTCACAGATGTACACAATAATAAACAGATAATACTAACAACAAACTTAATTAATTTATAAATTCTGGTTCTTGCAGGCTACGTGTAAGAAAGACAAATGATCTAAAATTTTCTAGCATGCTTTGTAAAATGATCAGCTATAATACAAAGTTTAAACGTTTTTTAGTGAAAGGGCTAAAATAGGTATAATGAGTTCTTGGACACAGCACACCACATTACAGGTGGGAGTCAAGTCAATGGCACAGCGAGCCAGCCATGTGTTATGTGATTATTTTAGGGGGTTGATATTAGAAGCTGTAATTGAATATTTTTAGCTTTTTTTGCGTACATGAAATTGACCTGTTAGAGAAATAATGTTTCAGATGTCTTTATCAGCAGATACATAAGCTGAGCTGTATTTGGAAAGCCTCTGAAACAGAAACCATTACATTGTGAATTAAGTCTGGGCTGCATTGTTGCTGCTCTGACCTGCAGATCACAGGAAATAAACGCAGAGTGACGAATCGATTCTTTTCTCATCCACACCATATCCTTTTCTCCTCCCCTCTGTGTTTCTCTTCTTCGCTCTCGCTTGTCTCTTTGCCGAACAAGCCCTGTCCATCTCTCACCCCTCCTTCTCCAGCCTCTTGACCATGTGACGTGTCAGTTTGCTTCCTTTCTCTGCTTTAGAGCATTCAACTCTTTACCCAAACGAAATCTGGTCTGTTTTGTTTCCAGGCTTTTTATCCCCTCTCTCTGCTGTCCTCGATTTCCCTTTCAGCTAACGTTTGTGTGTGTTATTGTGTGTTTCTGCCGATATCTCAGTCTCACATTAATTTGACTCAGTAACCTCACTTTGTTCATTCTATTAATCCGCCAAGTCTTAACAAAGACAAATCCTCTCCTTCACTTTTTCTCAACCCCTGTGCACAGATAAGTCTTCACATTTATCTTTACCTCTTGGATCATCTTTCCCACAATACCTTTTTCTAATCTCACTTCTGGTTTTACCTTTGTGTTTTACAGCTCACCATGCTCCCTCGCTCAGTATTTCTGTCTCTCTGACTCAGTTTTTTCTCGCTGGGTCATATCTCTCACAGCGATAACTGATCATTAGTCTTATTTGTCAAAATGCCTAGACCGGTATCAGATCTTTGTATTTTCCCTGTTTACCAAATTGTTCGATAATATGAGCCAGGAACAATTTTTAACCTTTACTAATTTGAGTATTTTCTCCATCTTTTTTTTTCAAGGATTATCAGTCAGATGTATTATTGTTTATTTCTGAAGGTCTTGAACCACAAATTAGTTTTTGGTCTATGGCATAATTTTGTGCATGGACGGTCCTCAGAGTGTGTGAAGGGACAGGTGGTGATGGACAAAGTTTCACATTGGTGTATGTTTAGCTGGGGGGCTGGTTAATTATAATTATACTCAAATATAGCAAGAAATAGTTTATAGATGTTTGTTTAATCCAACACTGTTGTAGTCCACAGCCTCCGTTGCTTGAGAAACATAAACTACATTGCCAAAAGTATGCGTAAACTCATATGTAACTGTTGAACAACTCGGCCCCAAAAGCATGGGCAGTGATAGTTGACACCACTCCAATGTTTGTACGGTAAATATGAAGCTATTGCCAGCACCCCGTTAGTGTAGCGTAACATAAAGACTGGAAACAGTGGGGAAACAGCAGTTGCCAGGCAAACAGTGGAGACTCCAAGTAACTATTCTTCCAGCCAAGAACCATCCCCCCAAAACCATGTCATTTTTACACTTTGCTTTGAACAAATTAAACAAACGAGATATAATGTGTTAAATAGTGAGCTTTACAGTTGCTGGCAGGTGGATTCTGTCACCTTTGGACATGCTAGCCGTTTCTCCCTGTTTCCAACTCCCATTCAGCTACAAGAGTATTAGAGAGCTCGGGTACTGTTGTTGAACGCCTGTCTCGCAATTGGTCGAGTTCTTCCACACCAAACTTGGCATAAACATTTCTTTATGGACCTCTCCTTGTTCATAGTTGCAATGTAATTTTGAAACAGGAAAGGACCTTCCCCAAACTGTTTCCACAAACTTGTAAGCACATTATTGTCTAAAATATCATTGTATGCTGTAGCATTAACATTTCCCTTCATTGGAACTGAAAGGCCGGGCCCAAACCATGAAAACCAGTCCCAGACGAAAAGTCCACTTAGTACACCAGCACCAATTCGGGCATGTTTATGAGAATATGTGTGTGTGTTTGTATCTATTTTAACAGGACTCCAGGTAACAAACCAGGCAGCAGCCCCAGAGGTCAGACCCCAGACGAGACCGGACGCCGCCACGATGCCAACTCCTCTGTTTCTGACTTGGCAAACTCAGTCACCAGTGACATGCTCATGGTAAAACACAATATCAACACAGTATATCTGTAGCTCCATGAGCCACATTTTATTGATACGCCACTAGCTCATCCGTGGTTGGTCTGTTTTTCGCATTGCTGAACTCATCTATATTAAGAGGAAGAAGACTGCTGTCAGCAAAGCCTTTTAAATCATAATAAATGAGATGGCTGAAAGACTTGAATGGTGCTTCCAGATCATCTTTCCTAATCTAAGATCAATAAGAAATAATGTAAAACCTCAAAATAGGACTAATTTGTTACTTATTAATCACCATTGTAAACACTGTTACAAAAGCAAGTTAAATTTGCTTAAATGAAAATTAGCAGTACGTATAAGCCTCCTTTACAATTTATATTCATTATGTCTGAATTGCTTCGTTTTTAACTTGTAATCCTCTTGTTTGATCCAGTTTGAATGTACAGCTTGACAGTTCATTCTTGACCTTGGAAACAGCCGTTGGCAAAACCATCTACACTCAAGGTCCAGTTATTCACAAGTTCTTTATCAGCAGATTAATTTAGCTCAGTATTCATGGAAATAAAGCACAGCATTAGTTCTGGTAGTGCACTGAAGTCACTGTCAGCTGTTTCACACATGCCTCACAATGACTTGCTCAGTTACAGTAATAGTATCATTTTACTTATCAAATGAATTGCTGAGATCTGGGAACATGGCAGCGGTGCTAAAAAGAGGACAGCTGGGGCGAGAAACACAAGCCTTCAGACAATCACGTGGGTTTTAAGCCAACTCCCAGGTTAGCCAAACTTATCTGGACGAGAAAATGAAGGCGTCAAAATTATGATTGAAACTTGCCGTTGTAAACATCACTATTTACAGATAGACCTCCTGGTATAACTTTGACCTACCTTTGCCTGCCAGATCACAGTAGTTACTTTGGTGAGTATTTTGCTTTCACAGGTTTTCATAAAAAAATAAGACCAAAGTTGTAATAAACCAGACTTATCCTTTAAAGTAATTTTGCATAAAGTGTTTACATTTATTTGTCTACCACCTACTGTAAATAATACACAGTGCTGGTTCTGGAGAATACAGTGAGAACAGAAAGCCTACACACTTCAGTTCAATTGAGCGAAGTCTGATGAGAAGTGTTTCCTCCTCCCAAGTCTTTCATCACTCAGAGTACTGTCTCCATCCCACTCAACTCACCCACCTGTAGAGCATCACAGTTAGTTATTGCCATACAGTATCTCAGCTAAAAGAAACATACAGTAATAATCACCTTGAAGTGAGACACTGGGAGGGGAGGGGACATGCGCCTTATTCAGCGAGGTTCAGTAATTAGCTGTGAAAGTACACGCAGTGCCGTGGGTGCTGTGAGAATATGGCAGAGATGGGTTTGAGTAGTATGTAATTATGTGGGTCTCATGGTGTGACTGAGGAATTCACAGTGGTGGTGCTTAATGATAATACTCATTCTGGGCAGTTTTGCCAAAGGCATCTATATATTACACAACCTTCGTTTCATGCTGAAAATACCCATCTAGCACTTTTGAACAACTTGTGCTGCTGAAGGAAAATCCATGGTAGTACATACAGACTTTATTCCATAGACTATATTCAGAAGAAAGGATGCTGAGAAATGGAATTGAACGTCAGAGTATATATACATTCAACTCTCTCAAGCGTTTCAGGTGATAGGGGTTGGGGGAGGATGTCGACATCACATGGTTCTTATCAGGATGTACTCTGACACTGCTTTCGTTTTATCGTGATGCTCACAGAGCCATGGATAGTGTGGCATGAATGTGTCTTTGCCTCTGTGTCATTACACATTTGCAAAGTTTATATGTGCTTTATTTGTTTAAAGATAAGGCAGAGGATATTCGTTTTAAAAATATTGTTATTGTCAACAAATCCCATGAAAAGACCAAAACCAGCAATCTGTTAGTCCCTCTCTCAATACATTTTGACTATCCCAGTCTGTCTGGGGCACTCACCCCCAAGCCCATTCGCTCCTACAGAAGATGTTGGGAATATATACTTTCATTTAAAAAAACAAAAAGGCTAAATAATTGCATAAAACAGTGGAGCACTGTAGCTTTTAGCAAAAGTAACACAAACAAGAATAAATAGTGCATTTGTTGGTGGATTTTCAGCTGCGGATTGATACACATTTTGTGGACTAGTGAGTATTTACAGCAGCAGGATTGCGTATGTGCCATTGACTCAAACTAAACTACAGTGTCCATGTTTATTGTAATGAAAGAACATGTCCGCCAGCGCAACATGTGGCTCATTTTTGAGTTTTTGGACAACAATGGAGGCCAATTACACAGAGGAATAAGCTCTATCTGTCACGTTGAGGCAAACAGGCAAATGGAAAGGGACCCAAATGCAGACAGAAGTGGCAGAATGATGAGTGGTGATTTATTGTCTCTTGGGTAGACAGGCGGCAAACGGGTTACAAGCAGGCAGGTAAACCAAAAGCTTACAGGCAGACAGAACCAAACAGCAATGATGATGAACTGACTCAGATTAAAGGAAAAACACAACTTAAATACTCTCAGGTAGGGGCGAAAGACAGGAAGCAAAATGAGCAGACACATGAGGGAACAGACATATTACAAAATAAAACATGAACCTATAGAAACAAAGCCCAGAAAGAAACAGACAAATTCTAAATAATAAAGGAAATCACAGAACACAAACCAAAAAGTATGACACTATCAGGCTTTAGCTAGACAGACAATACTTATTAGTAGAATAAATTCATTGTTTAAATGAATTTCTTCTTAATTAAAATCACAAGATGTATAAACCTGGTCATGTTTTGTGCTCCAAGAGAATTTGCTTCTGCCGTACGTCGGTTGTTGAGGTTTCAGAAAAAAGAAATTAGAGAAGAGAATTTAAGAACTGAATGAGAAGGGAGGACTCTGGGAAAAAGAGAGAGCTCCCAAAGCAGAAAAGGGGGGAAAGCAATTTAGGCCAGCTGTTGGGTGGAGGACTGCATAATGAAAAGTGATCATATTCAGCATGGAGAATGAGGCTGAGAAGCACCATCTGAAATGTGTAGGAGAATATGGAATTGGATATTAAATTTCTGGATCTGCTCCTTCAGTAACGCCTCTAGCTCCTCCACCATCAGATAACACTATTTAAACTGGATTTCTCTCCCTCCCTCCAGGCCACGCCACCATCACTCACAGGGTCTGTCTACCAACAGATAATCTTCCTTTCATCTCCACACAGCCATGGACACTTTCTGCCTTTATCGCCCAGCAGACAGCAGCCATGTGACATAACATTATGCAAGTTTGCCAGTTAAGAGCTATGTTTTTAATGTTGAAGTGCAGAATTAGTGCCTCCTGTGGATTCCAAGATTCCTATTTAGCGTGATACCACCTGTCAGCTCTTCTGGAAGTGTTTAATCTGTGTGCGAACATGCTGTGAATATATCCGAGATTGACCCAGTGGTCTGATAAAAGTGATGCAATTCTCATTGTACTACAGTTTGAATACTCTTTTACACTCCACTGCGAGTACATTAAGGAACACCTGGTTAAAACAAATGCAGTTTAATACAGTCAGTCAGTCATTTTCTACCGCTTGTTCCCGTTCGGGGTCGCGGGTGACTGGAGCCTATCCCAGTGGCTTCGGGCCTTAGGCGGGGTACACCCTGGACAGTGGCCAACTCGTCGCAGGGCTGACACAGAGACAGACAACCATTCACGCACACATTCATCCACTAGGGACAATTTTAGAGTCACCAATTAACCTAATGCATGTCTTTGGACGGTGGGAGGAAACCGGAGAACCCGGAGAAAACCCACGGTAACACGGGGAGGACATGCAGACTCCACCCAGGGAGGTCGTGGTCTGGTCCGGGATTCCAACCCACGATCGAATCCCGGACCAGACCACGACCTCCTTGTTGGGAGGCAGTGGCGCTAACCGCTCTGCCACCGTGCACCCCAGTTTAATACATCAGTCCTGAAATAAATCCTACCTTCATGTAGGTTTTTTATTGAGACTGTTTTAGAGGTGTTGATTCAACTTAATGGTAGATCTTGAGAGTTCATTTTTGACCTTGGAAACAGCAGTTGAACAACATTCTCAACTCAAGGACCACTCACTTGTGTTGTTCTGGAGCTTTTGACTTTATCACCGGCCTCATCAAGCAAGTGAGTTTGCTCAGTTGCTATGAAACTGTAGATGTTATTATATAATAGACACTCATTAGTTTACTCTATAGTGAGCAGTACATTAACATTTCAGACACTTATGAATCAAAACCATTTTGCATCATCACTGACAGAAAATTCTACTTTATCGCATCTGTAACAGACAACACACGCTACTTTTCAGTGTCCACTTATGCAGTAAGTCACACATGGATGAGTCCTAGAGGTGCTAAGAATCATGGACAATTTGAGCATCAGTTCATTGGAAACTGAGCAAACTCAGTCTCCTCATGAGGAATGTGTGATGCAGTCAAAAGCTCTATAACCAGTGAGTAAGTAGATCTTGAGTTGTGATTGTTTTGTCAACAACTTTGTGGTCATTTTGGAGGCTGCAGATTTGAGCTGCTGTTGATTGTATTGTGTTATACTTAGAGGTGTTTTTAATATTTTGCCCACCTCATTTATCTGTATCACAGAAGGTAGACCAAATATTAGACCTCTTTCAAGTACAATTCAACAACACCACAAACTACAACCATCAATAAACAAATGGTAACTGAGTGTTTCTCCTGGTTTACTTAATATAAAGTAATAACTTTAAAGAGGAAAAACTAATCTTAAAGGTCCAGTATGTAACATTTAGAAGGAGCTATTGGCAGAATAAGTATGTTTTCATTAGTGTATAATCACCTGAACATATGAATCATTGAGTTTTCTTTACCCTAGAATAAGCCATTTGTATCTACAGTGGGAGTGGGTCCCCTTCCAGGGAGGTCGCCATGTTGCACTGCCATGTTTCTACTGTAGCCCAGAATGGACAAACCAATCATTGGCTCTAGATAGGGCCTTTTGCGTTTTATGTGAGTTTCGCGGCCCCTTTCTCTTACACCCTTGGAATGGGAGGAGTGGTATTCAAATAGTTGCAAACTGCAATTTTACCGCTAGATGCCACAAAATCTGACATACTGGACCTTTAAGTGAAATGTGATTCGGTCTTAGCTTATAATTTATCTCTGTTCACTGTAACAATGAATAATTTTCTCCTCCAAGGATGTGCGCCTGAAAACCCAGTGTGCATATCTTATGAATCTAAACTTCTACTGTTTAATTTCTTCTTTCAAAATACAGCAATGAACCGGTAATAATAAACCAATGAACACTGCCTCCATTACAATGTAGCTAAAAATCACCTAGAGTAGAATAAAAAAATAACCAAACATGTATCTCCTCTTCCTCCTGTATCTCTTAGCTGTCTCCAGGTTCAGAGGAAGATGATCATGAGGGTCCAGTGTGTGAGAAGCTGGGTCGTATTCAGTTCAGTGTTGGATACAGTTTTCAGGACTCCACCCTCACTGTCAAAATTCTCAAGGGCCAGGATTTGCCTGCTAAGGACTTTTCCGGCACCTCTGATCCGTTTGTCAAACTCTACCTGCTTCCAGACAAGAAACACAAATTGGAGACGAAAGTCAAGAGGAAGAATCTAAACCCCCACTGGAATGAGACCTTCCTGTTTGAAGGTTTGATGGAGGAAGCTTTCCTAATACCTTAAACATGAACTTAGCAATGTTCACAGCACATGCAGGCACTCTTAAGCTTCATATTCTTTTCTATGTGCTTCACTGTGACTTTTTAGGACTGTGTTGTGTCAATTTCTTTCTCAGGCTTCCCCTATGAGAAGGTGGTCCAGAGGACACTATACCTGCAGGTTCTCGACTATGACCGCTTCAGCAGGAATGACCCCATAGGAGAGGTGTCCGTCCCCCTCAACAAACTGGACCTGGCCAACATGCAGACTTTCTGGAAGGAGCTGAAACCATGCAGCGATGGCAGTGTGAGTAAGAAGGAAAGGAGTAGGGAGGAGGGGAAAGAGAAGATGGGACGGAATGTAATGGGTGATGTCATTCCTGGCTGCCGTGATGCTCCCAGGGGAGATGTGGCAGCGTGCTGGTTGGTGGGAGAAGAGATAGAAGGGAATATGGAGACGCTGACAGGTAGACAGAGAGAACACAGACAGCCAGAGGAAGAAACAGAAACACACAGTAAGCAACAGAAGGGAGAACAATGTAAAAAGGGGATGAAAAAGTAAACAATTCTGCTGTTGTTGTGTATGATTTCTCCAGGGGAGTCGAGGGGATCTGCTGGTGTCTCTGTGCTACAACCCCACAGCCAATACCATCACTGTGAGCATCATCAAAGCCCGCAACCTCAAAGCCATGGACATTGGAGGCACTTCTGGTATAAATGCTCCTTCATCTCCCATGTCCTTTAATCGATGCCTTTCTACATCATTGCTGCTTCAAAATGAAATTATGTTTTTTGTTCACCACTAGAAAATGACCTGATAGCTCCATGATAAAAAAAAAATCCGTGATAGCACACAAACTAACATTGCGTTCAATTATAGTAAGCAGGAATGCGATGTTGTGAACAGCATGAAAACTGGCATATTTTCCTCTCCTCAGACCCCTATGTAAAAGTGTGGTTGATGCACAAGGACAAGCGTGTGGAGAAGAAGAAGACGGTGGTAATGAAGCGCTGTCTGAACCCTGTTTTCAACGAGTCCTTCCCCTTTGACGTGCCTGCCCACGTGCTGAGGGAGACCACCATAATTATCACTGTCATGGACAAGGACAGGCTCAGTCGCAATGATGTCATTGGAAAGGTATCTCCTTCCCTTTTCTTCGTTTCTTCTTCTCTTCCTCTGACTCTATGACAGACGATCAGCAGCTGATCACTGAGCCAGTCTCTACTGACCCCTGCTGGAACATGCAGACCAGTCTTCTGTTTTGTAAATGAATAACACAACAAATGAGAAGAATTGAAAAAACTTCATTTTGGGTGTGGACCAGTTGGTTTTATTTAGACTTACACCAATGACCAATAAGCATGGCATGCAAGCAAATGCAGGTGCATGCTGTTATATGTAAATACAGTCACCTCCTAAAATGTACATTTCAGATTTTCACAAAATGTAGAAGGTGTGTCCAAATTCCCCTAACTATAAATGGAATACCCTTTTTGACTTTGATATAGGGCACATTGTATTATTGTCCATTTGTTGCCTGAACATTTCAGTTATGATTCATCTGTGAAGTATCTGCTTGTCTCTAAGAAAAAAACATCTATTGTCCCGAGGTGAAGATTGGCTAGAGAGGAAAAAGTTACATTTGAATGTTTAGGTTGCTGTGTTACAAATACATGTGTGTTGATGTTAAGGGTCTGTTATTTCCTAATTATTTCTCTAGGTTACGCTAGCTCAACAATTAATTGGAATTAATTCATTGGAAGTTCACCAATTTAAAACTGTCTCTGCTTCAGCTGTAATTATTGCCAAATTAAATTGCTCTTTTCAGGAAACTTTCTAGGAAATTATTAGGAATTTACAGACCCCTCAAATAAAGCATTGCCCTAGTTTATGCTATTCCATTATTTCATCCATATCAATTTTATCCCATTACTGATTCATATAGTACTCAACTCTAACCACATTAGTCCCAATTCCTTGTGAATTGAAACCAAATACCCACTTCTCTACAAGTATAGATATACACTGGAGAATAGAGCTCTGAAACAACTCATACATTTATAATTTATAATTTTCTAAAATACTGGAAAGACCCCAAAGCTCAAATCAAATCGTCAAAGAATAAACTTTGAGACATTGTGCTCTCTGCCATTCACACACATCTATATTAATTGCAGGTGCTCTACCTGTTGCCACCCTAACCACATATATTATATGCCTACACACAGCAGTTATAATATGTTGCTTATTATACCACACTCATAAATAACTTGAAACTGGTTGGAGGACAATGAAACCTTCTGGTGACATGTTCAGATCTGGAGTTTCTTCCTACGTGAGAATTACCTAAAGACTCTGTGTTTGATCTTAATTAGTGTCAGCATTAGCCTTTCTCAGAGTATTTCAGAAAGTGAAGAAATCTCTTCCCCTAATGGCTCTTTTTCTGCCCTGGATTTGAGTTAAATTCTGATTACAGTGGCAGGCCTAGTGGTAAAAGAAGGGCTAGACTCAAAGCTAGGTTAGGTAACGTTGGAGAAACTAGCAATAGACAGCTAGATTTTGAAAGTATCCAACTGAAAAAAATACCACCCCCTCCCTTTAGGCCCCACTCCAAAGCCACTGCCCCGAAACACATTTTCATGCGCAATGAGTGCACGGGAAAGAGTGCGCGCAGGTGGACAGGCCAGCCAATCATTTCATTCGGGCTGAATGAAATGATGGATGGGCTTAGTACAACCACACATACTGGATTTTTGTTCAATTCTTTTTCAGAGCCTTTGATTTTTTGATTGCTGTTGGGATGTATAAAGGGACAAATAAAGGTCCCTGTGTAAATTAGTTACATTGACTCTCTCTTTCTCACAGATTTATCTTTCATGGAAGAGTGGCCCTGCAGAGGTAAAACACTGGAAAGACATGATGGGTCGTCCTCGTACTGCCGTGTCCCAGTGGCATGCTCTCAAGGCCTGAGGAACCCAGCGACCAACCTGCCTACAGTGTTTTTCCCCTCAGAATTCAGCATCAGCCTCTCAGCCCCTGCCTTCAGCACATATCCTCTACTCCCTAACTGCAGTCTTGGGCTGCAGACAATGTGTGTCATCTCTTTGTTCTCAGGCCTCTTTGATATCCTCTGCCCTCAGTCCTTGTGACACCATCCTTAAATTTCACCCGTGTTAAGTTCTGATTCCCACCTGACCCCCTCTCATCCCTTTGTCTGAACTTAAAAATGTCTTTAATGTTTTTACACACTTCCTCTTTCTGCCCTCTTTCTATGACATTTGTTTTTTTTTTCAAGATACCCCTCATTCTCTCCCCTACCTTGTCAACCACCAGTCTTTAGCATCGAAGCAGTACCTCTTGCCACCCATTAATACAAACTACTGACCAAAAATGGATCAAACTGATATTCCAACCATCCTCTGTGGTGGCAAGACGGGCTGCGTTCACACATGCACCTGAGTGTGAATGGCGCTGACCTGTTTAACCAATTTAATACCTACATCTGGTGTTGCAGTGAGGAATCTTCCACTCTGCTCCTCGCCTCTTTGTTCAAGTCGTCTCCGTTACTACCACCATTCTTCCATACTTTTAAAATGCCTGGAAAATCAGGAAAACCGACACAGGCAATGGAAAAGTGATGGGCTGTATTTAAAATGGAATTAGACTAGAATTGGACTCATTGTCACTCATTGTTTGATCTTTTTCACTCTTTCTCTGGCACCACTGTAATAATTCTCCCTTGGCTGGAACCCTTCGTTGTCTGTGCGTGCTGTGGGTGATGTGCTGTAACCCCAAATTAAGTTCTTCAGCAAAAAAGAAAAAAAAAAATGGATATGAACAAGAATATTAAATGCTGGTCCAATAGGGGCAGGTGTCAATAAAAAAAGTTCCTATCTTCTTTGAAAAGAAATCGCAATGGACATAAAAAAAGAGTAAAGTGATCCATGTTGTGTTCTATTTTTTTCATTTTCAAAAGAACTTAGAGAATCAACATGTTCTTCCAGACATAGAAAATAAGCAAAAAGCCAGCTTCCATAAGTGCGGAAGTGTGGGTTAATATGTGTGTGTGAGTTTGTGTGTGTGAATGAGGGAGCATTTAGGACTTGCACAGCTAAATTAAAGATATTGTTGAAAACAGCATTACCCTAGATAATAATGGTGAAAATAAGGTATTGTTAGTATTTGTGGTGTTGAAGTTAGCTGAAGATGTGGGGAGGTCACTAAGGTTAAAGGGTTTGTCCAGCCAAATCACAGACACACATAAAGTATTTCCTAACGTATCCCTGGTATCAAGCCAGGCAGATAGTTTCAGATATACTGGATATATCATGAGTTTGATCCCCTAGAATCACTACTGCCACCCCAAATACAAAGGATTTCCTTGTGGTGCTCACTGCATTTGAAATGGCTTTTGAAAAATTCAACAGCAGCTTGTGTTTCCAGAAACAATACTCTGGTTAATCGGATAATCCACAAACCTCTCAGTGAATGGTTTTCATTGGGAAATGAACAACTCGGTGAAAACAGCTGACGGCACATCTGTCCTCAACAACATCAATTTTTTGAGCACTACAAACACAATTCCATTTACCTCAATCACATTTTGGTGGTGGGAGAAGTTACCACTAGGGTTAAGTTGGAAAAACATGTTTTTGTTTTCATGACAAAAAAAACATAATTCAAGGTCCCCTTACGAGCTTTTTACTACTTTTTTTCAACCACATCTCACAGTTTTCCTTGCACACAGTGGCATTGTGCCAATACACATCAAGCCCCAGACATTAGTGACAAGGCGAAAAGTTACAACCTTCCATAAGGAAGACCAAACGAAAATCATTGGAAGCAAGGACCACACAGTTTCACCACGCAAGCCAGTAACTGAACAGTCTGTGTTTCTTTCCACCGTGAGATCTTGGATTCAACTGAGCAAACTCAAGAGGACCATGAGATGCAGTCAAAAGGAAAAAGCTAGAAAGTGGACCTTGATTTTAGAGTTTCTTTTTTTGTCAAACTACACTCAATATTTAGTGATTTGGGTGAACTGACAATTTATGAACCAGGTAGTAAATGACCTTATGAGGGTTACACATGGCAATATGTTGAGAAATCAGATGTAGATGAAGTCAGTCAATCAAAATGCACTATCTCTGTCACCCATTTTACAGTGTGTCGAACACTTGCATTAATCTGTGCATAAAACCTGAAACAGGCTTTACAGACCACTATAAACCTTTTCTTTTGCCATTTTTTCAAAGCACTATGAGCCCAAGGGCCGGATTTTGTGTTGTTTTGGGTGTTTTTGAACAAAGTACAAGTCAGTCTTCCAGTTGTTTGATCCACTGCCTGAATGTGGCCTCCCCCAAGTCTCATATACACATGTGCTGATTGGATGAATGGAAACAAATTACAGTAATAATATCTGGGGGGGGGGGGGGGGGTCTTTTTCCTTTCCACTGTCTTTTTTTCCGGGAGGTGTGTTTGTTTTTTTTTTTGC
>CM022485.1:15024581-15062515 GCA_011952105.1 Coreoperca whiteheadi
AGGGTGGTGAGGAGAAGTGGGTGTGGGGGGGGGGGGGGGGGGGGGGGGGGGGGGTCTTTTTACATTCCACTGTCTTTGTCTACTGGATGTGTGTATGTGTGTTTGTTTGCACTGTGGGTGAGTGTCAATATTCGAACTTTAGTTTGTGTGATTGTATTTACTGTGAGTCCCTCTGTGTGTGTATATATCTGCACTGAGTTCTATTTTGCCAGTTTAATACAGAACAACATTGTTTACCGTTTTTATTCTGTATGAAACAATCCAGATGTACAAAGAAATATGTTTTTTTAAAAGTTGTCACTTCTTTAAGAATCACTGCACTTGTTGACGACAATGCTGGAACAAACCTCTCTTCATAGCAGGGTTATTTTTCCTCATGTGTGATTTAAAAGGACGTTTGGTTTGGGAGGAGGCAAATCTGTTATACATGAGCTGAGAATGAAGGTCAAAAGAAACAAACAAACACAAACAAGCTTTACAACAGCCCTAGATAAAACCCACCTCCTTTGACTATCATCCAACAGATTTTTAGTTCAGACAGAAGCAGCTACTCACATTTTGTCCTATCTGTCCTTCTAATCTGGTCCAATCTGATTCACCAAAAGACCAAACAAAATGAAGAGTGACACCTTAACATCGCAGCTGACGTTCCCCCAAAACGCCCCCGTCGTGCACACATGCTTTCTGGCACAAAGTGTTCAGTGTGTGCCTTATAAACCCTGCCACGCCTTGCTCTTCATACCATATGCACTCCCTCTCCAAGTGTTAGGGAGGTGGGGGGGGAGGAAAAAAAGGTGAGACAGGAGATAATCATCACCTTTTTGCATCACTGTTAGCTACGTCTCAGGTCAGAGCAGAGCATCGGAGCATCCCAAAATAACCAGGAACATAGTCACCTGTCTGTCCTGACGGCCCTGTGTGTTAAACAAGGCATTGTTTGGAGAGTTGCTGACAAAGCGTTACATTCCAAAGGCTTAGTGAAAGTCACTTTAATCAATGCAGGTTAAATATTGTTTAAATAACAGTCAGGGTTTGGTATATTTTAGTTTTAAGAAATCGAGCTAGATTTGTTTGTCTACACTCTTCACTGGCCAAATACCATAAACTGGTAAATTGTACTGGACAAGCTCGCATTTCTGATTTAGGGCATTCTGCATGAGACAAAGAGAGGTTAACCAGCAACATTTTAATTTATATACTGTATAAATGATTGTGAAGTGTCATGTATGAAAAAAAAGAAAAAAATCATCAGTATTTACTGGGGTTGTTGATATCTGTCTGTCCTTGGTATCACTCAGCCCCCTCTTTCACTCCCTTTTCTCTTTGTAGTTACACATCCGTGGGGTGCACAATGTTAAATATCAACCATTTATTTTTTTGATATCTGTACAGTGTATATAAAAATATAAATGTGTATATAAAACAAAGATACTTCTGGTATTGTTATGAATTTTTCAGAAGCTTGCTTTTATTATTTCCAAAAACAAGTCAAAGCAAATATTTGTTATTTCAAGCCATAATTGTATTACAACAAAAAGGTTTATTCTGTTTAGTTGCTTCTACACAAAGGCATAGGTGTAAGAAGTACTCAGAACCTTTGCTGAACTAAATGTACCATTTTGAAATTGAAATAATAATTTTACCTCGAGCAATTATTTAAATGAAACATTTGAAAATTTTAGACTAGAAACTACTTATTTCCGGTTAGGTATTTCAGTCTTTCTGCTAACATCAATAAGCAAGGGGTCTCAGCTAGACGCTGCTTTTTGTAATTGGTCACAAGCCAGAAAGGTAAGGCAACTCTGGTTTAAATCTTTATAAATACGTGATATTTTCTAAGCTTATCATGTGTTTTTTTAATGTAAAATCCTAACCTGAAATGTAACTAGTAGCTACAGCTACCAATGTAGTGAAGTAGAAGTATAGAGTGGCATAAAATGTAAATACTCAAGTAAAGTAAAACTTTCTCAGTTCAGTCTTATTTTGGATGTTGATAACATCAACTTTGTTTGTAGAAGTTTAATTGCAAATACATGAACCAACTGATAAAGCCACAATTATTACAGACACTGCTTGAAATACACAGTCACATTTGCTCTCTATTTTCCTCTCTCTTCCAGCTCAGGCAGAAATAATAGGGCCAAGATTTTAAGTGTAATTAACATGGATCTTTAGAATTGGTGCTGATCGCTAGAATTAAGGAAATTGCCTTCTCAATCGCCTACTCTGCCTCCTACACATTACGTTTCACTGCATCTTCGACACAAGATAACATCTAAGAGGAAAAGCTGTGTGTGTGTGTGTGTATGTAATGTTGAGAAAGGCGGTTTAATTTACCAACTTATCTAACATCCTCAAAGTTAAACCTGGCAGAAATATCTCTTACTAGTGAGAGCCGTTTCCCTTTGCGCGCCTCTGCTCACGACTCTCCAGCAAACATGGGAAGACAAGATGAAGGCTGGAGATGCTGGTGGTTGTGGAAAGAGGGAACAAGAGAGCATGAGATTGAAATTCCAAGGGAGCAGAGGGTGACGGGATAAAACAGAGAGCCGTCACGACACAGGAAACAGTAGTGGAGGATGACAGGAGCACTGGGCTACAGATAGGCACAGTGGGTGTGCGTAGGCAACTGATGAATATACACTCTAAACAAGCCTCAGAGCTATAAAGATGTGAATTTTGTTCCCCCTGCACATGGGATCCACAGGTGGCATCTTTTTTCTTCAAAGGCAGGGACTTGTGAGAGCCAGCAAGGGTCACATTCAAATACATTGTAGTGTTTAGTGTAGGACACAGGCACAATTAGGTGATTTTATTCAAAATCTTTAAATTCCTGGTTTATTTTATTCATTAAGATCAATGGTGAAAGAAGTATAGATATTTTACTTACTTGTACAAGTACAACATGTAAAATGTCTCCTTTACAAGTAAATTTCTTGCATTCAAATGACTACTTAAATAAAAAGACTCAAGTATTAGCTGCAAAAATAATCAAAATGTAAAAATAAAAAAAACATGGCCCCCTTGACTGACATGTATTATTATATATTACATTGTTATATATATTATTACTAGATAATTAAAATGGATACGTCAATGTGTATGCAGCATTTTACTGTTGTTGCTGATTGAGGTGGAGCTAGTTGCAGTGGTTCCCAGCCTAGGGGTCTAAGATAAATCTGAGGGGTCATGAGATAATTAATGGGAGAGAAAAGAAAAAAAAAAGTAAGTTCTGCAACACATTTGTATTCATCTTTTAGACTTTTTCCTAATCGTTGCTCTTTTTTTTTGTGAAATATTGGATAATTGTACCTTCAGGCTTTACCTACTGTAATGTCACTTTGGTGAAACTACTAACACCTCATAGACAGCTGAAATATGACAGGGCACCAAATAGTCACTGCTACATTGTAAGGGGTCACAGGACAAAAATGTTGGGAACCACTAGTTTAATCTTGAAAAATGCACTGTATTTTATAAGCATATCATATATTTTTATATGATTATATATGTAAAATCTTAAAAGTAACTACAGCTGTCAAAAAATGGAGAGTAAAAACATATGAGGAGTAAAAAGTACAATATTTCCCTCTGAAACGTAATGAAGTAGAAGTAGAAAGTGCAAATAAAGGACAAGTACCTGAAATTGTGCTTAGGTACAGTACTTGAGTAAATGTACGAAGACCGCTGATTCCAATTCATGGTGCGACAGATGGCTGAAGAGCAAAGAACACACAGAGGGGAACCCTTCTGACATCACCTTGGTCTATTTTAGGACCAGCTGAGAACATACAAATTCAAGGCTGGGATTCTTACTCAACATATTTTCCCTTGAAAGTGGCGAGAAATAAAATACACGTCAACATTTGTCTCACATCTGTAAGACTGCCGTGTTTGTCTAACACCTGGGCAGTGGATCATGTGTACATTATTATTCTATGGGCGTACACAAGCGTGCTTGTCATCTGTTTTGAGATTCTGTGCACATCTCCCGGCCAGAGGGCATTTCCCTTCTGCTCTCAGTACAAGGTTCCATTGAACTGACATGACACACAGCCAGGCAAGATATTTTCCCCATAGCCAACACACACTGATCCGGTGGTGGTGGAGGAGATAATTATAACCTTGTTTACATGGCTTTAAGCAAAAATATATGTGGTTTAATTGGAAACTCGGCTTGACAGAAAATTTCACAGATGCTTTTTCCTCATAAAAGTTGTAATAAAAACTCACTGCCTACTCCCTGGCTAAGCCCTCTTTCATCCTTAAATGCAGTCATGTAGTAACGGTAAAGGGATTTTTTTTTTGTTTTTTCCCGGCATCTTACACCTCAGTTTTCATCATCTATAAGTCACTGCGTAACGGTTTGAAGTTCATTCAAATAAATATATGACAGCTGTGCACTGATATCTTCACATTGTATCCTACATGAAAAAGAAGGCATGTGAGATAAATGTGGGTTACGGGTGAGCCATTTCCCACAGAGATCTCAAGATCAGCAGGAGCTTCTATTTGGAAATCGCTGAAAATAAGGTGATCTGCTTCCATCTGGTGTCCATGTACTGATATTGCAGGGAACACAATCATCACGTAATAAAAACTGTTCAGTGACAATCGCGGCCACCTCTAGAGTGTGATTTAACTCTCTGGTACATGAATATAGTAATAAAAGATTTGCCATTAAGCAGCCAATAATAGTAGAGCATCAACATGTAACCCATAACGTCTGTAATAGGCACAGAAAAATAATTAAACAGAAACAAACCATAACAATTCAACAAGTTCACTAATGAGTGAGTCAATGTGTTTCTGTTTAATTGTCTAGTATAGAAACAGATAATCACCTTGGATCTATTTATCAAAGTTGGTTCCTTCAGTATGCACATTGAGCAGTTTTAATTTACAGTCTTGAATCACACATTTACACTACAATTAGTGTAAAATATTCAGAACAGCGTCCTAATATTGTGTTGCACTGAAATCTTCTTCTCGCTATAATAACTGATTGGAGTTAACAGAGGAAATCGTGTGCCGAGGCTTTCATGGCAGGAACATTTCATGGAGAGGTGTGTGGTACTGTGTTTAAGTGTTCTAAATATTTTGCACACTCTGTTGTGTATAACTGGAGAAACACAGCTGACTTCTGAAGGATTTTTTTTTGGTGGGTTATAACACTCTTATTTCACCCGGCACCCCACTTAAAATAAGTCTCTGAGGAGGTCCAAAGGGCCTCGGACCTCATTGACTCTCCTTTTCCAGGTACTCCAAGCTGGGCGCATCTAACCTCTGTTCATGGTTGCGATTCTTTGTGAACTCCTTCAGCATATCCATGACCTCTCCTTGGTAAACGTCAGGGGTGGGGTGAGCTTCTGTAAGCAAAAAGAGAACAGGTTTTAACTATTTTGTGGCGCGGCTGTGGCTTGGGGGCAGAGCGGTCGCCTGCCAATCGGAAGGTCAGCGGTTCGATCCCCCAGCCATGCGTCGAAGTATCCTTGAGCAAGATACTGAACCCCAAAATGCTCCCGGAGCCGCGCCTTCGGTTTGTGAATGTTCTCATGTGTAAGTCGCTTTGGATAAAAGCGTCTGCTAAAATGACTAAATATTTTAAATGTCCAACTTTAAAGTCTTAATTGGGGGAAGAGGGGAAAGCAAAGTGAGATTTCAGATTCTTTATTTTACACAACAATAGCAATGATGAGACAGATGGCTGAAAAGCAATGAGCACACAGAGGGGAGCCCTTCTGACACCACCCTGGTCTATTTTAGGACCAGCTGAGAACAAAAAACTGAAAGGAAAGATATTTTGCTCCTGACGATAATAAGAAAGAAAATGCACATCAACGTTTGTACTGGTTTCATATTAGAGTAACGGTAAAAGGCAACTGTGGTCCTTCAAGGACAAGAAACGATACAGCTTCTCTGTAGAAGACATTAGATTCTTGTGCCCCATAATTGTAACGCCTTCCTCTAACAGTATAGAGCTCGTTCAAGGCTTCTAAATGAGAGACTTGGGTGTATGACCTTGGAAATTCTCTTGTTTGCTCATTTCAAGATGGAAACCATCTCAACGAATAACTTAGTAAGAGCATGGTTATTTGTTTCAGTGAAGTGAGGCTGCCTGTTTTTATTTGGTTTTTCAGACTTGCGCTGCCAATTGGATGTGTTGATGCTGTTCTCACACAGATTCTGTTGTTATGCGTGACGGCCCTCCTGCTTTACCAGGGCCTGCTGTGTGCGTGTATGTGTGTTTTCCTTTCTCTGTTGCTGCTTGTGTTTCCTGCAGGTCCTGGTGGGTGGAGGTAATTTGGGCAACTGGAAGCACCTGGCCAGTCTCCCATGGGTGCTTAAGACCTGGCTGTTCAGTCTGCGATCATTTCCTCTGGCATCGCGTTATTGTTTGGTTGGCTAAGTCGTTCAGTGTGAAATTGCGTCTCTCCCATTTTTGTCACGGTTCATGAGCCGGGTCATGGCGTGCGCAACAAGACAGACACATAACTGAATCAAATTAAGAGAAAATTAGGAGAATAAAATGGTAAGTTATACTGGGACAGTGAATGAGCTCCCAGAGTGAAGTCTGAGCCAAAAGAAAGGGTAAAAAAAACAAACAAGAGCATCAGATTTTAAGTTAATTTGTAAGCAGAGCTGGGATTTCATTATTTCTGCATCAGCAGTAATCAGTGATTGCCAGTTTTTAAAAAAAACAAGGTATTTTATAATTAATATACCCACTGGAGTTTTCCACATTTTGTTTTTACAGACTGTATTGACAATTAGAAAGTCTGATTTATTTGCCACTGTTAACACACGAAAAAAAACAAGTCAAAGCAAATATTTGTTATTTGCAGTTTGTATAAACATAAATATTGCATTAAATGTCATTAAATATTCAAACATTTTGCAGTGAGAATCATAAGCATATCCAAATTCACTTCATTGTCTGAAATGTCTCTTGACTGGAGTCGATCTGTTGGGCGGCTCACTAACTTGTGATTTGCTTGAATTTATTATGTCTACTGCACTGTATGAAATTGTACAGGCAATATCCCATGTCTGAGGAGAACCTTGTCAAAGAAAAAAGAACTATTCTCTCACCTGTTGCCCAGTAGTAGATGTCCCAGTCATTGCTTGGTTCATTAATCAGTCTGTCATACTGCTGCAGCTGGTTCTCGCTCATTGTGTTCAGGTATCGCTTTGCAAAAAGGCTGCAAGAGAGATGGAGAATTAGTTGGATACGGAGTCTTTTCTCTAATTGGAAAGTCATACCTACTGCTAATTATCTGACCAGCTGGTGAATGGACTGCCCACTAGGGACTTCTTCATTGGGCTCCTTCATGTTGCATTACTGCCTCCCCACTACCTCCATACTCTAAAATACTTTTCACACTGATCTCTAATAATCCCAGTCTCTGTAGTTTTGTAACCTCCTTTCTACAGTATGCTTCCTACATGATATGTCTTACTGTTCCTGCCTCCTGACACTGCTTTTAATGACCTGTGGGATGTTCTCCTATAATGAAAATTGTGCTGTTAAGATTACTATGTCCAGTTCTCATTCTTGCCTGCTCTTTCCCCATTGTTACGCCTATGTCTCATCACCCCCACCCATTTCTACACTCTGAACTTAAATTAGAAAGTGGGCAACAGGTAATAACTCAAAGAAACAACAAAAGAAACTTGAAACGTTGGTCACACAAACTGATCCCACACCTGTACTGTAGTGGGGTGGGGTAAAATTAAAAAACCATCACCAATATGGCGAGATGACAGACACACAACAGAAAAACCGAAACGATTTGACAACCTGAGCAAAATGCAGTTCTCCAACATGCCCCTCTTGCGACTCTCATACAGCAGACGGCGCCTCTTGACGTCAGTGGGCTCGCCGGACTTCTCCTCCCAAGGGGGCAAAGCGATCTCAATCAGGTCACCCCTGGTGTCATCTGGTGCGTCGCCACGGTAACCGCGAGACGATACCAGCCCTGTGACCCCTGGTCTCCAAGCTGCCTGGCACACCCCTGCCACCAGCTGAAAGACAACAAACACACATGTCTGAACAAACACTAAACCTTGTATTGCATTTTATCATCCAATACATGTGATGAGTCAACTGAGACTCACAATCTGGTCAAAATTAAATCAAAGGTTTTAGGGACTTTGTTTTGCTGAATTTTACTATTATGTTATGTTTACTGTGACATGATCCAGTCATTATTATTGTGGTATTATTCCCCCTCTCTACCTGTCTTTCCAAGGAAATGCTTAACATATCCGGCTGGATATGCATCTGTGTGTCTCCTGTGGTGTTTTTGGTCATCTCTGTCATCACTCCTTCTACTTTGCTTACTTGTTTAGTTTTTTTACACTAGGAGATTGTTTGTGGCTTAGATTCATTCATTCATTGGCTGACAGTGCAAAAACACAGTGAAATGAATAAATGTTAAGAATAAAGCTTAAGATAAGGTAACACCAGGCATAAGTATCAAATCGAGCTAAAAATCTTTTTCCTTTTACTAATGTAGCTTACGGTGTTATCCATTAAATAAAGATCACAAACTTGAGTAGAAAATGTAAAGCAGTACATCGATAGAATCAGAAAAAGAGAGCGGAGCAGAGGGGAATTGCATAATATCACAAGCTGCCCGGTTGTACAACTGTCCTCCAGCGGGACAGCTTTATGCATCCGGGCTGCGTCAACATCAAAAGGCTGAGCAGCACAATTCACGTTTGTTATTTACAACGTTAATAAAGGTTGCTGCCTCATATAATTAAGTTACATCACACTAAAACATTTAAATTAGCGTTACATCTTTAGAAAGTCCTCGACGCGCCGCTAAGGTTCCGACGGCTGTAGCACTCAAACTTCAACCAACACATGTAACGTTACAAACAAATGCAACGTAGACAACTCACTCTTTTCCCAAAAAGGGCCGACAGCATTTTAGCCTTCTTTCTTTAGACGTTGAGAGACTTCTAGATGGGTTGCTTCCTCGCCGGAGAAACGTTACTGTTGACTGAATGTCACGCACACAACAGCAGCACACGGGAAACTAATGAGGGGGGACAGGACACGGCGCACCAATGACGCCATATTGCTAAGGTAACAGTAATGTTTAGTTAGCCACAGGAAATCCCAATTGGCGTCAACGTGGTATAGTTAAGGGTTATTACTAAATGCGCGTATTTTCAGTTGTCTTATATAATCAGTGTAATAGCTAAATGTATTTCCCCCACTCCAGAACTTGAAGGGTCTTAACCATAGGAACTAAATATTGTTTGTTGTTGTTAACGGGTAAAATATTCCTGACGCACTTCAATGTTTAGCTTCAAGCTTAGCAACATTAGCATTTAGGTTAGCTGATCAAAGAGCGAGGTTATAGCACTCAGACACTTTTTGAATGTGCACTAATACATGAAAAGCCGTGCATGTATTTTCAAAGTGTTCATTAAAATATTATTCCTTGACTTATGCCCGCTTGTATTCTCGGTTTGTCATCCTATTTTGTTTTAACGTTAGCTACGGTATCATTTTTTGCGGACTCGAGCAGAACGTTCGCTAACGTTAGAAACAAGGCGTACCGTTACTGTTAACTTAACACATAATATTCAGTATTGACGGTGCACCTGTTGTCGGTATGCACTGATAATACGAGATAATTATCATAGGATAATGTGATAGGTGTGTGCATGTGCGAACTACACTGAAAACAACAACAAAAAGACAAACTAGCCGCAGTGCAATCAACTGGACCATCTTTTAGGCCCACGGGATGGCTGCTGCAAGACCTGCAGCCGGACCAAGCACCTCCAAGAAGGACCTCGTAGATCTTTACAGCGACTTGACTCAGAACGACGAGGTGAGTCTG
Source organism: Coreoperca whiteheadi (assembly GCA_011952105.1). Classification (NCBI taxonomy): domain Eukaryota; kingdom Metazoa; phylum Chordata; class Actinopteri; order Centrarchiformes; family Sinipercidae; genus Coreoperca; species Coreoperca whiteheadi. The sequence continues at coordinate 15,034,445 of CM022485.1, forward strand.
GCGTTTACATAACGTTGTTTTTTATCGCAGCACGGGGGTGTAGATGTAAAGTTGTCGGCCCCATGTTTTGGTGTAGTTTTAAGTGGCCCTTTTCCTTTGGTAGCGTTACCTTTTGTTAGCTGATCACAGATGTTTAACGTCAGAGCTTCTGTTTTTATTTGCAATCAAAATAAAACTAACGTTACAGTCCACGTTTTATTTTTCAGGCTTTCGTAGCCTCAGGTACAATATCACCATCTGCTTTGAACAGCCTCCCTCTTCATTTCGAGTTGTGCTGTCATATGTTCCGGCGCCCAGACCTGTTTCAACCTCTGACTCAGTGGAGTTGATCCAGTGAAAGTACTTCAATCCAGTTTTGTAGTCACAATTTTTCTGCCAACTTCAGATGTCCCCCACAGTAGAAAAAGCAAATATAAATCAGTAAAAACTTGATGTTCTGCCAAAATCCCTGTAGTATTGGGCAATTCCAGAAAATATGGGAATAATCCCCAGCCATTCAACACTTCCTGCTGCTGCTGCTGCTGCTCGGATTTTAATTTCTTCTGGCAGTGTTTTGTTCATTGATGCTCCGTGCAGTGAGATACACGGGATGCACAGCATATAAGATGACTTTGTTGCTTTTTTCCATCCCACACAGGATTTGGACAGAATTGCTGAAGCAAATGAACTTTTTGATGCTGTTCTGACTGGTTCAGTCAATCAGGACAAGACAGTTACTACAAATGTGGCCCCTCCTAAGGAGACACCAGCTAAAGAAGAGGCTAAATCAACAGTGAAAATTCAAAAAGGGGGAAACTCAATGAGGAGACTGTCTTTATATATTGGAAATTTCCCCTGGGTGAGTAATACCCTCTCTGTGTTAATGTTGATTACATTTTTATTGTATTGTCCAATACCATTTCCGTTGTTTTGTCCATGTGGGCTTGCAGAACATTGTTTACATGGAACACAAAAATACACAGAAATAAGTTCCACAATCCCAAGAAAATGTAACAAAATGAGCAGAGAGGCAATAAATGTGCTCAAATATCTTGGATCTGGTTCTAAACTGCACCTGGATTTCTCCTTCAGTCACTTTTTTTCATGTCAGAATTTTCTAATTTCAGGTACTGTAGTATAATGCCAAGTCAAATAAAACATCCCACTGTTTGTTGAAAGTGGCATTGTTGTAGTATGTTGTTAGTTTTCATGGCATAAATTCTTAAACGCTTCTCAGAATGTCTTCAAAAGTGCACCTCTTTTACACCATTTGCCCTCTCTGATGTGCACAAAGGCAACATGTCAAACTGAAGTAATCATTCAACAGAAGTGATAGCTGGTGTACAATACTTTGGTTCAAGACAATTCATTTGAATTTATTGACAGTGATGTTTTTTTGTAGCTTCACTATTCACAACTATATCTGATTTTTGTTTTTTGCCTAAACTCACCACAAAAAAGGCAGTGAAGGGTAAATCAAGAGTTTTGGGGTTTTAACGTCCACTTCCACTCTAGGGGCAAAGAGTGTGGACAAGTGCATATTGGCTGGGGTGAGATTTGGCCTCAGAGGGCACTTTTTTGGATAAGTGGCTTCAATAACCTGTACATCTACTTCGTGGCGTGGCATCTCCTCAATTGGGAAGATTTTCATGTGCAATACACATCTCTTGTCCAGCCCAAAAACTGTTACTGTGATTTCTGCCTTCCAAGGATTCCCAACGCTGGTAGACGCTCCCTTTAAAATGTCTGTTTTATTACAATGTTTGAGCCCAAATTGGCTCAAAACTGTGTACTTTTCCTGAAGTAATAAAATATAAATTTAAAGGGAAGCATTTAATCCTCGTTTATGGTCGTCGCACTGTCCCTGGTGCGAGGGTCCGTGGGCCAAAAGTGACGTTATCGCGCCTTTCGCGTCGGGCCGCAACCTTTCGCGGTGCTTGTTCGTGCACCTCTGACTTTTTATAAGTAGGTGTGCTTTTCATTTCAACATGGAGGCCGAGCAGGTTCGCCTCTACAAACACATCTACGACCCTTTTTTGAGAGACCGCAGGAACAACCAAATTATTCTCAATTCATGGAGAAAGATCGCCACCGCACTGGCAAAAGATAATTGATTTTCTAGGAAAGGTGTTGAAAAGTATGAGGGAGTGCCATGTTTGATAACGTGACGTTCTTCCGGTAACTTTTTAACTTCTTGCTTATTCACATGATAATTTATTTGTATCGGTGAATATTGCAACGGACATCACATTGAGCATAAACTCTGTGCTTGCTCTCCGCTCTGCAGAGGCACGCGTGAGTATAAACAAAGTGTAACACTATTTCTGAGAATGGCAATCATCCTCTACTTCCCAAAAGTTCTCCAGTGGATTTTTTAAAATTTTGCTTGTGTTGATGGAATAGAATGAGCCTCGAGTTTCTCAGTTTTCACAAAATCTTATTTTCAACATCTTGTCAGAAACCCCTGGGTCAATCGTCCCAAAACCTAGTCTGGATCATCTACAGAATTCACTGATCTTAAGTTGTTAAAGAAATTTCGATACGTCTTTCAATTATACAAACCAATCACTTTTTATCAAAATAGCAACAAAATCAAAAGAAAATCAAGAGTTTTGAATCCTGTCAAAAATCAAGCATCCAAACGCTTGTCATCTCACGGACCCCGATCATTGTTTGCTTGGGGCTGTATTTTATAATTAATGTGAAATCATTTTAATGCCTGTGTTTTATTTTTCAGTGAAAGTTTTTTCTGTGCCAATACTTATTTTCAGTGCAAATACAACTTTTTCCAATCTAAACGCTATAATGCCAGTGGTTACTTTTTCAGTTCGCCAAATATTAAAAGGCGCTGTCCTGGCTCCATAAACCTAATGTTAGGCTTAGCACCTGTTTTTAAAGACAGTGAATATTCTAAAACATATCCTAAACAATCTCTCCTCATTACCAAAAAACGTGTCTACATATGAATCTGTTTCTGTCAGTCAGCTCAATTTCTGTTTCTTCAACTGTGGCACGATTTATCAAGATCACAAGTAACTATCTACCGTCCTGTCATTTTCTCCTCCCCTCGTAACAAACCTGCTACTACCTCCAGTGGACATCTGATAATGACCTCACGTGCATGGCTCAAACGTTGGGTGTGAAGGACATCACAGATATCAAGTTTGCTGAGAACAGAGTCAATGGCCAGTCAAGAGGGTGAGTGGTTGCAGATCTAGATTTTATTACATATAAAGAAATCTCCAAAAAATAAACGCATTTCTTGTGAAAGCATTTATTCCCTATTTGATTGTTTATTTTTTCGGTAAGAAAGGAAGATTTTGATTTGATTTGATTTCTGTGACTTAGTGTTGGTAGCCATGCATGTGTTGTTTCTTCTTTTGTTTAATACAGATATGCAGAAGTGGTAGTAACCTCAGAAGAGTCATTAAAAATATTGTTGGAAAAAATCCCCCAATGTGAACTCCATGGGGAAAGGATAGACTGTCGCTTTGCCACTCGCCAGAACCTCACTGTGTTTGAGGACACCGCAAATAAACGTAAGAGCACCACAATCTTAAACAAATACTGTTTAATTTACATCCTATTGCAAAATGTTAGTATGTCTGTCATCTTTCATAAAAACAATGTGTTCTCTGTAGGTATACCCATGCGCGTTAATTCCAAAGATCCTAAGGACTCAGATTCTTCGGAAAAGATTCCCTCATTATTATCACAGGAGCCTAGCCCTCCCCCTGTACCTCCACTTTTTCCATCACATCCACTTGCAAACAGGTTTCCTTCATTACCCAGACCTTTCCTTGGTCAGCCACCCCTTCCCTTCCCACATATGCCGCCAAACATCCCTCCGCCCCCGCTACCCCATTTGTTCCCTCCTCATCCGGTCCATGTTCCTAGCCAACCGTCTCCCAGTCTGCATATAAATCCAGCATTCTTTACCCCAGCGCAAGACGGGCACAGCAGCAAAGCTTACAGCCAGCAAAAGTGAGAACATAAACAGTTTTATATTTATAGCTATCGCAAACCCTAAATACGTGATATGTGTTTTTCCCAGTGAGATAAGATGAAACTTGATAATATTGTTATGGGAAGTCAGTCTTTAAAACAGCAAAAGACCAGGATGCAGAGAGGAATACAAAATAATAGAATGTGTGCAGATAATAAAGTACATGGAACATATTCAAGATAATAAGATTCAAGATTCAGCGTTTTTTGTCATAGCAATTATGAAAAACCTTTTAAGGCAAAATTTAGTAATATTTTGATGTGAAGGTTAAATAATCTGTCAGCTGGTATGAAAACAATCTGTGTATTTTTCAGACACACACCTCAAAGTACAGGTGGAGATTTTGAGGAGCTGATGAACAGAAATAGAGCTGTTGCCAGCAGTGCCATCACCAAGGCTGTGTCTGGAGCAACAGCTGGTAAGTACATCTGATCAGACTCTGTGAAGTGGAAGAAAGAACACAGAACTTAATTAGGCATGTGGAGCAAGGACTGGTGCCAACCTGGGACTGACGGACGTATGGAAGAAATCAAAATAAAAAGCTGTTCCCCACCCCTCTTACAGTGGAATTGGAAAGTAAATAGCTTTAGCCTAATTTTTTTGGTATTTAAGTTATAGAGCATTTCGACAAAAAAATAAAATAAACAAAAGTTAAAAACAGTACATTTATAATGACAAAGCAGACATTTCTTTTTTTGAATAAAACACTGTACTTTACATACTGTGTTTCATTTACATAAGTACTCAGACCCTTTATTCAGTGCAGTTCTCCTTAATTTATTTAAAGTCTTTGAACATTTGTTTTCCAATCTGAAATACTTTTTCCAATTGATAATGCAGGAGACTTGCGGATGGCCATGGAGACTCTATTAACTGCCATTGCCATAATTAAGCAGTCCAGAGTGTACGGAGATGAACGCTGCCAAGCCCTGGTCACCTCACTCAAAGACTGTCTAGTCTCTATTCAGGGCAACCACGGCTACAGGTTTGTGTAATTACGCTTTAGGGCTCTCAGGCATGATGCGTTTTGTTGTCCATACAGAAACTGAATCGGAGGATGGAACTAGCATAAGCTTTCTTATCAGTCAGTATAAAAGAGAAATACACATTTCTGTGCAGGGGCAGCAGTCGTTCCCGGGACGAAGAAAGAGACCGTGACAGGGGTCGTGACAGAGAGCGAGAGCGTGACAGAGAACGTGAAAAAGAAGGTTCTTCTGGTTGGGAAGTTGCAGGAATGTCTCGAAGACGCAGAGAACGCTCCTGGAGCGGCGAGAGGGACAAGGAACGCTCGCGGGAACGGGAAAGGCACAGAGACCACAGAGACCGATACCGCTAACTTGGTAAGCTTCCCTCATAATATATTTACTTTTTGTTCATTTTTATAAATGTTTACTACAATGGCTGCATCAGTACATCACATCCCTTCTCAAATTTAAAACGACTCTTCATCAGACCAGATCCCAGGATTGACTAACTCTTGATGCCCCACCAGTAAATACTGAAGGTGCACCATATATATGCAATGAACTTTTAAGGACATTAAAACTCGAAAGTCTCATCCCTTTGGATGAACTTTATCTTCTATTTTTGGACCTTTTTAGGAGATGTCTGTGATTGTTTCAAATGCAGTGTGTTTCTGCGTGACACTGTTTTATGTCGCCTCTAATCTCATTTTGTTGCCTCATTTTATCTTGCACAACAAATGTAGGAACAAATGTATTATCTTGTGCGCACAAGATAAAAAAATATAATCTAATGGGACTGCAGGGGCTCCATACTATTTCTTCTGCTGTACTCTCTTCCAAAAGAGATGATCTGATTGATCTCAATGAGTCTACCTGATTAAATAAAGGTTTTATGTGGATAAAAAGCTTCAGCAAACATGCTACAAAAATTACTTATTTTATTTCATTGAGTTGTGAGGTAGAGCATTAAAGTGGTTAAAATAACCTTTTGTAATTGTGGCTGAATAGAATACAAATTTGTCAACCTAATATGTACTAAATCACATGCACATCATTTTCTGTGCTTAACATTTTTCCTACAGTGTGAATTTCTTGCCAAACATTGGCTTCAGCCTAAGAGTTAGTATATAACATCCTGTAATTCTCCCTATATTTATTTATATGGCTTGAGAGTGCAGATTACTAGGTTTATTTTAAGGTTTTAAGTAGTATTGGATAAACCGTTTAGTTCCTAGTGCTAGTTCAATGCACCTAATACCTTTTTGACAGATTATGGGTTACGTGGTTCAAGTGGAGGTCAATAAACTAGTTATTTTTAGTACAAAAGTTCTTACTGTGCAATGAACTGTTAAGTCTGCAACCCATTACGTCACCAGACTCTTAATACAGAATCATCACGTTTTTACAGTCTTCTTGTCAGTATGTGTGTATGAATTGACCTATTGTCATGGCTATAACTCGATAATATAAGTAATATAGTGCAGTGAGGTAAAGCATATGCAGAACTTTGAGTGATATATGTAAGAAAGCTCGATACAAATATTTATAGCATTGTATAGTTTTAGAAATCTCAGCAATTGGCATAAAATGCTAGGACAACATGCCACTAAGTAATACTGTAGTTGTAAAGACAATTAACACACATCCTTAGAGGCTCTTGCTATGTTAAGCTGTTGGCCAATACAGTACATAATTCATTTGTGTAAATGTGGTTTTGAAAAGTATGCTTTTTTCCTCTCCAGACTGGCGGAGTTTTTAAGTATGAAGCAGAGCAAAGATAGGACTTTTTGTTTCTGCACCAAGCTGTATACAATTCTGGAGGAATCTAAGGTGAGACTGAAGATGCATCTCCAAAAGTCTAAAGTGTACTTTTTTTGTTGTTGTTGTTCTCCAGTCATCTGTACATACTGGGACTTTTATCTGCTTTAAGAAAAAATGTGATTGTAGATTTGTTGCTGAGATCAGATTCCAATGCTTGCATGTGCGGGAACACCTCTTAACAACTTATATAATACAGTGTGATGTTTTCACTTTCTTTTGTATTAAATCTACAGATTAAAAAACATTACCTGAAAATATAATTCCAGTGTTTTATTTCCTCAGGCATTTAGGCTGTGTTACACCTGCTCACTGAGGACCACAAAGATCTAATAATTACTTATTTGTTTTTTCATCCGGTAAGACATTTAAAAAAAAAAAAGGTATTTGACCTCGGTGAACAATCTGTGAATACTTCTATTTCTATTGATCATTCTGATGCCTTTGCCACGTAATCCGAGACAGTGATGTGATTAACCCAATTTCCCAAAGGTCTTATCTGGGTCTCTTTAATATGTAGACTAATTTTATTCTACCGATAGTTCCTACATGAAACTGCTCACAACAAATCTGGATTATCTGGAATAACCGGATCATGATTTCTGGAAAGAGACGTTGAGTTTTGGCGCTTTGAGCACCACAAGGCCATTTAGTCTCATATTCAAAAAATGCAGACACCTCTATGGCCGATATCTCCGAAACCTGGCAACTGACACCAAAATAATTTGGATGGATTGTAAAGACTAAATACGCCAGTAATACAGGCAACAATGTCATTTAACAGCTTTATTTTAAAAAAAAAACTAAACAAATCATATGTGCACAAATGAATCTTCAAAAAGTATTAACTGTAGTTGGCAACTGTTGTCACACATCAGTTTAATGTTAATCTGTCCATGCCGCAGTTCTTGAAGGTGGTCTGTTGCAATCACTTCTCCAGGGGAGCATAATTCAACAATTTCTCAATAAGATCCACGTGAGAAAGGAGCATCCTCCGACAACAGTATCTCTTCAGGCCCAGGGCATCAAGGGCATCACTTAAGAGGGAGAGGAGGTAATGTTAGTCCTAATGCATGGCATACAGTTCATCGAATGAATAAGTAAAGTGCATTGACATTAGTGCAGACAATAGTCAGGATAGAAGCCTAAATGGCCTCAGGTAATTGCTACTATTCATTTCATCCTAAGTCCCGAATGTAGACAACCCGAAACACTGCATGAAAAGAGCATACCATGTCACAACTGAATAGGCTAAAAGGTTTTTCTATGGTTGTATTTCCACTTGACTGCTGCTAGAAATGTATTTTGATACAGCCGCTCCCATGCAAGTTGCATACTGTAAAATTGTTTTGGGTTTGACTCGACAGTAGATCACTTAAATAGTGAATAAATTGCCACGAACAACAACTACTAGCGACATCTGGAGATTTAACGTTACGTTAGTGCACTGAGAGAAAGCAGCAGGTGTTTATTCATCTCACCCCTCAGTATACTCGGCTTGAAGTAGGCCGAGGTATGCCTCCCACTTGTTACCCACGATCTTCCCGCACGTGAAGCACCGGACAGGGATGATCATTGTAGGACACCTGGGCACAGAGGGACACGACCCTGTCAACATTCATACCTGAGTGTAAAATGTAATGCTAGCAAAATAACTTCCAACACTAATAGTAAGTCGCAGCAGTTCGTCCTCCTGGGTGGTAACGGTAACGTACCAGACAGCGAACGTTTAAGCTAGCGTTACAACACTATTTAGCTTTAATGGACGTGTTTCAGTTGAAAAGATTAACGCAAAATAACGCTTAGTCTTAATATACGGTAGTTTCTATACTTAAGTGATCATTTAATGCTGTTTTTCTCAGTCAGTTGGCAGATTAATACGTAACGTTAGCTAAATCCCATGGTTTAAGCTAACTATAACGTTAGACTGTAGCCACGCGATTAGCACAACAGTTAACGTTAGCCGCTAGTAACATATTGCCGCCACTTAACAAACTGTTGTGTAATAAAACAAAGTCTATAAAAAGGTCTGTACTCACCGTCACCGAGCTAATTTACCTAAAGCTTAAACGTTATGTTATTCTGGGCGAAACTAGCTGCAAGAAAGTGAAGGCAGCTTCCCTCGTTCTCTCCAGCCGCTCCAACAGCAGGACGTCCGGCCCGGATCCTTCAGAATAAAAGCGTAGTTTGCACAAACGTTTACTGATAGGAAACTTGAACAATTTATCAGATACCTCATTGATATAAAGAGGATGGATATTGAAATAACTATTTGAAACATGTCCAAGTATAACGCAATACATGTCAACAGCACCACAAACCAAAGCCTCCAAAATGACCATAAAGTTACCTCAACTCAACACCTCTCTCAAATAGTTTGAACACATGCTGATGACATTTACAAACATTAGCCTATAACCCCTATGAAGGTAGGATTCTGATGCAGGGTTGTTGTATTAGACATCTATGATCAGACCCATGTCTGTGATTTGACCCCACTGGTTTTAACTAGGGCTACGTAGTTGAGGCTTTCGATTAACATCTTACACAGCACCACAACATTTACTCACCTGTTTTATCTTATTTTTATTTTCTATTTTACTCTTTTTAATTGTATTTAAATGTCTTTTTACATTGCCTTATGTTGCTTTTCCATTTAGTCTTGATACCTTTTATGTTTTAGGTAAAGCACTTTGAATTGCCTTGTTGAAATACAAAATAAACCTATCTTGCCACGCTTCACTTCATAAAATGGCAACTGAGTGTAAATTTGCCACATAAACTAGACAAGTTATTTGCCAAAAGCTGCCACACTGTAACTGTGTAGTATGAAAAACTGCAGACGCCCCAAAACAAAACAAACATACCTTTCTGTGCAATGGTGTTTTCACTTATTTTGGCTATACAGACCGCAGAACTGCGAGAGTCTGTACACTACAGACTGCATGGTGTATTGACATCGCCCTCTTGTGAGTTTTGTGGCACCTTCTACGGCAAGTCTAGGCCTATATCTAGCAAACTCCCAGCATCACACAGTTTCCACCTGAGTAGAATCGGCCAGAATGAAGAAACGTCTTTGTGGGTGTGCAGTTAGAGCACAGCAGGGATGACCGAGAATGGCTTTTGCGGGCCAGTGTAGATATTGATAATTAAAAAGTAAAAAATAACCACATAACATTACACACTGACTAAACACATAAATATTTTAGCAAGTATTCCTCAAATGTTGTTATTGGAGTGATTAAAGACATGATCTTACAGTTAAACCATTCATTTTGTTGTCAAGATAACTCAATACAGTAGCTCACACCCTGAATTTAAGTAAATTGAAACTATGTTGTTTTACTGTTCATGAACATGAAAGATTTAATTTGCCAGTGGATATTTTTCAGGTGATTATACCTGTACCTCCAAATTGTTAGCTTTCAAACATTTTAGAAAAACAGCCTTGAGTTTTGAGGATTGTGCTTGTGGAATCTTCTAAGGGCCATACTAGCTTAGTAAAAATGTGAAATGTGAAAATCACCTTATCTAAAACTCTTCAAGACTGTCATCCAGCAGTGGCAATTAGACTTTGCTCTGTATTTCAAAATTGAAAATGTAGATATAAGAACACAAATTATTCAACATAAATCATAGAACAGATAAGATAGAGATAAGACCAAAATTCCTAAAAAACATTAACCAAAAAGAGGGTGCTCCAGAATGCTAACATGCCAGAAGTATATCATTATTATATTGTCTGACAGTGCAAATTAATCATGCAACCGCAAATGAATGATCAATTTAATTGAAAGACCATTTCATCTCTAATTAATTCATGGACCTGAAGCTCTGTCTGCAAATATATGATCCCTATCTGAATTATTTTCTCAAATAAATACTCACTTGGGCTGGTTCACTGCCTTTTAATAAAGGTTGGATTACAACCTCTTTCTTTTTTACATTTAGGAGTGTGGGGGCAGAGGGGAGTGTGCATAAGGAAAATGTTAGAAATTTATCAAAAATATATCATATCCATCATTATCATCATTACAGTCACCATGAAAAGCATCATCATTATACCATCATCATCATCTGTAGCATCGCCTGCATTGCCATCACTAACATCACACGTCATCATCAACAATATTATTACACCATCATTTATGTAATTTAACTTGTTACAGCACATGTGCTAAATGAGGAGTCCTATCTGAATTATTGCATTTATACGCTGTTGAAATTATGAAAATAGGATTTTTCTTTTTTTGGTACACTGTATTGTACAATGTAAGGTGAAGTTTGTTTTGGTGTTGGCATACTATCTTTTTTGGATGTGTTTGGGGTGTTGAATGTGGTATGTTTGTACAATATGTTTGGCCAGTAATGTGTTTTAAAACTCATACGCACTCTTACAACTAAAATCAAGTAATGGTGTGTGTCAGGACTGTCTTTCTGCTATCTACTTTTCCAACAGGGACATCCCCATGAGCGTGACATGTGAGTGGACAATATTGTGTACAGCTGTACAGATGAGTGTGTGCAGCAACAAAATTGTGACTGCTTGACATTTTTTTCCCCTTTAAGTAAACTAAACAACAGTAGCTCTACGCCCTAACCTAGGATGGTCTCGTTACATTATAGTTGTACTTGGTTATTAATGAAGTTTTGAAAACAAAACTTTTTCCTAAAGCCACACAAGAGGAGCACAGTGGAGACAGAAACAACTGCAGGTCTTTAACCTGATACTGCAGCATTAATGGCTGTTCAGCCTGCTACAGCTACATCTACTGTAAGATGTAAACAGATTAAACCAGCACGACTGTGGCTGTTGTGTTAGACATGAAAGGTTATTGATTTGTGACATCATTTGACAGTAAAATAAAACTCTTATTCTACAGCGAGAAGTAACTTCACTATTATTCTCTGCCACACACTGTACATATTTTATCTCCAACAATCCCCTACATCCTATTCCTAAACCACTACATGCTTATATTTTCGGTCTCTGAAGAAGTAGATTTTTTTAAATTGCACTGTGCCATACGGCATACAATGCATATCCCCAGCTGTCTTCAGGCCAACTCTTTCAATTGTCTTATTTAAAAGTAAAGTACTGATAGCCAGTATTAATATCCATAAGTTTCAAAATTATGAATACAGTGCTTCATGATCTTTTAGCAAAGTGAACCAAGCTCATTTCCAGTGCAAGAATGTACAGATGTTGCAAGCTTATGTCAATATTTGTGCAAACTGGATTAAACAAGATAAAGCAGTTGAATAAGCTACCTTTTAGAGTAAGCTTTAAAGGTTTAGGCTTTTAAGCTCAGTACTACAGTGTGAGTTTTTTTGTTTTTTTTAAAAGAATTTGATTATTACAGTTGCGATGCAGTATTGAAGCAACTTCATGCAAATACTATGTGTGATATACTCCATATACAGCCTTGATCAAAACGTGAATGGTTCGATTTACTACAAGTGAAAGCAGGCCAAAAAAAAACAACCTAAACAAACATAAGATGCACATTGGCTCCCCATCCCCCATGTGTACCATCATAGTCTGTGAACCACTCAGCAACGATGCTCTAACTTATCAACCAGTAAATACATTAATTTGAGATACTGATTTGGTTTTAATTTCTCCTCGCCAGTAGCAACACTCCCAGCAAGATGGCTCCTGCAGCAATAACGGCACCACCGATGAGAAAGGGTTTCAGGTGTTCCAGAGAGTCTGTGCCGGAGGCCGCAGCCGTGTCACCTGCCGCTGCTGCTTCAGCTTCTGCTGCCCCATCCTGGGGAGGAGGATGCTCAGGCTCAGGGGCTGCAGGGCCAGGGGCAGGGTCAGCCTTGCGTGGAGCTGCCGGCTCCTTCTTCTCTGCTTTAGGTGCCGCCTTGGGTGCTGGAGCCCCGGACTTGGCCTTGGCTTCCATGGACTCGGGGACAGAGGTGTGGTCTGGTCAGGAGGAGTCTTTATATGGTCAGCTCTGTGCTGCTTCACTGAGGAAAAACAGCAAACAGACACAGCCAGATTATCCCTCTAAATTAGGCTCAGACATCATATTATCGGCTCTCCTGAATGTAGAGACACTGACATGCAAAAGATCCACAATTCACTGTACAGCAGTGAAGCAGTCATGTGGTAGTGGGGCCTTAAATATGACCTTGGAAAAAGATGACATTGATGGGAACACTCCGATGCTCAGAGGACAGGGAATTGTTTATTTTTGTCACAGCAGCTGTGACATAATCTTCCACTGAAGAAATAATGTTACGATCGCTTCCTGTGTGAAGCTTTTTCAATGGGACAATCTGCTAGTTTTGTAATGGAAGAAGAGGGAATGGTACTGCAGCTGCAGATCTTATTCAGTCAAGGACTGAATCTCTATTTCTTTGGCCTAATCCAGATGCAATAAAGTGAAGAGAGCAAGACAGAGCTCTTTATCCGTCTTGCTCTCTGTTCTCTCACTGTAAAACTGCCTGAGTCATATGTGCTATAAATGGAGGACAAGATGGAGGAGAGAAATAAGGAACACCGTGACTGCGATGAAATCAGTGAAAATGCAAATGAGGGAAAAGAATGTAGACGAATAAACACTGCTGAAACTGTATGAACGCATCATAGCAGCTTGCACTTTACACCATGTAGGCTGGACACGTCTTTACAAAAATGCTTCCTATTAAATCCTGCAGTGGTGTGATGAAAGGAAATTAATGGACAATACGTACCTCTCCAATAGCTCTGTAGAGAGTACAAGGATAAACAGATGAAGGAGGAACTGCAGCGGTCTCTGGAAGTGAGAATGTCCTTAAAATAAGAAAATAAGAGAAAGCGGAGAGATGGAGGGCACTGACAGCAGGAGGGAGGAGAATGAGAGAGGGAGAGGAGGAGAGATCGGAATGTACCATCTGGTCCTCAAAATAGGGGGAGTCTATTCTTTGATAACATCTTGGGTTTTAGAGCCTGTTTAAAAAAAGTCCTAATCCAGTCATTTCAATGTGGCGAAGTGTAGTGTTATATGATCTCTACAGTCATGCGATAAAATACACATACACACAGGTTCTCGTAAAAATTATTTTGTCTGGTCATTTTTGAGGTACCATGCAGAAGGAGTAAATATTTGGAAAATTACATTTTGGCTCTGTACTCAAGTGCATTTGACTTCACATTTGTATGTGTAGGAACCCATTTTATACATAGTCCCCACATTTTCTGACACACCAAGAGCAGAACGACAGGGCCACAGAACACACACTGTTCATCCATGGATGTAAACTTCAAATTAAAGCAGAAAATCGGAGCTTTAACCTATTTGTTTAATTTCAAAGCCAATGTGCTGGAATATACAAGCCAACACGGAAGGAAAATGTGTGATACACATACATATGATACAATCTACATTGTACAGAGAATATTTCTAATAATTATTTATAAATTAATTTAGTTTATTTTTATGGCTGATAGTTACAAAATCTTTAATGTACACATATACTGTGGGCAACCCCATCAGTTGATCTCTTGTATCCATCTATTCATTTTGTATACCGGCTTGTTCTGTGTAGAGTTGCGGAGGCTTGACCCTATCCAGCATGCATTGAGCGAGGGCTCTCTTGAAAACATTGTCCGAGGAGCATTACCACTAATTGACAACAACAAATCAAAAGGCACTCACACAGGCTTAGACAGTACTAAGATAGGTAACAAATGCAGTAGCCTACAAGGACAGATCATTGTTATGGCACTTACACTTTTTCTGCTTTTTGCCCCACCAGCACATCATCTTCTGTCAGTTCCCATAACATGGCTTATTCAGTCATTTAATAGGGAAACGAGTCACGTTGCTTTCTTCTCAATGAAAGGGAGTCACCCTGCATCACGTTTGCCTCTGCCAATACTTTTTTACTTTTTACCCTTCATTCCCCAAACAATATTTCAAATGTATTTATCCTGTTACATTTGACACAGCTATTGCATGAATCTTTGAGGGTATTTTCAAACAGCAGATGTTTGGTAAATAACTCCAAACCCTGAGGTCAGCAGTCTCTTGGCATCAGGCTGTGTAAAAGTCCCTGTGACAGGACTAGGCATGATGAGGTTCTCTCGTCCATTTGATCTCTTTTTAAATAGCTTGTTGGCCTAGCTTTCTAGTCTGATATCTGACAGAACAGTCAACTCGATGGAGTGGGTGGATTCGGAGTGCCCAGTCAAAAAGCTATCGCTAGTTCGCCTGCATTTTTGACAGATTACGGTACACCTATTTTCATGTGTTCATTTAATGACGTGGAGCGGATACACGTCCAGTATACGTCGAACCAAAGAAGATCGTAGTATGTCAAGATAGTAATCGGTAAAGTAGCCTACGGAGTAGTCGTTCCAAATGCGTAATGGTTGACGTAAAAGACAGTCAAAGGGAGTTGTCAAAAAAAAACAACCTCGAACACGAAAATGTTACTCGAAAATCAAACATAGAACCCCCACCACCACCCCGTTTATGTCAATTAATATCTTCTCACCTAATAAGGATTTGGAATATCCCTTGATAATCAGAAGAGCAAAATGTGGTGTTTTAAGTTGAGTCATGATGTGACGCAAAAGCGATTATGTTTAAATGTGGCAACGAGTAGAAGCTAAAACCTATAATTATGGGCGACACGTTCACTTAATACATTTTGGAAATAACAAAAAGGTAGCCTATACATGAACAGGGCCACGTTACATTCCTGAGTTTTAAATATAGGTTTGTAAACGTTTTGTGCAAAACAGGTCAAGCTTTTCTCTGTTGCTGTTTCGTCGCTGTGGTAACGAATTTTGCTGTGGGTAAATATTAAACTGCGCATGCGCAGCGGCACAACCGGACTCAATCAAATACGCTAACAACATTTTTGCCTTCAAACGAGCCTATTTTTAAGAAACGGCGTTCAAACACCCAGCTCCCTTCAAACTATTGAGCTGAATAGACAGATGAGAGTCAGATCCCCCCGGGTCTTTCTGGGGACCTCACAAAGGGGAGCGGCAATCTCTTACTCCACAGCTCTCTTTGAAACAGTTAAAGATTCCTTGATATTCACAAACCGCCAGTGGCGCCCTTTCTCCGCAATATCTCCAAAGTGTCTGCCGTTTAGAAAGAGGAGTCAGGTGCGCGTCAACGGAACGTTGTCTGGGTTTTTTGCGCACCCGAACACGGAAGGGGAATAACGTTAGCCAATTCGTGCGTAATTTTCAGTGGGAGAAATGTCCGAGGGGATGGGCCAGATTCTCGGGAAATGCTGCTCTCTGTCCGCGCCGCGGCTCGGGAGTTGTCCGGCTGATGCCACACACAAGCTACTGACTACAACGTGAGAATCGAAGGGCTCGTCTTGTTTGTTAAACCCGAGGCACTGTCATCTTCTGTGGATAGTAATGATCATGCCGAGCGCCGACGGAGGGACATAAAAAGCGACCCACACTCCGTGAACTGCCACAGCCGACGACGTGTTGCAATTAAGCAGAGAACCAGCCCGTCAGTCTCGGGCGGTTTGAAATCCACCGAGGAACGTTAATTGATTCCGCTCTTTGATGGCATGTATCGGCTCTGCCTGACGCCCGCGTGGAGGCACCCGGCAGATAACCGAGGACGCTCCAGCTCTTTGATGCCTGTGGGTCCATTCATCCTCCTGTTGTAATGACGCCTGTACGGTCATAAGAATTCTATCGGTGAGACATTTGCGAATCCCCAACCCCGGGCCGGTGTCGGGGAGAGCGAGGCTAGGCGGGTCGGCAGTCGGAAGGATATGGGAGAGCGAGCGGAACCGACGCTGTGGGTCTTGACAAGGCATCGTCAGAATTCAGGTGAGCGGCAGCTCGGGCTGAGGAGACAACCTCACTGATTACCTGCCTCTAGCTAAGTGCACAATGCACGGCACGGGCAGTGTGACCCGGCTTTTTAGTCCACGTTTTAGTGCTGGTTGGAGACACATTTCTTAGGCCAAATCTCCATTAGCTAGGCCCGCAGGATGCCACCTTAAGCAGCCGTCCTGATTAAATGAGAGGAGACACTACTGCCGCCGCTGCTGGCCGACTTGGTGGAATCTCACATTATGATGCTGTTGCACACATAAACACATAGGGCTGCAGCTAACTATAGTTTCAGTGGTTGAGTTATTTTTTATATATAGGCTATATATACTTACCCAACAGTTTACTGTATGTAATGCCAAAATAATAAATTCCAATCCAATCACAAGTTACAAGAGCCTAAAGGGATGTGACCGTTTCGTAGCCCAGTCGCTGTAATTTGCCAACTCCTCCAAAATATTCAGTTAAAGTAGGACGTAAAATGACAGACCACATTACCAGCATATGTTATGAAAAATGTTTCTGCTTATTTAGTAGCTAAACATCAGTCCACTGGTATTTTCATTACTACAAGACTTCTCCTTACTAGCAGACTTAATGTAACCTATACACTATGCAGACTCTATGCTTTTGGTTGTGCAGTAGATGACATGCTTCCTTTTTGTTTGTTTTTATGTTTAAAAAAAAAAAAGAAAAGAAAAGAAGACGCCCTGGCACAGCAGCAGTAAGGGGAATGTCACACCTGTTTATCGTTCACACTGAGAATATTTCCCTGCTAATTTGGGCGCTCCATGTCTCACGACGTCCAGTTGTGGATACTGCTTTTGTCTGTGTTCATGCCACTCAGAGTGCAAATGCCTTCACTGAGCAATGTTTCAGCATAAATGACCAGAGGTGTCAGTTGGAGAGTGGCGAGCTGTCCCAACGTGGATAATGAACACCTCTAAGGGCTTTGGAAGAAATGATATGACATTCCACAATAAGAGACTGATGTCTGCGATTACACAAAAAGTGGCACACAGTGTGTAGTCTACCGTTGTGGCACGTTGTAGTGTTCTGTTTTATGCTAAGGCACCAGCCAGATTTGTTATGAGCAGAGGCACCGAGTGTTTATGGCACACAGATGAGTAGTGGACTGTATCCCAGCTTTTACTATTTACATCTTATTTTATTCTGATTCATGCACTGCGTCCAGCCTCCTACCTTAAGCCTATCAAGTGTAGACAAGCTTACATATTTAATCAAATTTTAAATAAAATATCAATCTAAGCCCAAGGCTGCATCAACACCAGTGTTTACGCTTGGTTCTCTGGTGTCCCTGTATGCTTCAACCCTAGTGGAAACCAGGTGCCTCCAGGGAGTTCTGGCAGACACAGTATGTTGTCTCTTTGTTTTCCGAAGCATTGTGTGGGAGATCTCCTTGTGGTAGAAAACTAGCCCCTCTCTTCTAATATTGACTAATTATATTTAGATTATTTCATTTAGCAGGGCCTAATGCGGGTGTTTAC
The DNA here is from genome assembly GCA_011952105.1 of Coreoperca whiteheadi. Lineage (NCBI taxonomy): Eukaryota > Metazoa > Chordata > Actinopteri > Centrarchiformes > Sinipercidae > Coreoperca > Coreoperca whiteheadi. The sequence goes on from CM022485.1 coordinate 15,052,535, forward strand.
AGGTACTTAAGGAATCACACTGCTTTGGGATGAAGCAGCAGCAAAGTAGAGCATTTTGCCGTATTTGATGGTTTTGGTCCTGCTGCAGGTCACCAGTGTCAATAATGATGGGACACATTTACTCATTTGTGATGTTCCAATTTAGCCTTTTTAGGATTTTAAAGAAATGATCGCTCTTTTCTGAGACTTGTTCCTTTTAGAATTTGGACAACTGCCTTAAATAGATGTATGAAGTTCTGTTGCATTTTGTAAATCAGGGATGGTTAGTTTGGATCAAGAATAGTAAGTATGTCTAAAGGATAATGCAACATTTAAGAACCACCTAGAACATGTAATTTTTTTGATAACTGCTCAGTGTTCAGCTTGGAGTGCAATATAACACGACTACACCATGGCCAAAGATTACCGTTCAATTATTGATCTGCAGTCACTCCTTTAAACAGAATGAAGTCCTGTGAGATATTGGTTAACTGCCTAGGCTGTTGTTTGATGTGTATTTGATGTTTCTCCTGTATTTTGATCAGTTGCTTCCATCAAAGTTTGGTGCCTTGTGTTAACTTTTCTCTTCAAAGTATTTCATCGCCATCCTTTTGTCCTCAGCTTCCAGCAATTCTCTACACTCACCCTCCATACATTTTCATTGGGCATGGTATAAATTTAAATACTATGTATACATTGTAATCATAAACCCATGTTGATATACAGGATATGTACTTCTATGTTGTAACAAAAAACATGTAAAAGGAATAAATAAGTCGCAGTCTTTATAGACTAACGATGGGCATAGGTTTGGTAGCAAAGGTTGTAGACCTTTATAATCTCAACAACATCTTTATTGTTGTCGTGATGATGTGTATAGGTGAGTGCTCGTGAGAGAAGAATGGATATAGGAAATTCTTATTTATTTTGACTTTTTTTTTAAGACACTCCCAAAACCCTCTTCCATTAATTGATATATTTACACATATGAGCTAAACTGAGTGATTTGAGTGAAACTTGATACTCTTGTAGTTTGAAAGTTTAATGCCACGGGCTCGTGAAATTGAAGTTAATGTTTGTGTTCTGTGTGCAGAGTGCAGGTCAGCGTAAAAAGCACCTTTTTATTTCTCTAATACCATATCATGAATAACATGTTAATTGGAAAACAGTATTTTGATAACATATTATTTCTTTGAAACGGACTGAAAATAGTTTATTCTCAAAATCTGGAAAAAATGGGAAACAAGAGTTCCAGTAACCTCCTATGTATTTGTCAGACGTGGAGCTTGAAATGCGAGTTCATGAGAGAGAACGCGGTGATTAGCATGTCCAAGTTTGCAGTTGCTGATAACCGTTTGTTATATCCGATGTGCAAGACTTTGATTTATGTAAGGTCTTCGCTATGTCTTGAGATATAGATGTCATAGCATTCACCTTAATGTCAGACTTGCTCTTTTTAATAGTGTATGATGGGACAGGTGACCCAAATAAGCCACATGTAAAAGGGCATAACTCTTTTATAATATCCGAGAGACAGTATTGACCGTCTGGCAGGTGCTTTGCAGGAGGTTCTGTGTTTGTGTGTGTGTCCCCTCCCAGACAGACTTGCATGTATTGCAAAATCTATAAATCAGCAGAAGTGAAATCATGTGATTCTGCATACCATAATACATTCAGCATACTGCTGAAAGCCTGTAGCTGCAGTAGTGTGTTGCATGGACAGAACTGCTGCAGTTATTTTCAGGTTCTGACCAGATACAGTGACAAACGGATCCGTGGATGGTTTGTGGCGGCAAGCCACAGACAGGTTGGCAGAGCACATATGTTACTGCCCCAACACAAAAAAAGAGCATTCATGCATACACAAACACACACATGCAATCTGCAGTGCACATACTATCACATCAACTGAAAGAAAGGAAAATGGAGTGGGAAGAGGTGAAAGGGATTGAGTGGGTGGCAGTGGGAGAAAAAGATGGAGAAAGAGGCAGAGGGAGAGTAGGAGTGAGTGGCACATGGCTTTCAGTCTAAAAAAAGATGAGCAACACGAAACCAAAACCAAAATCTGTATTAGCTCGATAAGGAAGAGGAGGGGGACAGGGGAAAGCTCGAGGAGAAAATGTAGGTTTCCTCTGCACCGAAAATGGTGCAGATGCACATGCTCAGTTTCATGCTCATAAATGTCCTCTAAAATATGAATACTGAATGAGTGTGTGGGTAGAAGGCGAGAGCATGAGGATGGGAAGGCAGAAGATGAGAAAGGCAGAGGGTGAGATTCTTTAGGATGGACAGAATACTGCTTCGGTGTGACAGAATAGGGAGAGAGAGGATCATTAGACACAACAGGAGCAGAGAGCCAGGGATGTGACAAATGCTGGAGAGAATCTTGATCTGAGCAGAGTGTAACACTGACCCAGGCAGAAAAAGAGAGAGACTGGAACAGATGGATGGATGACAGCGAGATTTGGGACTGTGTTGCAGTCGTGCCTTCATGCCAACCCGCCATAACCTCAGCATTTTCTGTAGACATTCTCAGAAGCCTGTCTGTCCAGGATTGTGCCCAACACCTCACTATATGCCAAGCCCTCGTCAGCCTGCCTTCACTGTCCCTTCAAGCAAATATGTCTCCATTCTTGTTGATTCCTTTCGATTCTGACACAAGGTACCTGCTGGACAGGGGAGTCACTGCATAGCTGTGTGTCTGAATTTGTGCCCACCGAGCTCTTCCTTATTAATAGTTCAACTAATTGAGCAATAGCTGAAAAACCCTTTAACACACATAACCCAAGGAATATCACGTGAATGATGACGTGAGTCAGTCCTGTCTGAAAGCAATCCTTCCTGAACCTTATATATGAGGATTTCATAATATGGTCTGTCAACTTTGTCACCAAAGCCACATCCTTGCATTTTGTGTGTACAGACAGCATAACATTTAAGTCATTGTTCATTGTGAGTGAAAAAAAATAGATACTCCTGGCTGTTTTGAAAGACATACATTTTTCATTCACCAAATAAAAACGCCACGTAAGTATTCACATCCCATGGATCAACACAGGACATCCATACTTGCTGCAGCAACTCAATGTGCTGCAGTGAATGTCATCCAGGATGTATTCAGTGAAAGCGGGAGTCTGTTCACCTGTGCTTTGTCAGACACACCTTAGTTTACATAGGTTCTCTTCTCACCTCCAGTGTGCTGTGCGTGAAAGCTGCTTTACTCCATGCTGACATTTAGAGTCACAGTGTGTGAAGAGTGGCTCTTATAACCGGGATCAAGTAAAGAATCACACCCCTACGGATCATTGAATCATGTCTAAAAGTGTTTTGTATCTGTTGGCTGAAGATGGATACAATTTAGAAATGTAGTAGTGCAAAATATATACATCATTTATTGTCTATATCTCAACTAGCAAAGTAGCCCAAATATACTGGCAAGGGAATGCACTTCAGAAATGGGATAGATGTTTGTGAAATGTTCCCCCAAAATATTTTGATCCAATGTGATTACTGAAGATAAGGCGAGGCCACTCGTCAATGTGATGTTTTTTGAAGCACACCGTAGGATATTCATGGTTTGACAGCAAATGTGGTCATCAGGGCGTGCATTAGAGCAGAGCATCCCAATTTTGGATGGACACCCACAAAAACACACTCTGTTTCAGAATGGCATCCAGTCACCCCCAGTAGGCCTGAAAGGTGCCTGTTAGTTAAATGGGTTCCACCAGTGACACCTTTTTCACAGCAAAGACAGTATGACAATGTCCATAGAAACTCGTTAAAAACGAGTAACATAATCCAAGTATCTGCTGTCCATTGAATACACCCAGCAGAGCTGTGTATTTAGCCAGTTTGGAATAAAATGCGTTTGGAAAATTCTATGATTCTGGATGGTTTTAAGAGGTTTATGTGGACATTTTGACATTTTACACATAAAAAATGGGACACTGTTGGAATTGTAACTGACAGAAGTAAGATTGCTAAAGGAGAAACAACAAACTTTGCACAATGACCTTTTAAGCGTACGGAGGGTGATCGTTTGACACTCAGAATATACTGCAGATTGTGGTCAGATTATCACTTTGAAAGATTTCTTGTGATAAGGTTTAGGTTTGAACTGATCTGTTAAAAGTAGTGCTGTATTTCATTCATTCAAAGGGAAAATTGCAATCTTGAAAAAGACCTGCTTTATCATATTTCATTTAAAAAGGGTAACGGTGTGACAAACAATTCTCTTGCATTAACATATTAATCACCTGTAAGACCTGGGAATTTTATTTCTCTGCTATTGTGATAGACCAGGATTTCTCACTTGTTTGTTTTCAAACCGGTTTGTAATATCTGCTCTCACCTACGTGTGTGGAGAAGTTTTCTAGATGAAGTAAATGTTCTACTTCTTGAGCTTGCATACAGTGGTGATAGAGGTTTCTCAGGGAGAGAATGTGATAGAAAATAAAGAGGCTATAACCAACAGACTGTGTGCCACAGCTTGGCTTGATGCTGCTGCTGCAGCACTCACTGTGAGTGAGATGGAAGAGTGGGATACTAAAACACCTGCTGCAAGTTATACCAGATCAACCTGCTGTCTGTAAAACAAGGAATATACAACAATGTGGAGTTCAGGTGGGACTCCAGTTTGCTGTTTGTGCAGATTTTAGATTCAATTCCAGTATCTGTATCTATCTCATGAACGATCTATTGATATATTGACAGTGTTCTGTGTCATCTTTGAGCAGTGAGACTAGGTGAGTTTTGACTTTTATCTTTTTATTAGCAATGGTGGAAATGTGTTTAACAACACAATGAAGAGATAACAGACCAGACTGATTTTTTTTAAAACACCTATAGGCCCCGTGTAAGTAAAAATAAGATTATTGTGATTGATTTGTGTTTGATTGATCTTTACTAGGTTATAGCATGTAGAGTAGATGCATCAGACAATTCAAAACCACTCATTCTCTTTAAAACATGGATGCTGTGCTGCATGCTTGTGCCTTGTTAGTTTCATGTCCATGTCAAAGACAAAGCCATAATGACTGGGGGGGAGCCCGGTCATTGTTGTTACATCATTGTTGCTGCATCACGTGGGTATTGGCCTGGGCCTGGCACACAGTAGCACGCTGTGCGGAGCACAAAAGCATTGCTCACATGCAGGAATATCTCAGTCTTTTCACAAAACACATGTCATTTGGATTCAGACGAAGTCACTATGGCTCAGGATGAGAGGCAAGAGTTTGCATGACTCATGCCTTATACAGAAAGCACTATCGTAGCAGAGTTAGGGACAGCAGCTCAGCCTGGACTTGTTTGTGTGGTAGAGTTGCCCTAAAGGTCACGTTTTAGACATTTAGATGCTCTTTTGATCTCAGGTTACAAACACAGTAGGGTGAGTGGTGTGTACCAGCTTCAGGTGCTGTAACTGAATGTATTTATTACTTGAGAGGAGGTACCAACTTGTGTGCTGCATTTATGTTGTCATAATTTGCAACAGTCCAAGTGTGTCCAGTGAGGCCTTAACATTGTTACATATTTTAAGTATATGTATTTTTTGAAACATAATTAATTATTGCACAGAAAAAATTATGCTGTAATCCTTTTTTGGGATAGGATTTGGAAGCATTTGTGTGTGTTGGTGTATTTTACAGCGCATCGGTAAAATATGTATACTTAGCATGCTGCATGTTTTTATTTTGTGCACATATGCGGTCTTCTGATTGTAAACATAAAAACAACATATCCACCTCTCTGGTTTACTCACAAATTCTCAATTGCTTAAGGACGGAAGGAAGGTTTAATACAAAAGCACACTTAGCCATGCGACTCTGTCAGTGCACCACAGATAATGCGAGTATGATCTGTTGGCAATTCACTGTCGTGAAAAGAGTGTATCTGCTAATGTCTACAGTAGAATCTAAACAGCACCACTAATAGGCTACAATCCCCTGGGTGATGGATGGGCAAGCCCTTGAGGAGGCAACTGCTATTAGTGAGGCTGATGGGTTGAGACATGTACTGATGGCAAGGGTCTTCCACAAAGCACACAGAACGGATTACAAGAGTAATAGGCTGGAATTCCTGTATGTCACTGTACAGCTCGATAGGTTGCCTATACTAAGATGGCTCTTGCACCATCTACTGTAAGGTTTTGACTGTACGAAAAATGTAAATGGACTGTACTTGTATAGCGCGTTTCTAGTCATCTGACTACTCTAGGCGCTTTCACACTACATATCACATTTACCGAGACACACACATTCATACACTGATGGCAGGAGCTAACTGCCCATCAGCACAAATTAAGCTAACCATTCACACACACTCACACACCGAAGGTACAGCTTCGGGAGCAATTTGGGGTTCAGTATCTTGCTCAAGGATGCTTCGACACATGGTTGGGGGAAGCCGGGATCGAACCGACGACCTTCCGATCGGTAGACGACCCGCTCTGCCACCAAGCCACAGCCGCCCCAAAAGGCAAAATTGACTTTTTAAAATGCTTAACAACAGAAAGTGAAATTCAAATCTGAGAATTCAATTCTGATCTTGAGAATCAGTCACAGCTCTACTTACTCAAGTCTTTTGCAGCCGGACATGGATAGTACGCCGATAGTTAAAGGGACATATTTCAGAGGTGTTATCAGCACATTGATCTCCTCAGAACCTCAGTAGGGATCACTCGGAAATATTGATTGACCTCAGAATCTGGTTACCTGTCGTTGCCTGACAGAGGCCTGAAAAGTGAGAATACAACAGATTGAATAAATATATAACACAGACCAGCCTGCTCATGGTTGTTTTAAAAAGTTATTTATTAAACTACATTAACAAAAAGGTGATTGTTAATGACTACATGGCTCTTAAGACTCCTGTCAATGATAATGGTAATAATAATACATTTTATTTGGAGGCGCCTTTCAAGTCACCTAAGGTCACCTTACAATAACATAATACAGGATAAAAGATAATTATAATGCTTGTCTAAACACTTTTTAGTGGGGCAGGGTTATTATAGTCATTACTCATAACTGGTGGCTCAGGAGGTAGAGTGGGCAGTCCACTAATCACAGGGTTGGCGGTGCAATCCCCCTCCTGTCCACAAGTCAAAGTATTTTATATAACCGCTGAAATGATTCATCGACTAATCTATTAATTAATTGACAGAAATGTAGTCCACAACAATTTTAATTGATCCGATAGCTTTCTGTTTATCAAGCATAATATTCAGTGGCTTCCGCTTCTCTGTTTTATATCAGAGAGCATATCTTTGGACTGCTGGTCCTGCAAAAATAACAATTTAAATTCATCACCGTGGGCTCTGGGTAATTGTGAGGGTCATTTTTATGAATTTTAGCGTTTGTAGATTTGATCATTAATCCAAAAAATTATCAATTTCAAAATAATCATCAGTTGCAACTTTTAGTCATGACCAAATCGATTCACACAATAAAAGACCATCAATAAATGCACTAATGAAGGAACAAAAAGTCAAAATAATAACTAAGAGAAATGTAAAATAGTTCTTAAACAAAAACGGTGGCTTGTAATGTAATACACCCTCTGTCAACGAAAGTGTTGGTCCTGATTTCATGAAAACACTGGTTATGAATGTCTGAATGTGCTTCTAGATTTTTCTGACGTTTTTAGATTTTAGTAGTCATGCTTAATTTCTGTACTATTATAAAGTGGGAAACGCTGATCTCAGAATTGATCAATCTGATTCATTTTATGTTCGTTTTTTTGCACAGTGTGATCTTGTTAGCAGTAGTTAGTTAAATTGGACAGATCATTCCCCATTATCTAATTTGGTAATATAAACCCATATTATAATAATAATAATAATAATAATAAAATATCTTTGTTTAGGCAACAGTGTATTGGATTAGGGATTAAGGCAACAGGTAACCACAAGACAGTTTGCAGTGCCACAAAAAACTTAAATTTGAAACTATAAATCACCCAGTGCATGCTGGGATAGGCTCCATCCCTGTGACAGCCCCCCCCACCCGGATAGGATAAGCAATTTAGAAAACGGATGGATGCAGGGATAGATAGAAGAAACTGGCACACTGTGTAGATCTACACTTTACACTACAACAAGGTCGTACTCTCTAATCCCATGTAATTTATAATTATGCCATAATGTTTTTTCCACTGTTGAGGTGTCTGCTGGGAGTTTAAGCCATATCGTAACTAAAGGCCTGGAGGCGCTCGAAGTGCTGATAACAGTGTCCCTGGTGGTCTAGTGTGCGCCTTCTGCATTTAAGAGATCTGCTTGATTTCACCGGCCTGATTGTTTGGGCCTAAATTAGATTTGGGGGGGGGGGGGAGTTCAGATGTTCCCTTTTTTCGTTTCCCCTCTTTCTTTCCTCCCTCCCTCCTTCCACTGTCCTCTTTAATGTTACTCCAACCCATTAGAGTTTTACAAGTAGCTGTGTGGTGACTTCAGTCACATGAACCCATTCACATGCCTAATGTATATTCCTCAAGTTCCCAGGCTCCTCTGAAGCTTTGGCCTTTTATGAATAATCACAGCAATTACCCAAGCTTTACATCGGGGTATCCAACCATTTGCGGTTTGTCTTCCAACCAAACACTACTGCAGCTGATTTCCCTGTGTTGTCCGTACTTGGTGGTTGAAGGTCTGCCAATCAAAGCGGAAGAAGATGGATGGATGGTCTGCCAATCAGTGAGACCACCTGCTGTACTGCTGTGATTGGAAGGAAAACCTTCATACTGTCACTCCACTCTTCATGGTTCAAGCCCTTGGCTTTTGATGCAGTTAGCCAGTTGTAATCACCTGCCAACACGGCTCAGGCCAAGTTGTTATGTGTCACTAAAACATTGAAGGAATTAATCTATCCTGGGCATAACTTGTCCTGAAATATTTATCCCCATTCCATGAAATGACATTTTCTTAGTGTGTTATTGTAACCTCCATGGTGTATTATTCAAAGAAATTGAGAAGTTTCATATTTCATATTACTCTTGAGCTTCTACCATCTGAATGTGACAGCCTCGGGGTGGCAAATGCTGTGCTGTCTGTGGGGCCTCAGGTGGTATGAGACCCTTTTCATGCAGGTACATCTCAAGGTCTGAAAACAGGGATGCACGAGATAACAGAAAAACCCTGAAATTAAATCTAGTAACCTTACACTGAAAGCCAGTTTCATGAAGCTCACAGACTGTTATATGTGTAGATTGGACTTTATAGCTAGGTTTTGAGCCTGTAATTTGTTGTATTCTTAAGCAAACATAGCATTAGGTGTCTTTTCAGTCAGTGTTGGTGAGCGTCTAATTGTGACCACTATTGGAAGGTGAGCAGTTAAAAGTGAATAGACGTCTTTGCTGCTTAACACGCATTTTCAAGCCGCCACAGCATTTCACAGTCAGGTGAATAGCTGCCGTCTGCTTGATTAAGGTCATTCACAAAGCAAAACTAGTTCCACGAGTCATAACCAGAACATCGGAAATTTGGTTTGTTCTCCTTCTTCCTTCTAAACTGGTAGAATGGTTCTTGTCCCCTCACTCATTCCCTATATAGACACAAAAGACGTCATAGTCAATCCAAATAGAAGATCTGACAATCCTGCTTAAAAGTATTGGAGGCCATATTTCCCGTTGGTCCCAAACAATAGGGGAAAGCTTTGATCCGTGTTTAGACATAATGCAAATCAGCGCAGGTGTTTAGGCTCAATAAGCAGCCACTGGAAAAATAAAGGAGTGAACAGGCACACAGCTAAACGTTGGGGGTAAAAAAAAAAAAAAAAAGAAGCAGTGAAGACAGACCGTATCTTATACACATCTAAAAATGCATAAGAGAAAGAAAAGAACCCAGGCAGACAAAAAGAGAAACTGGATCCGACGGCTAGATGACACCCATAGACTGAACTGTCTTCATGGCAGTCCATCCAATAGTTGTCAAAATATTTCACTCAAAACCACAAAAATGTCAACCTCCTGGTGACGCTTTACAGCAAAAGTCAGGAGATTGTCAAAGTCATT
>CM022485.1:15062540-15124345 GCA_011952105.1 Coreoperca whiteheadi
GAAAAGGCAAACAGGTAAACGTTGGGGAAAAAAAAAAAAAAAAAAAGGTGCAGAGAAGTCTGACGTATGTTATGATTTTAGATAGGATAGAACTGTTTGTCAATGCAATGCTCTTGGACTGTGATTATTGAAGTTAAAAGTCCAGTGAACTTGGGGGGGTGGGGAATCCATTCTGACAACAAGGGCTCCAGTGTTTGTGTGTGTATTAATAGGAAAGAGAGAGGTTTGTAAAAAGTTACTTCTCCACCAGATCTGCACAGAGGAAATGCCAGTGTTTTTCTGTAATACTCTACACATCCCTTCTGAGAGCTATGTAGGTGGTAGCACAACTGCCTCAATGAATGTTTTTTTTTTTTTTTTTGCCTGACTTCTTCCTTCAGAGGTAATTAGGTGCATTCTTGTTGAAGTACAAACTAGGAACAGTGTATTTTCTGCACACAAATTGTTTGTTTATTTTTTCAGGTTGATGATTTCCTTGAAGTCCTTTTTAGTCTAACAAACCTTAGACCCCTCTTCAATTCAAGATAACGTGCTGAGCTAGTATATTGGATACATGTAATAGATGTTTGGTATAGAGCATTAGAATGATAAAACAATTCGTTATTCGAGCGTCTAAGGACAGGGAGTGTTGTATATTGTACAGATTGTAAAGCCCTCTGATGAAAAATTGTGATTTGTGATATTGGGCTATATAAATAAAATTGAATTGAACGATTTGGTCCGAGGCAAGTATGCAGATGTCTGAAAGAGAAACTCCTTGTGGTCTGTCCAGGGTCTGATCGTTTGCATTTAACATGGCAGTTAGCCTACCAGTTTAAAATTAGTAGTGCAGATGCTTTATTCTTTTCAGATCTTTACTCATGTTAGTGCAGTACAATGAGGACACTTGTTATTGCTCTTAAAGCAAGTGTTTTCAGAGACTGTCTATCTTCTATGCATCTATCATCATTCTTAGGGCATGGAGTTACAAAAGAGACTCTTAGCACACATACTTCTTTATTGTTTACAATATAAAGGATTCACCAGACATTGTGAAACACAAGGACCACAGGTGTGATTTTCACAGCAATTTATTGTTGTGCAGGAAAGACAGCTTTTTTTCGGTTGTTTAACTGGATATTTATTGGCAGCTTGCACTTTCACTTTGTAAAATAATATGAAAATGGCCATACTCAGACTGGGAACGTAATGGCATGCATGTTGTCTTGGCTCTACCTGGCATGCACAAGGAAAAAAAAACAACATTACTATACATTCCTGTCGAGTTCAGTTAATGTCAAAAGACCGGATGAAAGACTTGCAACAGCAACAAGACACATAATGAAAGGATGACAAAAGGGCGAACAAACTTGAAAATATCAAACAGAAGGATTCCAAATGAAGAATTTTGCTGCACCACCAAGTTGTTGTGCCAGTACTTGGCTATCTTCTCTTTTTGATCATTTTAAATTAGCAACCTAGGACTTGCAACTGCTGCATTTTGCTCTTTTATGGTCCCATCAAATTGCCTAAGCAGTTACACCCATTGTGGAAATGCAGATAACTGCATATTTTTGGGGATATTCATCAATTTTGAAGAGGAAGTTTTTGTGTAATAGTACATTTATCTTTTGACTAAGAAATGATGCAACTATCCATTGTGCTATTTTATGCAGGCACGAGGCAGAGTGAGACTTTAACAACCGTGATGACTGTGATATTTAAGGGTGAAACAAGGAGGGTGCTGCCAGTTTCTCAATAACTACAAAAATGTGAACAAATGTTCTGAAACAATACTAAAAAGCAGAGGAGTGCTGGATAGTGACCAACAAGAAATCTTAGAATTAAGTTGGGTTGCTTTATAGGTTGCTAAGCTCATCTCTACCCTATGGCTAGATGTTTAATATTTATGGTCAATGGTTTTGGCATGATGGGTGGCATATTTTTTTGACAGAACTGAAAAAGCTAAGCTTTAGCTTTCAGCAAATATGGCGGAGCAGCACACGATAAAGGCTGTATCAGCCTGTATCAGCACCGTAAGGCCTGCATCAGCCTCTCTGTGGCTCCTGCTCTCCCTATTATTTCCTTCCTACCATGCCTTTTTACAGTTCATTTCAGTTCATCCCAGAGGCAGCTTGAGTAAACTCACAATGCTTTTTCAACAAAGAGAATGGACCGTGATGTAAAAGAAGCTTTTCCACGTGACCATAACCAGCGTGGTACCATCATATATTAAAGCTGGTCTTTCCTATCTTGTTCATTAAGTGGTGCATTTTCTCTGCATCCCTTCACTCGCTTAGTCTCATCTTTGCCACCTCCCATTCTCTTTCACTCTTGTGTATGTGCATGTCTATTTCCGTTATAATCCCTGCAGCCCTCTCTCAGTTTTGATATAGAGAGTTTAAGAAACAGAAAGTAAATCACTGCCCTATTCATGTTGATGATGCAGAGCTTTGAGCAAGATATGACCTGCGGAGAATGTGCTGTGTGTTCATACATCAGTGGTTTTTCCTTTTTTTCCCCTCTTTATATTAGATGAAACCTTTTCAAAAATACCTGTGGAGAATCGAGGCATAATGACTTTATTAGACAAAGAAGGAAGGTTGCAAATTATATTCATTGTCCCTGCCCTTTGGTCTTCCCACAGGGCAGTGATGCCTGGCATGGTGATGTTTCGGCGGCGCTGGTCAGTTGGCAGTGATGACCTAGTGCTGCCCGCCCTCTTCCTTTTTCTATTGCACTGCGTCTGGTGAGTCAGTGTTTCTTTCACTGTATTGAATTATTATTTATTTTTTGCGTTTATATTTCATTAAAAATTTCTCGGTGTGTCTCTGGCTTTCATACTCAGGTTGGTGGTTCTGTCCGTGGTTCTGTTCGGCCTCCCATATGGCTCAGACCAGTCCTGTTCTGTAACGCTGGTGGACCATGGCCGAGGGTACCTGGGCATCCTGGTCAGCTGCCTTATCTGTGAGAGCGCCATCATGTGGTTGAGCATGAGAGGCAGCATTCTGTACACACAGCCCAGGGAAGCTGTGCAGTACGTCCTCTATATACGACTAGGTAAGACATGCAGGCACACTCACTTTTCCTTCTGAGGTTTTCTTTTAAACAGGATTACCTCTTGATGCTTGTGAGACTTGGAGGAGGTGGTTGTGAGGATTACTTGTGGTTCCAAGTTTAGATTTGAACACGGTCTATATTGATTGGGCAGATATTGATCATTATTCTCCTCACTGTCCCTCTTGCTTTATCTCTCCAGCAATTCTGTTGGTCGAGCTAGTATATGCTGTGGTGGGGATTGCCTGGCTTGTCCAGTATTACCAGCCATGCTCTGATGTCACTGCCAAAAACCTGGCTTTGGGTGAGTGAAATAGGACATAAAGGAGAATGGGAATGAAAATGAAAAGGGGTTGGTTATGCTTGAATGTGAATAATGTTTTAATATTCTCTGCAGGAATTGTTGCATGTAACTGGCTGGTGATATTCAGCGTTTGCATTACCCTCATGTGCACCTTTGATCCTACGGGTCGGACGTTTGTCAAACTGAAAGCCACCCGTCGACGTCAGCGCAACCTCACTACGTACACACTCAGGTATTAACAGGCACTTAGATTCTTTATTTCTCTCTCGGTTTCTTATTTTGTCTTGACACAAAACTCAACCAAAACACAGCATCTAGGCATGCACATCTTACCTGTTTTTCACACAAGTCTTGACAGTATTCTTTGCCTTGTTCTCCCCATTAGACACAGGCTAGAGGAAGGCCAAGCCAGCAGCTGGAGCAGGAGACTTAAGTTTTTCATGTGCTGCACAAGAGCCCAGGATACACAATCAGTGAGTCACAACACACACTTACCCGTTTCCTCTCTGTGCTTAAAGTAAAACAGAAAGGAATGAAACCAGTAATGTGTCAGGCATAATGGCCAGCGAGCCAGTCATTAAAATAAGCCCTGACAGGATGAGTCAAAACTGTGACACAAAGGAGCTTTTTGCTCAGCTACTTACCAGTGACATTAATCATTTTATATAAAATGTGAATGGAAAATTATTTCATTTAAAGCTAAATCAATTTACAAGCTGTTCGCAAAAAAGTAAAGCACAACTGCAGTCATAGACATTTTTGTAACTACCATTCACTAAACTAGACGGCAGAACTGAAGTCATGAAAGTAAAAAAATAAGCCAACAATCTAACTAATAGTTGAACAAGACATGCTGTCGTCTGTAAGCAGGTACAAATCCACTGGATATGTCAAACCCACAGGTTGGTGTGCTTCAAAACGTTCAAAATATCCAGACAGTTACACCATATTTCATACATCCATACATGTGATGGCCAAGTGTGTATTTACAGTAATCAACAAGTAACATTTTTTTGGCAAAGAATATTGGTAGTGAATTTGAGAAACCAAAGTTGCCTCACCTTTGTGCTAAAGTTATGCTACCTAATTTGGAAACCTGCACAATTGCAATTGGGGTGGGGAGAAACATGTTTAAATTTGTTGTTGACTATTATTCACTTAAACGGAGCACAACACGCAGAGACAGTTTAAAGGATACATGATTGTCTGTTTTGTAGCAAGCCTCCTGTAGTTCAGTCCTCTTTTTATTACTGTGCTTTTTCAGCATGTTCTGATATCTGCTGCTCTCCTGTCCAGGATGCATACTCAGAAGTGGCCAGCCTTTTTGCAGAGTTCTTCAGAGACCTGGACATTGTGCCTAGTGATATTATTGCTGGCCTGGTACTTCTCCGCCAGAGACAGAGGTCTAAGAGAACTTCTATCCTGGACCAGGTATCACTGTCTATAGAAATATGTTAATATGTGTATTTTTGTGCTTATGTGCTGTAATAAAAATAACTTTTCTATTCTGTTTTTAATCCCTAAGGCCAACAATGACATTTTAGCCTTCTTATCTGGAATGCCTGTCACTCGTAATACTAGATACCTGGACCTTAAGAACTCGGTGAGTTTCTATCTGTGTGATGATAACTGACAAGGTCAAGGTTGACTTGTGGACCCTTTTTAAAGGTTTAGAATTCAGGTAAACACAAATCACAGAAAAGTCACAAAAATACAACATGCATTTTAACAAATTCATATCATTAACTCCTGTGTGTCTTATTTACCCTTGAAAGGATTTTATTTGCCTAAAGTCAGGTAAATTATATAAACAATACACAAAGAGAGGGATCACTTATAGCTGACCTAGGATTCACAAGGGCTTCTTTATTTTTCACCAGAAAGTTTCACAAATCACAATAGGGAAGAATAGAAATTGTGATAAGTAGATATAAGACTAATTGAAGAGACGTAGGGGCCTCAGGGTCCCTTGGCTATTGGCTCCATTAAAGGTTTTGTGTATATTTCATACCATCCAAACAAAACAATGGTACTGAACCAAAGATACCAGTTGATTTGTCGCGAACTCCAAGCCAAATCATTGTTTTTCGGTGGTTGTGTACGTTACATTTCTATGCTATTAGTGTGTGTGTGTGTGAGGACTGGAACACACTTTTTCCTACAGAGTGAGAACATTTTGGCCATTCCTCACAATTATAAAGGGCTGTTTGAAGGTTAAGACTTGGTTTTGAGGGTTAGGTTAGGGTTAGGCATTTAGTTGTGATGGGTTAGGGTTAGCTGAAGAAAAGGATAACTCGCAACAGGGTTAGGGTTAAGAATAGGGAATGCAATATGTCAATCCTCACAAGGATAGAAGTACAAGGGTGTGTGTGTGTGTGTGTGTTTTGGGGACCTTTTCCGGTACAAACACTGACCTCATTGGGACCAGTAGTCCTCATGGGGACCAAAGCCCAGTGTATGTGTGTGCACAGCACTTGTATGTATTCATCTAAAATAATATCTCTATATTTGAGTACCTCAGGATTTCTGATTGTGTTGTGTCCGTCTGTCTGCCTTTCCCTCACCCAGGCTGAGATGAACATGTACAAGGATGTGTGTTATTACATGCTCTTTGCCCTGGCTGCATATGGTTGGCCAATGTACCTAATGAGGAAGCCTGCCTGTGGGCTGTGTCGCCTCGCCAGCTCCTGCCCGTAAGCACTCAAATGTACACCCGCACAGTTTTGATCTATTCAGCTTCTGTGTCTCTTGAGCCTCTTCAGTGCAGATCAGATTTCACATGCGTCAACACTTGCCAAGTGGTAATCCACTGAGGCCATACCATTCTAGTTAAACTCACTCACTGACACAAGCAATGTCGAATTAATCACATACTCATTTCCAGATTGCCTGCACTGGGATACTAGATTATTTCTACAGTCCTACCTGTTTACTGTATTTCTCTCGTGTTTGTCCCACCTACTGTTTTACCAACAAAATCAGCCATTTATCCGTTTTCTTTTTGTCTTTGTGTGTACTCCTGGTTTCTTCTTATCTTCCTCTCTCACCCTAGCTGTACGTCAGTGTCTGGCTCTCGGTTGTCTCAGTCCGTGACAGTAGAGGAGGACAATTGTTGCGGCTGTAATGTCCTGGCCATACGCAGACACTTCCTGGACAGGGACCTCAAGCAGGTTCAAATTGTCTACACTTCCTGCCACGATGCTGTGAGTAATCATACAACCGGCTAATGAGCAGTCAGAGGTGTTTGGGCTTTACTTCCTGAATAAAACAAAGGATGTGCGGAGAAGTCTGACAAACAGTGTCGGCACAATGGTTTAATTTGTTTGAATGTTTAATGCATTTTACTTGTTGCAAAATACACTGTTGAGGTGAATTATGGTATGCCCTTTTTAGGCAGTTCTGCACATAGAGCCCCAGCGCCCTGCATGCAATATTATTCTTGCAAATCAGACAGTAATCTTGTCGAACAAACATCACTTAACACAGGGCTGCGGTGCAGTGCTGCACATCTACAAACTAAGAGCCAGTCTGATCATTTGGTGGCTGTAATTTCTAGTTTTGGCCATCATTTGTATCTGTTTTGATAACACTTTACTCACCAGTTTAGCTGCTGAGATATGGGGAGCCAAGTTGCTGTGTCCACATCCTCGGCAGTAAGTCAAGTGTGTTCCTAGTAGGTGTTGGACTCCAGGTCTGTTTGTGATCGTAATGGACAGAATCTTAATGGGCAGTCGAAGAGGGGACAGTGTCCACTTTGGTGGCCTTAGGATTGCATTTGTGCTCTCAACTGGCTTTTGGTGCATTCTCCACAGTCATGAGGATGTTTATATTGAGTGATTTACTCAGTTCACTTGTCAAACTGCATTCCGGGTGAGATTATTTGGAGAGACATCCCTCCCTGTGGAGAGGGGGGCAAACATTTTTCATTCACTTTTTGATTTGACTTCTTGGTGAGAGGGTACAGTAGATAATGTTAATGATAATGTGATTAGTATATAGTTGCCTGGTTGTTGCCTTGCCCATTTTTGTTTTAAAGTTGTATCTAGTAAAGCTCTGCATCCCAATGTAAAGGCAATTGAGTCGGTGAGTAAAAATGGCTGATAGAACTGATTGGCCTGATGGCCACAACTAGAAAAAGTCCCAGGTTGACAAAATAATAATGACAGAAAATTTAAAAAATAATTTTCTAATAACTTTTAAAGTCAGAGTCAACACAAACAAAAAATGGGTTTTCTTAGTTACAGAAACACAGCTTAAGTGAAGTTTTAAAAGTCAAATGAATTTCACTCAACTCCGGTCGCTTTCCCATCCAAATGGGCACTCATATTCCCAATTAATGAATCCTTTAAAATGAAACAAGCACAGACAGTAAATAAAATAGCTGTTATAGTATTTGCCTAAACTCCTTAACTCATTCTATTTTTACGTAGAATTTCAATAGCATTCACACTAGCACTTGAGCCACATGATGTTGATGATTTGTAAAGCAGAGCACTTCTTGGTGAGGTTAGCACTGAGTTTCCATCAATAAATTTCTCTCATGGAGTGATTTATATGTCTGTGTACTGTGCCAAGTGGAGAAAGGTTTGATGACAAAGACTTAAGAAGTGCTCAGTTTGCTGGGATGGAAGTGGAACTGAGATGCACAAATATTTGTCTCCTCCTCACTTTCTCACCACCGTTTACTGTCCGCTCTGCATCTTCCATACAGGTTTACGAGACTCCGTTTTTTGTGGCAGTGGATCATGGGAAAAAGAAGGTGGTCATCAGTATCAGAGGAACACTGTCGCCAAAGGTGAATTTTAGCTTTCTTGTCTTGTTTTACAGTAACATTTATTCAGCTCTCTCTGAAAATTTGTGGACCCTGTTCCCTTTACTACCTCACAACACCATCACCTCCAGAGCAGGTGAAGTTCTCCTAGTTTAACGCAGTGTTCTCAAACTCCTACACTCTCTACACAGAGAGCAGAAACGTGACTGTCCACTTTTAGAAATAGATGTCCTATCCTTTTTTTTATTTTTATTTTTTTTTACATAAGAATTTGAGAAAATTCCTGCAGTGTTTGCAGACTAATATATAATAACTATAGCTTAATTATGACCTTATAATAAAGGCAAAATGTCTTTTGAGAGGAAAATAAAAACTCATGATCTCCGATGCTTGGCTCCCAACCGGTCAAAACATGCATCTAACAAATCAGAATGTAGGTACTGTACATGTGGTGTGGGACATTAAAAATAGACTACAAAGATTAAAAAAGCATGAAGTGTTTGTGAATATATAAATCTACGGTGGATAAGGAACCCCTTTTCAAAGGCTGTGGCTCTCCACCCATTAGGTACCACTGTAGCCTTATGTTGAGCCAAGGAAAACCTTGCTTGGCGAAAAAAAGCATTGTGGGCCACCTCGCCTTTCAGGTGTCCAGTGTGATCACTGCCTTAGGAGGTAGTGTAGCATTTCACCAATACTTTGGAAATGGTAATAACGATTTCTTAAATATACTCTAAAGTTAAAGTGAGACTGATGTATGGAGTTTATATGAGCATATACCATTTTGTCATGGTCTTATAGCTCTAGGTACAGCCCATCAGTTATTAGAAAATAACAAATAATCAGATTTGCAATGGAGATTATGAATGGTATTTATTAAATCCTGTCTAATCTGTACACTTTCATTAATAAGATGTTCGTTTCACTTCCCCTCTTTCACTTCATCCACCTGTGTCCTCTGCTTTATGCTGTCTGTTGTAGAATTTTTTAATTTGTCTTGTGTGTATCAGGACGCCTTGACTGATCTGACGGGGGATTCTGAACGTTTGCCTGTAGAGGAGCAGCAGGGGACCTGGCTTGGCCACAAGGTCAAAGATTACTGTTTTAAACTAGAATAGATACAGTATGCTCCACTGTACAGTCTCCTCTGTTCTTTATAGAGCGCTTTCAACAAGTAACATTATCCCAGACTCCAATGGTCATTTCAGTTGTTAATAGTAGAATAATTGCTATGGATATTTTCATAAGAGATGAATGATGCAGACTTCCTGTCCATATTTTTTTTTTCTCTCTCTCTCTCTCTCTCTCTCTCCATCCTCCCCTCCACTGAATCCCTTTCTCTTTCTTTCCACTCTCAGGGGATGGTTTACTCAGCAGAATACATTAAGAAGAAACTGGAGCAGGAAATGATCTTGTCACAAGCGTTTGGAAGAGACTTGGTACACGACTCAGAATACTGTATAAAGAATGTCAGGCTCAGTAATGAACATTTTCTATCATTTGCATTGTGCATTTGTATTAACACCATTGTACTACTTTATTCAAGTCTTCACTATCTGTGCAACATCACAATAACCCTAATCCTGCTGTATACAAAATAATTCTACAATAAGCAGTAGAGGCAATTTGTTGAAGTGATTGTCTTTGCTGTGATGACAAAAGTATGCTGTAATGACTCTGGCTGTCTCTCACAGAGCAAGGGCACCATGCACTATGGGCTGGTGATAGTCGGCCATTCTCTTGGTGCAGGCACTGCTGCTATCCTCTCCTTCTTGCTGAGACCTCAGTACCCCACACTTCACTGCTACTCTTACTCTCCACCTGGTGGCCTTTTTAGGTGAGTCAATCTGTGTGTGTTTATGCGATATTCAAAAGACTATACAAGAGAACATTAGTCATTCTGTTTGCGGAAGTTATTAAAAGCCTGTTTGACCATTTCATACCAGGCTGCTGTCACAGGTGAAACCCTGTAGCTGTTGTTCAGTACACCTCACTGCTAAACCTTAGACTAATCAGACCTAATATAAATAATTTTTCTCAATAGAGCTGTGAACTTTCTGTTCAGAACTGGTCCCTGTAGTGTTTACTTAAACATGACAGTGTGAGCAATGTGGTGTAGTTTTTATGCAATTTGTGCCTTTATTTGACAGTATAAAGGCAGAGAGGAAATGAGGGGGGTATGAGCTGCAACAAAGGTCCCCTGGAATCAAACTGTCGATACCGTAGTTATGTGGAATGCTTAACCATTCGGCTAGTTTTTTGACCCATTCCATCACTCTGAAACCACAGATTTGGTTTACAAAATGCATCGTATGATTATGAAAAACCAGCGTGTTGTAAAGTACAAGAGCCCAGAAAGTGTTTTCGACATGTACCCACAAGCTGTGGTTTCTACTTTCATTTGCCTTTTTTCCCCCTTCACAGTATAGTTTATTTTTGGTTCAGAGTTAATTTACATTTTGTCGGTACACACTTGAGCACTATCCTACACCGCGCCATACAGCTGGCTGCAGTGTTAACTATGCAAATCACACTGGAAGAGAGTCTGTACCAAGAGATTACTACATGCAACAGTGCACCTTTTGGTTTTCATTCAAGTGAAGAAAAGGTAATTTGGCAGACTTTCAAAGGTATACTCTGGCATGAAAACTTCAATCTATTGGCATTATTAATTAATATATATATATATTTATTTATAATATATAGTATTATGTCCTGCGTGTCTTGTTTATGCTACATGCTGACTGTGCCGTAGTAGTGGTACAGTTGCAACCTCGATTCATCAGACCAGACCTTTTTCCACTCATTGACAGCCATAATCCATAAAAGCAAACGTGAGATGCTGTGTTCATACCAAAATCGGGTTACTTTTTGTGCTGTAGACTTGTTCTTTTCAAAGTTTGTGAGGTCACATTTGATGCCCTTTTTGGTAATCTATAACAATCAAATCAAATGTGGAAGTGGATATGCTGCTGTTTGCACCTGTTTATGTTGTGACACATAAGCAAATGGGAAGGGAGGGTCCACTTCATCTGTAGGGGCAGGGTTTCTATTTTTAATTTTCTCTTGCTTGTTTTCTATCCATCATTTCCAGTATTGCATCACTCATATGGTCATAAAAATGTATTCCCTAATGATTTGATTTAGAATGGTTTACAGTCTGTCATATACCCTTATTGGCTTCAGATGGCCTCTGGTTGTTTTTAAGAACTTCGGATTAAAACAAGTGTGGAAATGTGTGCAGACAACTTAATTTTCCTCTCAGTTCACACCCTTTACTTTCGCCTGTTCACATAATCTTTCTTTTATTTACCTAGTGAGGATGCCATGGAGTACTCCAAAGAGTTTGTCACATCTGTGGTATTAGGAAAAGACCTGGTACCAAGGTATGTCTTCTGCTATATCCAGTATACTGTGGTTATCGTCACTTTGCTGCAGTATTACTACAATAGACATATCTGCTGCTGGTCTCTCCTAGGCTCGGCCTGTCACAGCTAGAGGGTTTCCGACGTCACCTTCTGGAAGTCTTACAGAAAAGTAACAAGCCAAAGGTGACTCAAACTCTTGACACTTTAGAAGATGACAGTCAGATATACATGTAAACCTTTTGTGTTATGAAGATATAAGAAACTGACTCAGAGGATGATGATCGTTCTCTACTGTTCCTGTGTGTTTGCTAAAGGTCCCAGAAGTGAGATCATACATCGTTTGGCACTTAAAGCTTGTCTTTGTACAAACCAAACATGCTTACCATACAACTCCAGCTCACAAATGGTCAAGTGGTTGTATAACTGATGCGTGGACACAGTTACCTCAAAGCAGATCTTATATATTTGTTTCACACCTGTGACATAAAAGAACTGGCAGCTCAGTGGGAAAAGGTATACACTGCATACTTGGGACAGTGTGCTAACCAGCTCGTCCTGCCAAGAACATCCTCTGCTGTCTCGCAATAATTTTGGGGAATGCTTTATGGACTATTGTCAAAAAACTTATCTCTACTGTATGAATACTAATGAATGATTAAATAGTTGTCCGATTCACAACATTGCATATTCGCCTCTTTAAAATCTACTACATAATCCCAGTAGCATCACACTTCTGCCGCATTTTCCAAGTTTTGCAGTGGCTGATTAGAATAAACTGCAGGCTTCCACACAACCTCTCACAACACTGCAGCTACAGTATCTCTGCTGTAATTAAAGCATCATCTAGTTAACCCCTGGCTGCTGCAGAAAACCCATACAATATACAAGAAGATAAATATAGATTCAGATGTAACATTACTAAAATTCATTTTCCTTTGCAACAGTGGAGGATCATTGCGGGAGGCACCAAATGCATCCCCAAATCAGAGCTTCCAGTCGAGGATGATGATCCTCGGTCTCAGCCAGCGGCGCCCCCCAGCAGTCGCCTGTGGCTCCACCCCAGTGACCTCAGCATTGCCCTTTCAGCCTCCACCCCCCTCTACCCTCCAGGCAAGATCATTCACGTGGTGCACAACCATCCTCCAGAGTCATGGTGAGAAAATTGACTTGAAACTTGAAAGCTGTTAATAGCAATTCAATCCCCAAACGTGGTTCTTTACTGTAATTTTTTTTCCCCCTGTGTGTTTGCTGAAGTTATCCCAGAAGTGAGATCAGTCATCATTTGAGTGGTATTAGCGCCTAAAGCTGGTCTTTGTACAAAACCTACATGTTTACCCTATAACTCCAGCTCCCTAATGGTCAAGTGGTTGTATAACTGATGCGTGGACACAGTTACTTCAAAGCAAATCTTATATTTGTTTCACACCTGTGACATAAAAGAACTGGCAGCTCAGTGGGAAAAGGTATACACTGCATACTTGGGACAGTGTGGGTTTACCGTGTGTGACGCAGCACTCTGCTATTCTTCTATCTGCACTCTCTGCTACTCTGTCTAATTTCATATTTAGTTTTATAGTCTTCCCGTCTTGTGTACCTGTTATTTCATACCTGGTGTTTTTAATTTTGTGGGAATATTTTTAAAGGGGAAATATCAATAATATTTAGAGATAAAGACATTGTATGAAACGTGCATCCTGTGTCAACTGGGCTATAATCCAAGGCCAGAATGCATTTCAGTGATCATTTGAATAACAGGTGAACGTCATTCTATATGTTAAAAGAGGTATCTGTGATATGAGATGGTAATAACGGTAAACATCTGAAAAAAACTGTTATCTTTACTCACTTGTCAAGTTAGATAAAACTGCCTGGTTGGGTTTAAATGTTTGTGGCTTCTATAACACAATCAAAGGTAAAAGGCCTTTGGTAACTGATGGTTGCCACCCTCTGCAAGCTGGTGCAAAACCACGAGACGGAAGTGGTTTGGCCAGGTTATCCCAACATTGGCAACAATATAACCCCATGTGTGTTTCTCATGTCTGATAATGGAAGTAAAAGAACACCAGATACTTCTTAATCTTCTTCTCTTCTTTCCTTGTCCTGTCATTCCTCTTCTTACTGTACTTTGAGACATTTTATAGCTTCCCATATGCAGCTAGTGAGCTTTTTCCCCAAATTGTGAGTCTGTTGTGGTTTCTGCAATGAGCTCATTTGTAAAGTCTGTCACAAAACAACACTCCACTCAGCGGTGTGATAGCCTGTATTATGCTTCTCCCACATGTACTTTATTATAAGTGAAGGATACTGACATGTATTTACTTCATCTTTCACCGTGATTGATAGTCAGTCAGTCTCTCTCTCTCTCTCTGTCACTGTCTCTGTCTCTGTGTGTAGCTGTGGCCAGGAGGAGCCAACCTACTCAGCTCTGTGGGGGGACAACAAGGCCTTCGATGAGGTCATCATATCACCCGCCATGCTTAATGAGCACATGCCCCACATGGTGATGGAGGGCCTCAACAAGGTCTGTTTTATCTATGTGCATGCAGGCTTTTAAATCTTGTTCCTGATTTCCAACACTGGATAATTTGATTGACGGATGATGAGTATGTGTGGATTACCTGTAACTATAAAAATTCTGATGCATTCACAAATATTTTTACTGCTCATAAAGGGGGATACCACTTTTTAAAAATCACATATTGTGTGACATTTTTAACTAAAGCTAGAAACCAGCAACTGAATTTTGGTAATGTTTCAGTAATAATATAATATTATATATGGAGATAGGGCCCGTCTTACAGATTTTACAATCTAATTTCTGATGTTTTTCACTATGTTGTTCTGTGATAAATAACTCTAAATTTAATACTGATCCACTTTGTATGTTTGGTAAAAACTTCACCCTGAAGCTTTCAAAAGCTTTCTCCTAAAATAAGAACTACAACATCCAGTGGTTATCTAGCCATATGCGCACATACTATAAATATTATATATTTATGCATATGGTTTTCTACAGAGAGTTCCAGTTGTTGTTAGTAATAGAAGGGAAAGCCTTCTGTCATTTATGCCTGGCATAGAACATTTATAAACTCATTTGAAGATATAAATCTACTCATCTCATGACTGAACACTGTAACAATCAAAAGGAGAGTTATCAAATATATTAAAAGTGATTTTTATATATGTCTCATTATAATATTGAAATCACATGATTGCGAAGACACAGGAAGAAAACGTTGAGTTTTATAATTCAGTGGATTTCCCCTGAAGGGTTCACTTAAAAATTATTTTTTAGAGATTTGGAAGATTGAATCTGAGGTCTGTATATGGCCAGTTTATGCATGTGATGTGACCAATCATTAACCTACAGTTTTCTATGCCTTTTGAATCTTTTTTCTCACATTGCTCCAGTTTCAAAGCATGGAAACTGTTCACTCCTTGTTGGTTTCATGGTGTCTTTAAGAGTGTATGATTCACAAGCATTGAACATCTCTCCAGAAAACAGGTCATTAATGTATGTTTGCATGCGATGGATCCACTTTGGGGATTGCACTTTCTTGTGGGAGAAGAGTTAAAGTTGTAAGTTTGTTCTTCACTGTGTACAATGTATTTTTTTACATGCTTTTGCATTTTGTGTGGGGTTTCTTTGTGGCTCAGCCCTATGTCAGTATGTCTGTGGATAGATGTTTGTGTGTGTATGAAGTGTGTGCGTTTATGTGTGCTGTGACTAGTCTGTAGTATGATACCTCTGGTGTTTCTGCAGGTACTGGAACCATTTTGTCCCCTGTGCGAGCAGGAAAACTCAGAACCAGAGGAACTGGAAGTCATTCAACCTACCTGCAGTACCACTGTGTTCATAACCTCACAAACAGAATTAAACTCTAGTCCTCTTCCCTTTGATTCCTCCTCTCCCACCCACAAAGACCTGTCTTCCACTGCCTCCCTCAAAGAACCTGAAGCTGTCTCTGTCCCTCTGACTGTCATTGCTTCTCCCTCTCTTGCAGATGCTGAGTATGTTCTTCCTCCTCCTCCTCTATCAGACTGTACTTCTGCCTCACAGCCGTGCTTGGTGTCTGTCCCCCCGCTTTCTAACAGTCCTTCCACTCCGCGCTTAGGAGCGCTTTCAGTTGAAGATGATTCATTTATTCCACCACAAACCCAATCAGATCCACCCAACTCTCACCCTTGTGTAGATTCGATTGCTGCTCCACTTTCTGAACTCTTATTTGATGAGTCTAACGGTACTCGGATAGAAAATTATACTGTCAAGATAGTAACATCACATAGCTCTTCGCATGATGAAGTCAGTAGTTTACAAATGTCAAACAGTCCTGATTCTCTTGCATAGAATTTATGACACTGAGTATTAGACAGCCTTCGTTAACCTCTGCACAATACAATTATCTATTTAAATAGTTGTCTGTTAAAGGAATAATTCATCATCAAAACTGTTGTCATTACTATTAATGCTGTGACTAAAATGACGTGATGTTATGTCCATGAAGTTCAGTAGCAGAAACCTTTTTCCTGATGTAAAACTCAGGATTTGGTGTAGGAGGTGTAGAGAGTCTGCTATTTCCTCCACTAAAAGAAGCCACGAAAGACCAGAATGCAAAGCAGCTCAGCTGGTATAGCAGTTGAGGAAAACTGGAAGAACTTTAAGACTTCCTACTAGCATTATTGCCACTTTCCACTCACACATAAAACCAATGGCTGGATGCAACAAGTCCACTGGATGCTGTCAAAAGGCGTTCCAGAAAACGTCTGAAAACAGGGCGATGAAATTAAGACCGTTGACAAAGCAAGTTGAGGCAACAGATGTGTGTACACAACAACATAGGTGATGTGGTAAATTTCATCCCTAAATAGCACCTGGAATACATCGCAGGTTAATGGTGTGTATATAACCGTACAAAAATATGTAATCCCTTTAAACCTTGGAGTCAAAAATAGCCTTTACTACCTTGCATGATGGCTCTAAACCCACCTGTATTATTTCTCCTGTTAATGAGAGTGATCATCCAGGTTTCTTCATATCAACCCTTCATTCTTTTCCATTCCTCTCACAGCTCCGGTACATTTGGTCAAGTGCCGTGGCATGAACTTGCTAACCCTGTTCCTGGAGCTAACAAGTTTTCTTTGTATTCACAATGTATCCATGGTAACCTAATTTCTTCCACATTAACTGCTCTTTCTTCCTTTTTGGCTGGGTTTTTTCAGTAGCTGCAGCTCCTCTCTCTGGATATCTTCTCCCTTTTTGCTTTTTTGAAAGCACATATTCAGCTTTTCCTCAATCGCAATCCCTTCAACGAATTGTCAGTTACTCATCAGCAGCAGATGGAGTAACAAAGGGGAACAAATGTGTAAATATGGAGTGCACTGCTCAGCTCTGTTGCTCTGCTGTAAAATTGCTGCTCACGGAGTCTGAACAATTTCCTCTTATAACTGACTTGGTACAGTGGAGGGCTTTTACTAAGACTCTGAAAACTGGAATTATATTTTTATGTCCTCCACCGTTCAAAATGCGATTTAACAATCAGCTTTCATAAATTATATATGTCATATGGCTATAGGGATTGCAGTACATTATTACATAATGCTAAACTCCAAGTAAAAATGTCTCTCTCCGGCTACAGTCTGCCGTCTCGTGCTTTTTTTTTTTGTTTGTTTTTGTGGTCATTTGTTTGGGTTGTGCCAACTGCACAACTGCAGGTGATATGTTTGATAACTGATGGTGCCAGATATTTGCTTTAATTCCTCACTTGCAGCAATCTTGTCCTCATGCACCATTGGTCACACTCACCCATGTAACATCGTCATGTTTTCATTTGCGATCCATAACCATCTGCGTAACCCAAACATAATATACATGTTTGTATAATGGCATTTTTAACTGACTGAACCTGTCTCTAAGATTTTCAGTGTTTGTTTACATTAATTATTTCCACTAGCCATTTTACGTTCCATTGTTACATAAATTGTATGGTGTGTTGTTTTTTTTTTGTGTGTGTTTACATGTCCTCTTCCACTTGTTTTTATACCATAATGTGCTTCCACCAATTGTTTTAACTCATTAAAGTTAACCAAATATATGCAATTGTGTGTTGATGTGATTTGCTGTTAGTGTTTGTTCTCCTCACATTTTAACTATAAACACAACACAATTAACATTTGGTGGGACAGGGTTTTCTTGAATGTCTTTGAAGTTGCATATATACTTGTCTCATGGTTTACTATTCCATACTGTAGGTCCTGTGTAGTTCTTGCTCGGGCATCATGAATCCATTGTGGGTGTTTAATGTCAGTTGGAGTGGGTGTAAGCTCACCTTTTAGATTGCACTTAAATCTATTTGAACTACACTATGCTTTTTTAACAATTTAATAGATGTAATCATATCTGAAGTTGAATATAGATGTAGTGGTTTCTTGGATAATATCATTGAAAACCATTGTAATCTTACTAGGGGTGATCCAAATACATAATTATCATGTACCTGATAATTGACACAAGTGTCTGTGAATGAAAACTGTCAGTGTGTGTGTTGATTCATTCCCAAACTATTATGGCCAGTGGATTAATCATCAATCTATTGATTTATCTAAACCTTCTATGCAAGCAGGTGGGATGAGAAAACAGAAGAGGAATGGGGGCATATTTTTAAAGAAAAAATGTTAACTTTAAATTGATATAACTGTGCATCCAGTTTTCTGAGAATGGAGTCAAAAAGGTACTGAACTTAAATATTTCCGTAGGGTTATTTATCGGTTTGGTCTGAAAATATAAGCGAGTAAGCAATATTTTTGATTGTCTATTGGTTAAGTGCAGCAGCAATAGAAATTAGTTTTTTTTCAGTTAGATTTAAGCATGTGTATCTTTGTATGCAATTAATATTCTGTTCATGTTGATTCTCAACCCCAACGCACATCCTCCCTGCGCTCTTATTCTCATCGTACCTCTATCTGTCGAGTCACGTGTCTTTGTATACCTTTGTGCTTGCGACAGGTGCTGGAGAACTACAACAAAGGGAAAACCGCTTTGCTGTCAGCAGCCAAGATCATGGTGAGCCCCACAGAAGTGGACTTGAACCCAGAGACCATATTCGTGGATACATCAGCAACTTCTCAGCAGCCAACGCCTACAACCCACCACCGCAGGAACAGTAGTGTTCGGTTAGTACACCAGGCACCACTGTGGGTGTGTTGGAGCCTAAAAGAATATATAAAACTGTTTTCTATTCAGTATATTCAGTTTCCACCTCTAACTTAATATATAATGGAGCAAACCTCTTCCTAAACTGTAGGGATAATCATGGGGACATGTCGACTTTTAATTTAATTATCTAGCCAACACTAAACAATACTACTGCTACTAACTGCTACTTTATTGTTTTCTCAAAATCATCATTTCTCTCTGTTCCGTTTGGTTTAAAAAAACAAGACAAAAAACATTGTTACGGTAAGCAAAGCATGCTAATACTAATTTTGCATATGTGCTCCCTTCTCTCATGCACGCATGCACACTGTGTGACCACAGGGCAGTTGCAACTTATGGTAGTATTCAGTTCCCACCTCGCCCTCTCTGGTTTAGCCCCTGTCCAAAGTCAGTGTGAACTCCTAGCAGTGATGGTTGAATAATGATGTCACCTCTCTTGTATTAGATGCTAATACAAGAGCACATATGCCACTAGGATACACCTCTAGGCTCCCACTCTCTCCTTTTCTATGTTTTGTGTTCTATGTAATGTTTTGCTGGTGTTCACCTAGTCTGTAGAATCTAGATGTGGATGAAATATTAACACGTTCCCATTTTTCCCTTCTTTAGTTGTT
This sequence comes from Coreoperca whiteheadi, assembly GCA_011952105.1. NCBI lineage: Eukaryota > Metazoa > Chordata > Actinopteri > Centrarchiformes > Sinipercidae > Coreoperca > Coreoperca whiteheadi. Next base: position 15,081,847 of record CM022485.1, read on the forward strand.
TTGACCCGTTTTTCATGTCTGTCTTGTGTTTTGGATCCCCTCTCCCCTCCTTCACCTGTCACTACTCTCCAACCCCTTCTTCTCCTCTCCTCTAGTTCATGTGCCCAATCTGAAATATCTCTGGATGGTTTCTCTGAGTGCCCTCCTCCCCCAGTGCCTGTTGTGCTCCGTGGAGCACGGGAGCGCCTGGCAGTGGAGCTGAGGGACCGCAAGGCACCACTGGCCGTCATGGAGAGCCTCTCAGACGCCGAATCGCTCTATAGTCTGGATTCCCGACGCTCCTCAGCTGCGCTAAGGGGTTCACCAATGCTGAGTAGCCTCCCGTTCCCTTTGGATGCCCCGATCCCAGAGGAGAACCCATCTCTCAGCTCTCGCACTGAACTACTGGCTGCTGACTGCCTCTGCCAGGCAACGCCAGAGCACCTGGGTGAGGTTGGGCCCTTCTTTACCCCACAGGAATCCACATCTAGTCCAGATTACCCCATGCGGCTGTCTCCCGCAACACCTCGCTACAGTGGACACCATACCCCAGTTCTGTTAAACCAGAGCGTCTTGTCTCAGCCTTTCAAGCCAGAGCCAAACGCCAACCCAAAAATGCTTCCTGATGGGGATTACCAACAGATGCCCGGTGTCTACAGCCCAGGGAGCACTCCTAATGCTCCCCTCAGCCCACAGATATGTTCTAGACCAGTGGATAGAGAAAAGGAAGAGTGGGAGCTGGAGACAGCAGAGAAACAGTTAAGTGCAGACCCCAGACCGGCAGCTTCTACGCCTCCACCCCAACTATCAAATGGAAACCCCAGCCAGGCAGTGCTGGAGTTCGCCCAGTACTTAGACTCTCTATTCAGATTGGACGGCAGCAGCTCACCACCTCTGGAGCTGTCTGACGGGGAGTCAGAGTCAGGCCGGGGCTCCTTTGGGCATGGTGAGTGTCTTGAAGATGGGCAGCAGTTGGATGACAAACAACTTCTGGCCAGAGCAACAGTGGAGCCTAACCTAGTCCCCAAGCCCCCACGCACTTTTGCAGGATCGGCTGACCCCTCTTCGGGCATCTCTTTGTCACCCTCTTTCCCTCTCTCTTCGTCTGAGGAGCTCAACGACCTTTCCCCCGGTGAGGGTGCCCTGCCAACTATACACTCCCTACGAACATCTTCCCCATGCCACTGTCCTGAAGAGAACACACTATCATCTATGGTGTAGTGTGCTCCCAAGACTCCAATGTCCTTTGCTCTAAATTGAGAGGTGCAGTCATCCGAATTTTAAAACATATCACAGTACATGCATGCGATGGAATGCAGTCACTCATCAGAGATCCAATGACAGAAGTTGACTGACCAACTTACAAACTATTTCCATTCTTCAGGTGTCTCCTTTGAACGCTGTTTATAGCATTTTCACACTATTGCAATGACTAAGAAAAAAAAGATACCTCTCTCTGCATGCCAGGGGGCTGTACTGCTTTTGGGTGAATATAAATAAAACTGTAGCTTCACAATGCCATTCCAAAACAATGTCGTCTCACCCACATAGGGACGTGTCAGCATTGCATAAATTCCCTGTCTTAACAAAATCAAAGGGAGAATACTTAACTGAGCAGGGATTCAAAAACTAACACTGTAGAAGAGGTTAGCTTAGGCACATCATCCGGGTTGATGTACTGTACAACTTCCTGCACCCTCAGCAGCTCCAGCTTTTATTTTATTTTTCAAAATCAGGAATGTGAAGATTGACATATTCGTCAGTGAATAGCAGTGAGAAGACATTATGAAATGTTCCTCAGGTCTATAAAGAATTGACTTTGAGAAAGAGAGTAAGTGTGTTACATTGATGAGAATTCATGTGTCTTAAAAATGTAGTGATTGTGACAAAGTTATTACAGACGCCTATGGATGTTTTTTGAGTCTTTTGGTTACTCTTTATAGTGCATGAAGTTATTTTTCTTTCTTTATTTTTAAAGAGAAATTGTCAATAAGCCACTTAGATTGACATTTGGATACTCTTGCACACATCGTATTGCTCAATTTATCCCCCTTTGCCAACAAATTTAATACATTATATTGCCAAATGTATTTATGAGATGTAATTTTGTATACGTATATGGATATTGCTTTATTTAAACACAAGCTAAGTTCATTATCTCCTTCCCAAGCCATTCTGTTGGTTCCCATATAGACTGTTACACAGCAACACCACAGAAAAGATGCCATCCTGACCTTTCAAACACTGCCATGGCTTTAATTGCAAACAAACAACCTCCGTAACTTGGGTTCGAACCAATAATGAACTTGCAACTTAATAGTCACCTTTCTCTTGGGAGAGCTCTTAGCATTGTGCCCAGGTCAAGGTCTGCATGCTTTATGCATTTCAGAGTAGCATGGCTGGTATAGAACAAGTCTTGTCATTAAGTCACAGTAAATAAGCTCTAAACAATTCATAATATATGTAAACTCAAACCTTTGAGAGGCTCATTAAACGCCCAGGTCACCAGACAGGACCAAACTGTATTTCCTAAAAGTGTCCCAGGATATAATTTCTCTTGTTCTCAAGGTGCTCAGTCATCTTGGATGTCAAGGTGTTTGCTTCCCTTTAATATGGTTCTCCTCAACCATCCTTGAGGTTGGACTGAATGAATAAATAAGCTGGAACATTACATATGCCAATTCTAAATACTGTATGTGGCATACAATCTTCCATAGCACTCTGGGTGTAACAGATGGCTCACAATTTGCATTATTTATTACCGTTAATGTTGTTATCACTTTTATTGCTATATTTGATGGTATTATTATCCTTATTGCTCTTGCAACAGATTGGTTTGATGTCAGTGGTTTTTATCTCAGTTTTGGTGGAAAACCTTTTTTAGACTTTCCCAAATGTAAGGAGTTATATATTTCAGCTTTTTTTCTGTCCCAGTGGAAAAGTATTCTGCCATGGCATGGTGACAACATGCTCTTTTTACAAGTATTTCATAGTGGTGAGACATGCTGCAGAGTGACAGCTGCCTGCTCACACTGACCTTTGGTGCAGCGCCACCGTCAAGCCTGGAGTCACCGTAGTGTTCTGCACAGTCTCTCTATTTGGAATAATATTTGCTGTGGTTACTCACAGCAGACAGTTCCAGCCAGTTTACAGTCTGACACTACTCAAATCATGCTGCCAGTCCCAGTAGTCTCTCACAAGAAACACCAAGGTTGGGCCAGCAATTTCCTACGTTCAGTAGCTTCAGTCTACAGTTCAGTCATACACTAAACACTGCTGAAAGAAAGCACTATAATACTTTCCATCATGATGTGTACAGCACCATCTTCTATGTGTAATTATTTATGCAGATGTCTTAAGAAAAAAAGATGAATTCCAATAGAGTCATGTAGAAAACTATATAACAATAAGGAGATAATGAATATATAAATATATATCAGTATTGAAATATAGGAAAAAATATTTCATCTGAAAGTTATTTATTCAAACTATTGGCAGATTTACAAATTGGTTTATATTGAAAGAGGAATAATTCATCAATGTCTCGTCCATGTTTACCTGGTTTGCTTCCCTTCCTTTCCTGCCCCACAATGAGAATGTATTTAATCCCTCCCCCTCACTGCCCTGCCTGTAATGGAATAAACTGCAAACTATGAAAATAACTATGAATTTCAGTCATATCTCTGTCAGCATGTACTACTGATATACGTTTGTCAGAGTTTTGATGTCAAACGTATTTAAATGAGCCACAAATTGTAGTTCATGTCTCAGGTTTTCTGGGTCTGCTTGTTTTCCTCACTGCTACGAATTGTTAAGATACAGTTTATCTTAAAGGGACAGTTCAACCCAAAATCGTAAATGCATAGTTTTCCTCTTACCTGTAGTGCTATTTATCCAAGTGTAACTATTAATTCCTAGGCTGCTTGGTGTGAGTTACCGAGTTTTGGAGATATCGGCCATAGTGATGTCTGACTTTTTTGAATATAATGGAACTAAATGGCATTCTGCTTGTGAGACCTTGTTGTGAGCAGTTTCTTGGAGGAACTATCGGAAGAAAGAAAACATTTCCTACATGAAACAGCTCACAACAAATCTGAGGATTATCTTTGAGTAACCGGGTCATGGTTTCTGGAAAGAGACATTGGTGTTGAGTTTTTCAAATGTATTTTTTTGGCGCTTTGAGCACCACAAGCCGAGGGCCATTTAGTCCCATTATATTTTTAAAAGATTGCAGACATCTCTATGTCCGTTATCTCCAAAACTCACAGAAGAACAATCTAGATAGCACAACAGGTAAAAGGAAAAATTTGAGGGGTTTTTGATTTTGGGGTCAACTGCCCCTTTTAAGTATATTAATAAGAGTATAATGGGAATATAAATCTCTCATTTATGAATGTGTGTAATCAAGTTTGTATTGCATTTCTCCCAAAAGATTGGGTATTTTGTAGGCAAATTTAGGCAAAGAATTATTCAGATAAACAGAATTGGCTAATTTTGTGAAAGCAAATTGTTTCAAACTAATGACTTTTGATGCTAAGTACCATGGATACATGAAGGATTGTAGTTAGGAGTAGCTTTCCCCATCCTGAAAAAGTTTGTGCTTTAGATTTGATGTAAAGAATGTGTCATCAGTTTTAGAACTGCTGAGTGCCGATGGATTTTGAGTAAAGATGGCATGAGGTGTTCTGAGCTATATTTAAGTGCAAGTGTAGGTGCAGTGTATTATGAGTGTACAGTAGGTCTCATAGAGACCAGAATCTACTGTTGAACCTCATGGAGGTGTCATGAGTCAAATGACACAGGCTGGATGGAAGGTGTCTGTTTGATAACACCAATGACGCACCTTGGACTGTCTCATGAAGCAGAATTACTGAGTTAGCCAGTAAACTGCACTGAAAAAAACCTATAGTACTAGTAAAATGTATTATTATTGTGTTTATTTTATCTATTTAGTTATTTATAGATCAATCTTGCTTTTAGCTACTGTGTGACCCACCGTAGGCTATTTGTGAAATCTGCGATCACTTCCCAACTCAAGACAGAGCAGATCAGTCAAATCTCTATTTTTAATTAAACGAGACATACTTGAATTATAACGACTTACAGCATAGAGTACGGGGTATAAATGGTACCAGTAATACCTGGTGTAATTTATACTGCAGTACCAAGTTTTACTTCAGGTAATTTATACCGTACTTGGGAGTCATTTATATTTAATAACACAGGGAAGGATTTTATAAATGACCTAATTCAAAACAAGATGCTTCACGTTAACAAGGTCTACTGAGGAAGACCGTGAGGCGTGGTTGAAAGCTCAGAGAAAAGTAAGTTAGTTGGCCTTGAGTTAAGATTGTTTTTGTTTTTTTTGTAAACCCTGAAAGATGCATTGGTACCAGAAGTTGGGCATTGGTAAAACACGTGGTAGTGTATCTCAACTCCCACCAGAGGGGAGCAAAGAACCTAACGTTACCTCCTGAGTCACAAAAGTAACATGTCGGCAGCAAAGAAGAATGACTTCCCGAAAACCACCGATTTCCTGGAGTGCTAATGTTAGGTGGATGCTAGGTTAGTATTATCACTGTGTTTAGAAGTGTGGCCTGTGGTGTCTGAACCGTTGCCATGAATTAAGACCGACCTGTCGAACCGCGCTCCGTTAAACGCTTCGGTGGGTAAAAACCTATACCGAAGTTATAACGTTGGAAGATTATCTCTTCCGATCGTTGTGTTACGTTTAATAATGCTAGCTGACGTTAGTTAGCTCACTTAGCATGAATGTTTACACAGCTGGTTTGCTAACTAACGCTAAGTTAATACGTTAGCTGCGTTTAGCCACGTTAGTTAATTTAAGATAGAATAACCGCTCGCATCGCTGTCCTGGCAGTGCACCTTGATCATTCACCAAGTTGTAAGATCTTTCCGTCGCGTTAGGGTCAATATTTTTGCTCTTTTGGCGGTTGACGTTGGCTCAGTAGCAGTTGAGGATAACGTTATGTTAACGTGATAATTGGTAACGTTAAATGGACTGCGTTTATATAGCGCATTTTATCCTGGCTTAGCAGACAAAGCGCTTTACAGGTTTGCCTCTCATTCACACTCGCACGCCGGGGACTGCGGAGCTGCCATGCAAGGCGCTGGCCTGATCCGACCCAGGGTTCAGCGTCTTGCTCACGGACACTTCGACGTGGGCTGGTGGAAGCCGGGATCGAACCTCCGTCGACCCGCTCTGCCGCTAAGCCACAGCCGCCCCCATAGTTAACCAACGTTACGTGTCGTTGCCTGCAAAGGCATTGAAATCAGTATCATATTAACAACTGATCATTGTTAATGGGTAACCTATTCATGCACTCGGATATTTAAAAAATACTGACACTTTGGGGGATCTGTGACGTGACAGGCAGCGATTCGTTTGACCTTTTAGCCAGGGTGGACTGTAACGTTACTTCAGTGTGTACATTGTGTATAAATAGCACCCGACGCTGTCATTGATCAGAAGCCTGTCTTTACAGTGGCTGGTTGGAGAGAGAGGTGTCAGGCATGTATGCCTCTGGGAAATACAGCTCGCGGGGCCCTGCTCTTATCCCGCGGATGAAAACCAAGCACCGCATATACTACATCACCCTCTTCTCTGTGGTGCTGCTGGGACTGATTGCCACAGGGATGTTTCAGTTCTGGCCCCACTCCATTGAGTCCGCCGCTGACTGGACCCTTGATAAGCGCAGTGTTCACGACGCACCTCTGGTCCGCCTGCCTGTCTCCAGTCCCATTCCTGAGAGGGGTGACCTCAGCTGTCGCATGCACACCTGTTTTGATGTGTACAGATGTGGCTACAATCCTAAAAACAGGATCAAGGTAACTGCCTCTCAAAGCACCCCTCACATCACTGAGCTTACACAAACTAAGCATCCCCCTGCAGTGTTCCCTGTTGAGATTATGACCTATTTTTGAAATGGTTGCTTCTGTAGGTCTACATCTACCCTCTGCAGAAGTTTGTGGATGAACTGGGGGTTCCCATCAGCAGTACTGGACTGTCTCGAGAATACAATGACCTGCTCAGTGCCATCTCTGACAGCGACTTTTACACTGATGACGTCACCAGGGCTTGTCTGTTTATCCCATCTATTGATGTGCTTAATCAGAACTCCCTGCGAATCAGAGAGACTGCCCAGGCTCTGGCAATGCTACCCAGGTAAACATTTACACTAGATCCAGTCCTGAAAAAAATCTTTGTCTTAATCAGTTTTAATCATCTAGTAGAGGTTTACTGCTTTGTCCCTCTCATTTGCTCTTTAGTCATTCCTCTTTTATGACCCTCTTTTTCTCAAATTGCTCTCACATCTGTGTGATTATTGGTGTTTAAGCTCAAATGTAGCTTTTTATTCCCTAAAAGACGACTCTATGATCACTTAACCATGCATATTGTGAAGGACGGAAAGTAACTTTTTTTTTTTTTTTTTAAATACCAAATAAAATGTTGATTAATCATGTACTTCCTGAAATGTCACAAATAACGACCAGTGCCCAAATAAGATAGGAATGACACAAGAGCCCAAAGCGATGTCTCTTTTCTGGCCGATATTAAAAAAAGTAGAAGGTTTTTAGTAAACAGTTATATGAATGGAGTAAAGCAAGTAATTTTTCACATTTGATGAAAGTGAAAGTGTTTGATATTTTAATTTGATAATTACTTAAAACCTTAATTGATCAGCGAAACTGTCATTCTAATGTTCTGTTGTTCAAATACCTAATAATAATGAATTACCTTATCATTCCAACACTAATCTCGTGAATGTTTTGGCAGATGGGACAAAGGGATGAATCACCTACTTTTCAACATGTTACCTGGAGGCCCTCCAGACTACAATACTGCCTTGGACGTGCCCAGAGACAGGTAGCTTCAGTACATCTTGCAAGCCACCTTAGTATTTCAGAATGCATTCACTGTAATCTGAATCACTGTGAAACCTAAGAGTACCAATAATGGCTCACGTCCACGAGTATGTTCAAATGATACAGTGGAATTAATGACATGGCTGGCTCCTTGTAGTTAAAGAGCTGCGTTAACTGGATGGAAACATATAGAACAAAAATCCTCATATTTAGATAAAGATAAAGGTCACTACCATGGGCTTGGTGCATGGATTTCTGTATTTAACCAAAAAGTGTCATCAGCTGATACACTACTACAGTCAATAAGGACACCTACAGCTTAAAAATGATCTAACACTGCAAACTATATTTAAAATACTAGACAGGAGGGAAGTATGTTGGCAAGAATCCTGTTTTCAGGATTCCTGTCAGCAACTTCCCACTTTTAGGTACAAATCAAAAGGATAAATAATTTCTTGTTTATGTATTTTCCGGGACAGATGAAATTCATTTTCATGCTACAATGGATTGTGCAACCTCATTTAATATAACTCACAAGTGGAGGATCATTTGATGACGATGAAAGAGATATTCACAAGCAATTGGGAGATAACATATTTTCAAGAGGCCTCGAGGAGACGTTTCAAATCTGATTGCATTTACCAGCGAAGAGCCCGTGTGTCTCAAGATGTCCTGTAGGCTAGAGTGATGGTTGAGGATGGAAGAGGTTGGGTTTATGAACACGCAGCCTTGAAACAATGAACACTATCTTTAGCTGCGAGGAATTTCCTGGGCTCATCCAGCTGGAGTCCATTTGGCATGGAGCCTCATCAGAACCAGGTGTGTGTGTGTGTGTGTGACTGATGGTGTGTTTCCACTTTATATCCACCTTGCCTGAGAATAGAAAATAATCCAAAATACATTTCATGACGTAGTGGACTATATGGGATCTATTAACCAGGGCGCTGTGCATCGTTTGATGTCACTTCATGTCTCACATCAGCATTGTTGGCAGCAAAAGTACTCATGGGAAGCAAAAAATGAATATATTTATTTGTCTTTTAAAGTATGTTGCTGTACCTCCCGCCTGTTGAAATCCCCAGTGTGTTGAAGCTTTGTCACAGTCCAGGTCTATTTGTTTCAGAACGCTGCTGGCTGGAGGCGGTTTCTCCACATGGACCTACAGACAGGGTTATGATGTCAGCATCCCAGTTTACAGCCCCCTTTCTGCGGATGTTGAGCTGCCTGAGAGACAGCCTGGGTGAGCACTTCTCACACATTAACTGTCACTATCTTGTTTGAGTATCACATCATGACCAAATTATAGTCACTTTACCTGATTTATCCATCAGCAACGTCTCTACAGATAGTGCTCCAAGGGAATATAATGATGTGTGGTATTTAGAATGGACTTCTAAATAACATAAAAGTAACTGTGATTTATCAACACTCTTTAGGCTGGTCTTGATTAAGTATGAGTATGACTTGATAACCAGTTGCATATCTCCTGTCTCCTTTCCCCAAGGCCACGGCGCTACTTTATTCTGTCTTCTCAAACTGCCATCCACCGAGAGTACCGTGCTGAACTGGAGCGCTTGAAGGAAGAAAACGGAGAAGCACTGCTCCTGCTGGACAAGTGTAGCAATCTCTCCCAGGGTGCGGCCTCCGCACGAAAACGCTGCTACAAGGGGCATGTGTATGACTACCCACAGATCCTGCAGGTGGGAAAGCACAACTGCGTTAAAAACAAGTATCAAGATGCGGATCACTCTTAAATGCACTACATTCCTGACTTTGGCAACAAAAAATCAGTTATATTCGACTACTTAATTTTTTTTACTATTTTATTTATTTTCTGCGCCAGCAAACGCAACACGCAGCCATCCAGTAACTATTATACTGCAACCTGAGCTTATCTGCACACTTAATGGCAGGCTAAAGTAACATAACTACCCCTCAGCAGCGACCAGCGGAAACACTGAAAACTCGAATATGACGATATGGTCATCTGTTATGTCACACATGAATTAATATTCGAATATATTCGGTATCACACACAGCCCTAGTAGAAACGTCAACCCAAGATTTGGTTCTTGAAGAAGTTTCTAGCAGTGGAAATGGGTCATTAGAGCCTGGTCTTAGTTAGTTTAACAGTTTGCTCTTAATGTGTCTCTACAGGAGTCTTCATTCTGTGTGGTTTTGCGGGGCGCACGATTGGGTCAGGCTGCCCTCAGTGATGTGCTGCAGGCTGGCTGTGTCCCCGTCATCCTTGCTGACTCCTACATTCTGCCGTTCTCCGAAGTACTTGACTGGAAAAGGTCTGCCCAAGTCACTGAACAGTTGAATATCAAGTAAATGGTTTTGACAGCCTGCCATTTTCAGTTGACTATTTTAATCTCTCTTTTTCCGCACAGGGCATCAGTGGTTATTCCAGAGGAGAAGCTCTCAGAGATGTACACCATCCTAAAGAGTATTCCTCACAGACAAGTGGAAGAGATGCAGAGACAGGTAAGAGTCACAATGTCTAACTGAAGGGAAAACATCTCTCACATATAAGTGACTTACATTTAGTTGCTGTTTGAGAACTCTGATTGATATGGTGGTCACGGGAGCTGTCAGTGGGGTTAGAGCACTTCCATGTCAAGTCTGACATGTGCCTGTACCTTAACCCACTAACCAACCAATCAAGTCTATGGGACCCGAAATACATTTTATGTGATGTGCGAAAGACAGAAATTTGGATACCATCCTCACTTTTGTCAGTTTGACTTTCCTCCTTTGCTCAGTCTAGATTTTAAAAAGCTTTCAGAAGACTCAACTCTGTTGATTTTTAGCTTGAGTAAAATGCACGGAAGACGGCTCACAATCCCTTTCCATTTGATATCTGCATTGAGCCACAATAAACAAAAGTGAAAGCAGCTATGAGAGACGGGCACCAGTTCAGCTGCTCCTCATTCTCTTGTATCAACTCTAGTCCATTTACTAATTATACTGGCCAAACAGACATTTTAGGCCGAGGGCTTTAGAGACAGGCTTGGGGTTGGATTACATCAGACAAGCTCAAAAACATGGCTTGCTCGTGAGGTGGGGGGATTTTGTGGGGGTATTCTGCTGTGTATAGCTCACAGCTAACTTGGTAGCATAGATGTATTGTTATCCACTGGTCACAGTACTCTGCCTGCTGTGATGGTCTACAGATGGACTGAATTCATTGCAAGTTGATTCTTGTCTGAGTCATTTCTCTACAAAAGTCATTTTACTATGAATTTGGTGAAACTAATGGTATACCGCTGTAGAGCAATTATGTGGTTTGCTGTTGGTCACAGGTCACACTCTAAAGCCACACTAAAAGCTTCACGGTGTGCTGTCCTATCATGTTTGACATGAGGTAGAATCTGTCATTTAGCAGATAAAATTGAGCTCACTATAGAAAGCTTGTTTACGCCACATTATTGATTTAGCTCTTAAAGATAATGGCTCTGTCCCAATATCTGCACTTGCGGTATTTGCGAGTGGTCAAGTCCCTAAGTGTGTGACGTATTTCTGACTGCAAGCATATGGAAGTTTATCAGAGCTCACCAGGACACGCTTGATTTAATAAGAGCATCATGTTACGCACACAAAAACACAAATACTGTACATGGCTCAATCTAGCTCAGATGATTTGTTGCAACAAGTAAAAATTAAAAAAAAGGCACACTTAGGAGCACATTCACAACTCAGAGGAATTCATAAGAAATTAACTGAGTTATCTAGCATCTCGTAGGTCTACATAAAGGAGACAGAATGATTTTTTCTGTCTGATACATTTTTTAAGGACAGAAACATATTTCTCAAAACCTTTGATAAAAGGATATGATATTTAATATTATTTTGAAGGTGTCAGATATGCTGTATTATATTTAGCAGTCCCATTAAGAAGAAGAGAGTGTTAATATTACGTGATAACCATCTGTAGGGGTTCTCCCATAACTATGTAATGTTTGGACATGAATAATAATATCCACACTGAATCCAACATGTCATAAACGTAAACCTCTTCATGTTTACGTTTGAATATTGTTGGCGCTACAACCAGCCTGTAGGCGCACTGCCACCAACAACCGGACTGGTGTGGTGAATTGTGGGATAGACTTAGCACTGAATCCCACTGCGAAGCAGTATGAGGGAAAAATGCTCATCAAGTCTTGGTTAAGCGGACTGTTTGTTGGTATTTTTTCATCATGGAACACACTTGTCTACTACCTGCTGTCACGTGAACATGCACTTAATTGCTCAAGACCCTCAAATTGTAATTCGTTAAGGCTCCCCTGAGGCTTCGGTCTAACAATGGTAATCAGATAACATTTGGAGGTTCGGTTCAGTCACATGGAGGAATGACATGATCTTTAAGTGTCACATTAGTCTCTGCATGTCTTCTTTCCTCCTTGACTAATTAACTTAAAACTTACCATGCTTACCAGAGCGCAGCCAGCCCACGTTTCTGTTGAATCAGTGTCTAGGCTTTGAAGACCTGACCTCACCCTATTTTAATGTGACACAGTGTTGACTGTTGGTAGTTGGTCTCATTTGGTCTAAATAGATTTGGCCCGTTAGAACAGTCCACTTCAACCAGGATACATGTAGTCTGTTAAGTTCAGTGTCTGTTGTACTCTTTTCTGCATAAATCTGGAGATGTTCCTCACCCACATTTTGTCCTGGTGGATACTCTCCACCTTCCCTGTTTTAGAAAAAATAATTAATTTCAATTTAAATCTATGTGAGAAAACATTTATAAGCTTGCACAGAGACTCATTTCTTAAAGCAGATATTCTGGGAAGGCTCACACACTTATTTCTTTTTTTGATGTAGTTGAGCTGATGTATTTCATTAGTTTTGCCAGCAGAGGGCTCAGCAACCTTTGCTTTCATACTGTCTATGTTCTGAAGTGGTCTGAACTTTGTGCTTACTGATGTAAAAGTAGGTATAGACAATGCATACTTGCCTAAAGGAAATACCATATAATGAACAACTTATACTTCTTTAGTATAGTTTAAGATTCTGTCAACGTGAATTGTAGTTTCAGAGAAATACCTGTGATATCAACAAAATAAAAAAATAACAGCTGCTCCAATATAATGCATTGGTAAAGATTTATGGTTTGGGTGATTTGGTAGGGAGACAAAAAAAGTGATTGACCCAATTTATAAATAAAGTCCTTAAATTAGTATTAGCTGGTCAAGTGTGTATTTATTTCACACAAATGTTGATAGTCACAGTAGTAACATCTACGTAATGTGTGGCACTGCAGTTTCAGTTCATCCCACAGGGACAGAACATTTGGTTAACTAAGGAGCAAGACTTATTAGACACCAGGTCAAATTGTTATAGGCTACTGATGAGCTTCCATCACTAGTCAGCAGACTCAGTTCAGACAGCAGAACTCCTTTTCGAATTTGAGATGATCTATTAGCATCCATTTAGGTCACATTTTAAAGGGCCACATACGAAACAGCTGTGAGATGATAACAGTGAGACCACTGAGGCCATGTTTGTGTACTGACTTCCATGAGCCTTGTTTGGGTCATACCCTCAAAATAGGACACATACACACTTCAGACCTCTTTTATTAGAATATAGCCGCAGGCGGCAGTGGGTGGGTTCAAACCTTTTTTCGCTCAACGAAAGGAAGCAGGTTGATTGGCCAAAATTAAAGCCGTAGGCAGCAACGAGCAAAGTCACTTCAGCTTGCTTAATTCTGTTTGAAAGGAGTGAGACCAATCACACACTTTGTCCGTCATTAAAAAGCGTGCAATGTTTCAATAATTGCTCAAAGTGCAAATTCGCCCCCCTTTCATCACATTCGAACGAAACTTGGTGTGTATGTTAAGGAGATAGTGCGGGATGTCTACGGACAGTTTAATCGAGATTGCTCAAAGACGTCTTGAGTTATGAGCAAAGATGAGAGGCCACGCCCACTTGCACCAATCAGTATGAAACTTCAGATTTTGGTTAATACTTGCCCCCACAGCATGCACACCAAATGGGGTGAAATTCTGTCCAGTTGGCAGTTTTTGGCATTTGTGGCGCTCCCCATGGGTTGAGCTCAAAATGCTTTGGCACACCTATTCCCAAACACAGACTTGGCAGATCGCCCAAGATTTGTGATGATTGGACAAGGCGTTAATGAGTTATGGTCAATTTCCTGTAAGACCCGCCCTTGCAAAGATATTTTGGTTGATGGCAGCCATGTTTTTTGACCGATCTTGCTCATTTACAATAGAAGCGTGTATGTCAGTCCCGCAATGCTGTATATAAAAAAAAATAATAATAATTTTACTGTTTTTCACATTATGCAAATTAGCAATACATCCATCATGGAGGACTTCATTGGTCTCAGATGCTTTTTTGTAGAGCACACTGAGCTTGACTTATGTGCGAAATTTCAAGTGATTCGGATTTTCAGTGTGAGGGGCGTGGCCTTACAGCGCCAACTTGTTTCCGATTGGGCTCATATTTCTATGGAAGCACATGCACATGATTTACAGTTATTGGGACAAGTTTCGTGTTTGTATCTCGTTCCGGTTCATGGGAATTTGAGCCGAGGCGGCAGACAAATACTAATAATAAACCAGCACAAAAAAAATAGGGTTCCACCGCTTCGTGGTTCGAACCCTAATTAACACCGATTCTATTAAATTAGAATATATAACCTGGGAGGAGGGAGTTCTTGGCCAAGAAGGAGTTTAACTTACCCGGCATCCTTTCCTCTACTATTGCCTTGGTATCGAGCTTCAGTCTGACAACCATCTTTTTCTTTTAATCTGTTGCTCCTACCTGTCATTCAGTCTTTGTTGTCGCCTCCCCAGCACTCCACCATGCAGAACAGTACTCTGGCTGCAGCTGATCAATAGACCGTCAAGTCGGCCTACTATCCTCTCCCTTATATGCAGTCTGCTTCTCTTCAGTCCAGTCTTCTTTTTACATGTATCCCCTCATACAGAACTGAACAGTCAGCCAGGATGATGACAGGTGTCAGTGGCTTGTTACGTCAGTCAAAAATGTAATAACAGCTCCTTAATCTTACCAATCTAGAGTTTCATATTTGATCTCCTCGAACTATCACCCGAGGTCCTCCACCAGATTCCTATTCTCTTTCCTCACCTTCACAAATGCAGGAGTTATCAGAACTTTACAGCCCAAAGTTAAATATGGAAGTGTAAAGGGTGAATAGTTGAGGACACAGTACAGTCTCATGGTTTGCCTCTGTGTTGGTCTGCAGAATGTTTTGATCCTCATAAACTATTGTCTGTCAGTGGGGTAGTCTGTAATCCAGAAAACCATGGGTCTCACTAGCACCAAAACAGTGTAATCCCACCTGCAGGTGAAACCTGCTGTTAAGGCAATGGTCTTCAGTTGTGGTTCTCAAGGACCCAAAGTCCTGCTAGTTTTTATTTTAGCCATTCTAATAAGGCCTGATTTACACCTGGGAGACCAGGTAATTATTATAACAAGGTGTGTGTTGAAATGTTTTGATCACAGTTAAAAGTGCTAATAAATCTTGAGGAAAACAATATTCCCAGTGAGCAGTTCACATGATTGAAACAGACTTGGTTTCACTGCTGTTTTTGATTATGTCAAAAACACTCATGTTTGACTGGTTCTGCCCACAGCTCACTGGCTACCAATTCTGGTCTATAGGTTGAATCATCTGTCAGACACTTGAAAACCTCCAGTGAGATCAATGAAGTTATGCAGACTGCTGTAATCTAAACTGTTTCTGATCATCTCTTTGACCTTCATTTTAATGATTTTAAACAAAGGAGTGGGAGCTGCTGGGGAGCTCTCTTAAACTATAAGGAAATGAGAAGATAATTCGGTTATAACCAGTGTTACATCGGATGACTGTTATATTGACTTAGTATAGTGGATTTGACTCTTGGGATTGTATGCATTATTTTACAGTATTTGCAGCATGTTTATAGTTACAATTTAAATTACACAATTTCTTTTGCTGAAGCAAATTTTGTTGAGCTCGTGGATTGAGTAGGTCAGTGTTGCTATATTTGTACTGCAATTGTTGCTATTGCAGCTTCGTTCTTCAGTAGAACAAACAGGAACAAAGTGTAGACTAGCTGCTAGATACTGCAGTTGGAAGATGGAGTAAGGGTTTCTCTTCCTCTCTTGCAACGCTGTCTCTTCTTTCCTGCTCATAAAAATTCCTGCAGGCGCTGGGAGAGGGTGGAGGGTGGCGGGACGGGCCCTCGCGCCAGCACAGTTTGCTTTCTGCCTCCTCCCGGTCAGAAAAGAAACTTTCATCACTGGCTGATTTATGGGCCGTTGGGATTCCCCCCTGAGATTAGAAAGTCTTTTTGGATTCTCCTCACCGCCTCCATAAAAATACACGCTGTTTTTGAGTTGTTGAACTTCTCCAATGCTTCGGCCCATTCTCGTACATGGGTTTTAGGCAATTGTCCACCTAATTCACGTGTAACCACTAAAGGCTGTCTTCATTTAACATGGGGCACACATGCAACAGGAGGACGAGATTGAAATATAGTAGGGTAGCACCGATCCACTTTTTCCAGTTCCGATTCCGATACAATAATTTGGTTATTCGCCGATACGGAGTACCGATCCGATACCGCATTAATTAATAAGCTGTGTGCCTCACTGTGTGGAAGAGACTGGGATAATTCTTTTATGTGTAAAGCAACATCAGGTTTGACTTAAACATTGCTTTCCTAATTAATATATAGATATAAATTTGCTGGATTATTATTTCAATACTTGGTTGAAAAAAATGTAAATTTTTACAGGAAACCGTTTAAATGCAGCAACAAATCAGTCAGGATTTTCAAATATTAGTACAAATCAATACAACTGCATCAAATGAGATTCAAACTATGAGACAGGGAGCCTTGGAGTTGTGTGATGGCGTCCTTTGACCATTGTGGGGCGCTGTAGGAGTGTGGCTTGTGACGTTTAAGTTTCTGTTTGAATATTAATGCGTTGTTAATAAAGTTTTTAAAAATGGAAAACAAAAACTCAGAGTGGCGGTTATGAACGGGCACGAAATGCGTCAGTAATGTTACAGTGGCACAAATCCAAGATGTTTTCCCTTCTGGTGGGAATGCTTCTGGTAAATACTGTTGAAATGATGGCAGAACATTGTCTAGTCTGCAGCTGTTATTGTGCCATAAGGAGCTCCAGAATACTTATTATTATTATTATTATTATTATTATTATTAGCCAATATAGCGTTAGCATCCTCGGGTACCAGCTCTGCCTTGGTGCAAGTGGCCAGGGGTGCTACGGATTCTTTAGCATATCAACTGATGCTGATGTAGTAAGTATCATGCATGCAGACCTACACATATAATTGAGCTCAGCAGATTGGCCCCAACTAATACTCAGTGCTTTTAAATGTGATACTCCAACATTAACATTCTTTACCCTGCAACTATGGGGCATCGAGGAGCTGGTGGGCCGGAGTCGGGTCAGTGTCACAAGTTGCCTTCTGGTAGGAGATAGTGTTGTTTGAAGCTTCATTAACTAGTATAGGGTTCTA
Source organism: Coreoperca whiteheadi (assembly GCA_011952105.1). Taxonomy (NCBI): domain Eukaryota; kingdom Metazoa; phylum Chordata; class Actinopteri; order Centrarchiformes; family Sinipercidae; genus Coreoperca; species Coreoperca whiteheadi. Next base: position 15,099,242 of record CM022485.1, read on the forward strand.
TAGCCTCTGAGCTTGAAGTTAATTAATAGAATATAGAGGCCTGTGGGAGACAAGGAGGCTAGACACATATGTCATGGTCAGTCACACTACTCTAGATAGATTGATTAATTAATTGTGAATTTCATGTTTTATGACATAAAAAGTGGAAAAAGAGTTACCTTTTTTTAAATAGAAGATTCAGGATTGTTGTATTGATTTCACTTCAAATGTTGTCCTCCCTGCATCTTAACCATAACACAGTAAGAGCTTAAACAAATTATGCGAATAAACAAATTTAGTGTACAAGTATTTCTTTTCATCTTTGCAATCCTGGCTGAAAAAACTGTGTGTGTGAACTGTAAATGAGGGCAGTTTTGCGTTGGGTATTCCAGCAGCCAATGTGATAACATTAAGTTATGGGTTAAGAGTTCAGTTATCATTAAAGTCTGCTTTTCACATCAGAGATCTGTTGAAGTAAAACAGACACAGTCAAAGGAGATTTTAGAGAGCTTCAGAAGAAGAGTTGTTGAAGGTCAAGCTGCTGGAAAATGGTCTTTTAAGACGTGGACCGTGGGGGAATAACCCGGATTTTACAGTCATGACTTCACACTGATAACTTCTGTCATGCAATGGCCATATCATGTAATAAAAATATAAAGGCTTTTTTTATAAGCAATAACAACATGCACACAGTTTAATGAAATAATATCTTATTCAAGTTAAAATCAGTTATTGTAGTCCACGTATACATAGTCATTTCCATTATGGTGACTAATTCTGTAAACATTAACAGTGTTTTCTTACAACTGTATGCAGCATGTTTTGATCATATAAATATCGAATTCTGCACCTCTGTATTGTATACATCTGTAAAGTGAATATCTCTGACCGTTGAATAGAAAGAGCGTGTTTGGTTAATATACATTTGGTTAAATATGCAGTGCAATGCTGATCCTCTAAGCATGTTTTGTACTTGCTCTTTTTTTGCCAATCCTTGTTTTTATGGGCAAATTTTAAGAAGTCTGTTTCATTTGTCCATAGGCTCGCTGGTTCTGGGAGGCCTACTTCAGCTCCATGAAGGCTATCGGCTTGACCACGCTCCAGATTATCAACGACCGCATCTACCCATATGCTGCACGCACTTATGAGCAGTGGAACAATCCACCTGTGGTGGTATGTAAATGTGTAGACTTGATGTTGATGTGCATTTTGCAATTATCTGTGACTTATAACCATCAAGCAAGATTATTGTATTATTGAGTCCTAACCTTCCATTTTTGTCTTTCTGAAGTATTTCACATTTAGCTCTGTCTATACCCTGAAGGCTGATCTCCTAACACATTCATCTGCATATTCCATACAGTCTGTGTGCTCTACTGTGCTGCGCCGCTCAGTTTTATTTCTAGAAGTCTTTTTATTGCAGACATCTGAATGACTGCCATCCAGAATGGAGCTTTGACCATACAGACGCTCCCAGTGCCACATAAGCTTCCCCACTCTCCTGTGTCTTGTAAATCGAAGCCTCTGTGGGAGAGTGACAGTAGATGCCTTCCCTCTTTCTGAAGCGCCACACATGCAGCGCTTTACAGTTTGGTATACACCCAGCTAGCTCTGAGGCAGCCAGTTTGTGTCAGCAGTTCTGCACTCAGAGGATGCCTCCGTTGTGGTGAAAAATAAGTTCCTGCATGTCTGAGTCATTGTTTGTAGCGAGTACGCTGGATGTGAAGAATGGTGTGTGTGTTTAGCATCCCTGTGGTTGTGGGAGTTTGTGGCTGCAGACAGCTTGGCTGGGCGACCATCTCTCAGGAGTTGTTAATCAGTCTGGTCTGATCTAGAGTCTCCTCCATCCTCAGCCTGTGGGGCAGAGGGGTGTGTATCTGAGCATGTGTGCGGATGCATAATAGTGTCTTTGCATCTGTCAAATGTCTCCAAGAATCCCAGTATAAGTAGATCCTCTGAAATGCTTAGATTAGAGAGGTGGCAGTCGCAATCAGGTTGCGTTGGTGTAAACAAGCAGCGCTCTGAGTGGTGTTTTCTGATGTTTGTCATTTCAGTTCTGCTAATAGGTTCACTGCCAAGCAGCTGATCACTCTTGACCATGGTTTCCTGTTTTCCTCTGAGCAGGTAGCTTGTTAATCGGCAGTTACACTTGACATTGTCCACTTATGTCAAAATGTTTTGTCACAATGTCCAACTTTCAGTCCAATGTGTCAGTATCACTCAGGTCTCAAGGTTTTTCCAGACCCAGAGGAGATTAATTGTGTCAGGGTACAGACCTTTGGCCATTCCTGCCAGAGATAGGAGATGTTGGGAAGTGTTTTCTCGATGGATTCAGTGAACGGATGGTGAGAAGAACTTGCACAGAGCACTAAATAAATCAGGCAGACATTTTTCCCCCTCTCCTCCTGTAGTTTTTAGGCTGGTAATTGAAAACACATTTCCCAGGATTGCTGGTGCCTTTGGAAGGGGGTTTTCAGAATAAGGGACAAGCTGCTTTTTGTTTGGGAGTTGTTAGGTAGTGGGCATACTTACTAAGGTTTATACATTCCAAGAATTGAGCCATCTCAGACTTTCAAATTTGCCAGAGTTTAAAACATGTTTGTGGTGATTGGCACCCGGGAATATGAAAGTCTTATTTGATCACTATCTCGTTTAAAAGTCTGTAAGTATTTGGACATTTTTGTTTTGACTTTGTTCTCCTATACATTAGATTTGAAATGGAAGAACCACTACGATGTGACTTTTAGCTTTATTTTGAGGGTTTTTACATTCACGTGGGGTTGGTTGGTGACGAAAGCTGCCACCACATACGTCACCTGGCTCCAAATGAGCCAATAGCAAAATTCAATTGCAATATCTGGGTTTCAACCTGTAGAGGGCAGTCGCTATGTATATTTATAATACACTATGTAGAATTCAAATACTTTGCACTAAAATGTCAATATAAAATGTCAGCACTACTAAATACATTGGTTTTCAGCTGAAAAATGGGGTTTGTTGTTAAGTTACTCTTTAAGCCTCAGAGTCATTTTCTTTTGAAATCCACTTGGACAATGTAGAGGCAAAATAGTACAAGAAAAGAACATTGCACTGTCCTAAAACTAAGGAGATGTACACTATCTTGTGTTGCAACTTCATTCTTTGCATTGTTCAGCAATACATTGAAAGATTAGATTTAATCTACCACTACTGTGCATCTGTGTACATTAGGAATACTGATAGGCTATGTAAAATAGTACGTGTTTCAGTGGGAATAATTCTACAGATAAACAGGACAAAACAGATAAAAGTATTTTGAATATTTGGCGGTAGTTCATGTTATCTTGCTCTTAATCAAATGTACCTTTTGAGGGTCTTCAAGTATCTAAGATTAATGAAGAACCACTCAGACAATTCAATTTACCAAATAAGATTATTTTTAGTATAAAAAAACCAACACATTAACTCCTTTAGATCTGTTGGTGACATATTGAGCTGTGGATTTCTTCTCATCTAATTTTCTCAGTTTAACAAATGACTTAAGTGGTCTCTGCCTCTTTTATTCTGTTTTAATGCATCTGTGCTGCGTATATGTGTTAGTTTATTTATTTCCCACTCTGCTTGTTTTGACAATGTGAGAATGGCCACAAGGAAGTTTCCACTTGCCTATAAAGTGGATTTTTTATTGGTGGTGGAGTGACTGATGTTGTGTAAAAGGCAGTGGCTGTGTCTCTGTTGACAGACTTGTGTTGATGCTGTGGAAGGAGCCACATATTCACTGTGTGGCCACCTGGGACCAGAGGAGAAACAGGGTTTATATGTACTTCAAGAAGCCCACAGAGTTACTGTGTTAGATATGCTCTCTTTACCCCTCTCAGACTGATTGTCACTGTAACCAGGATGGAAAACTTTTGGAGCCTTTTGATGACATTTTGAAGAGTGAACCCTGATGCTCCTATATTTGCTAGTGTTGTACATGCTTGTAAATCAAATATACGGGTTTTCCTTTTATTTCACTTGAGAAAACAACCTTAGTAAACAAAAAAGTAGACACACAGACGAACACTAGTTGTCTTCTGTTTTGGTGTCCCGACGTTTTTTGTAACTTTTAAACTTTAATATTTAGTACACACATACCATCAAAACTGTGGCTTCCTGCATTTAACAGTGTCCCTTGATCTAAGCTGGAGTCAGTGCGGCTTCCCAGGGTTTACAAGCAATTTTAAAGGGGAGCAATGACAGAAAAGCCAAGTTCCACATTGACTATAGACAGCCACTCTTCACTACCTGGCAACTCCACGCTTTGACTGTTCCCTATGTCCCCTCTTCCTCTTCTCTGTCCTACCCTGTTTCTCCTATATCCCAGAATACCCATCATAATAACATAGCAAGAGGAGTAGATACAAGAGGGTAGACAACCTGTCTGGTTTGCAAAATCCTTCCTGGTCTTTCTTGTCCTTCTACACTCCTGCTTCTGTAGGGTTCTCTTGGCATTCCCGACTGGAAGCTTTTGGCACTCTGCGCTCTGCCTCTGTTAGCCCCTGAGAGACATTATTGGATGATTCTTGCTCCATAATAAAAACCATCATCTGGAAATTACTGCAGGTGACCTCACTGTCCAGTGAAGCACTATTATAGTGTATTAAATCATGGAAAACATGACAGACGGAGTTGACACAGAAGACATGAGGCTAGCTCTACAGTAGCGTTCCATGGAAATGAAAAAAGATGTTTGCGGCCTAAACGGCATATGTTTTTCTTTGTTTCCTGCCTTGTGTAGAAGTGGTCCAGTGTGAACAGCCCTCTGTTCTTGCCACTTATCCCACCGAGGGCACCTGGGTTCACAGCAGTGGTGCTGACCTATGATCGCGTTGAGAGCCTTTTCCGGGTCATCACAGAAATCTCCAAGGTGCCTAGCTTGGCTAAGCTTCTGGTGGTGTGGAATAACCAGAACAAGAGTCCTCCTGAGGGTGAGTATTGTCATCAAAAATAACAAAAAGAAAGTTCATGAAACAACATTTTTGTACATTGACATTGTTGTATCTCATTATTGTATGGCGATGGATATGTAGTATTTATATCTGACTTATATCTTACGTAGTGTAATTATAGTTGTCTACTTTAGACTTCTTGAAGTTTGCTTGCATTGAGGAATGTGAACCTGTTGGGCTCTCTGTTAATCGGCACCTGATTCTTTAAAAGCACACCTGATGGCAATTAAACACAGAGTGAATCTGATAAAGTAACATGCGAAATGTGTACTTTGTGATTTTAACGTGATCTGTTAATCAAGTAGTGTCCATCCTAGTATCCTGGTGTGCGCTGGGATATTTATTATTTGGTTTACTGTGGTTTGCTCTGCACCAGCTGGCACCCAGGAGAGAAGCTCTGCTGTGCATCTTATCTTCAGCTTTTTGTACAGTTTACTAACATGTCGCCCTCAAACAGACAAGAGTAATAAATGATTGCAGGACAACTGAGATGATAATACTTTACTCAGCATGCCAAGCATTGGCGTGCATACACTTAACGTACTTGTACCAATACAATCTAAAGAAGCCGTCATTAGGTTTCAGTAGTGACTGACCAGCAGTACTCTGTTTAACTTGTATTTCTATCGTTACCTGTCTGTCCCTCTGTTTTTTTCTGTCTTTCATTACTGTTAATCATCAGTTATTTTGCATCAAAGATTTGTCATAGCAAGCTGTTCTTAGTTGTTATTTATTGCACCTTGCGCTCTAATTATTTGTCTTAATATGGCAATTAAGTGCACAACAGTTAATCGTGCCTTACCCCACTGACGGCTAAACTCAGACTTAGACTGTTCTGGACCAGGAATTAAATCGCTCCTGCTGCTGTTAGAATTGGCTAATGTAATGAAGTAATGAGAGGTCTTTTAAGTGCTCCCTCATAGCTGTGCGTTGCCTTTTCATTAGAGCCATCAGTGGTCCCTGGCTGGAGCTTTGTGAACCATTAGAATTAATAAGGGGCCATTGACGGCGCAGACTCAAAGGGCTCAGTCCAATATGAAGGCAGATTTCTTCCCTATTCACACCAAGCCTTGATCTGAATGGTTCACAGGCTCCTATTTTGCTTCCCTCTGTGTTATTATTTTTTTTTTAAGAAAATGCTGACAATAATGTTTTTTTACACAGCATTACTGCCTTTTCATTTTGTGAGTGTGAAGATCTTGTTTGTAACACACTTAAATTACATTGTTTATCAAATTGTCCTGACCTGCTTTTAGTGTTTGTATCTGTTTTAAATGATCTCTTGTACCTATAGAGCAGCTGAGATTAACTGCCACACAGCTACATTACATTAGAATAAAGAATCAACAGTAGCTGCATTTTGACCCATGCCAAGGTGGGGTAAAGTTTTAAAATTTAGATAATAGCCTAGAATTCCCTCACTCCTACTGTCTCTTTCCAAACTTGGAAATAAAAGAAGGGATGACAGCAACATGGACAGAGTGAAAGAGGAAAGTCTGGGCGTTTAATATAGCACTTTTCCTGACAATAGCTTTTGACAGGAGACCTCAGACATGGTTAGGAGGACCTTGGAGCGCTTCTTATAGGCTGCCAGGCCCCAGTTACCCTATTAATGAGGGGACACATTCTGTGTGATCTGTCTGTGCCATAGTCCGTGCCATGGACACTGCCCAAGATCTTTGAAACGCTCCCTGAAAAAAAACACAGAATCGTAGTGTGGTTAGATTTGCACGTGCTTGAGGTTTGTGTAGCGATACGAGTAAGTCAGGGAAGTTAAACTCCCAGAGCACTGTTTTCCACTGCCAGGACAGACTTCAAATATCTGTCAGTGGTAAATGACATCATAATTCCTCACCCATCTTTAAACACTGATGTGGCCATATTTATCAAATTTATCAACCCCTAAAAATGTATGAAAAAAAGTCTTATTACATATATACAGTATGTGACACTGTATATATGTAGGACTGAAGATAACACTTATTTTGAATTAATTAATTTGCTGATTATTTTCTCAGTTGATAATTGTTTGGTTAATGAAAAATGTGTGAAAAATGCTCATCACAGCTGCCCAGAGCCCAAGGGGATGCCTTTTTAAATAGCTTTTTTTGTCCAACTAACAGTTCAAAATTTATAGATAGTCAACTTACTAACATGAGAGACAAATATAAGCAGACAATCTTGTCATTTGAAAAGCTTTAACCAGCTAATTTGGGTCATTTTCCCTTGCAAAATGGTTTAAACGATTCATGAGTTATCAAAATTGTTGCCAATTAATTTTCTGTCAAACAGTTAATCGACTGAATTGTATCAGCTCTGTATCTATGTGTATACAACTTGAAATGTGGTTGCCATTAATGTATTGTTTTCCTCCCGGCAGAGTCACTTTGGCCAAAGATCGGTGTTCCTCTCAAAGTCGTGCGAACCAAGGAGAACAAGCTGAGTAACCGCTTCTTTCCCTACGACGAGATCGAGACAGAAGCTGTGCTTGCGATCGACGATGACATCATAATGTTGACATCTGATGAACTGCAGTTTGGCTACGAGGTGAGGAAAAAGACCTCCATTCAAAAAACAAAACAAAACACCCCTTATCCTTGACATATTTTCCCATCCTTCCTCTGATGGCAGGTATTCCAGGGACCCATTTCAAGTTGATCCCACAGTTTAAAGTCATTCAGGGAGATTACGGTCTCATTCTCCACTAGTTGGGGCTTTGACTGCCTGCTGAATGTGTTTTATGTGTGAAGAATGATGACTGAAGGAAGCCTAGAGCTGATGCTTTCCATGCCTACATACCTGCCCGGCCCCACTTAGCCCGGCACACTCACCTGAATCCATTTAGAAGCCATTTAATAAAATTGTGCCCAGTTTAAGGATAATTACATGGAATTACAGGCAGGATAGCGGAGCTGCCTGTCTGACTAGATGACAGTGCTTTTTGCTCGCAGTAGGAGGATCAGACTGGCTCCTGGTGTCAAGCCTGAGATATTCAGCCAATCATAAAGCTACTTCTGTATAAAAATATTTAAATTGGACTCTCATTTGTAATTTTTGGTTTAGACAAATAAGTTCTGATATTTTCAAACTTACATTTTCTTTTGAACACCCGCTAATCATTCGTTTTTGAGTGTACCATCAGATCTGACCTTCGTTCAATTGTCCTAAAAATGTCTGACAATCTGTCTTCTGTCCTGCTGCAGGTATGGAGGGAGTTCCCAGACAGGCTGGTGGGCTACCCAGGCCGGCTGCACCTCTGGGACCATGAAATGGGGAAGTGGAAGTATGAGTCGGAGTGGACCAACGAGGTCTCCATGGTTCTGACAGGAGCTGCCTTCTACCACAAGGTGATCATGGAAAGCTGGGCTGAAATTAACTAGTTTTGGCTGCTTGAGGTCTGCCTCTTTCATACAGGTTTCGCTTAAAATTACTCATGGAAGTTTTGCTTAGTAATGATGCACACAGAACCAATTTTAAGAAGGAAATTGTCCAAAGAAAATGAAGTTTGCAGAAAGGATAAGAAAATTTCCAGTAGACCGCTGTTTTTGGTATGTGTAGGACTTCAGGCAAGAAGATTACAGTGATAGACGAGCAGATTGTCATAGGTAGAGCGAGGTTATCTCACTTCTACTTAAATGCTCACACACTCACTTGAGTTCAAAGCAAATTCTAGTGCAGTGATTCCTCCTACATACTCTTGGATCACTATGTCAAGCAGTGTCTGCATTATTGTACATAATGAGTCTGCAGTATATCTATATGACACCTAGTAATCATTTGTTGTCGTGAATCTGTTTCCATTCCAGTACTTCAACTATTTGTACACATACAAGATGCCAGGAGACATCAAGAACTGGGTGGACGCTCACATGAACTGTGAAGACATTGCCATGAACTTCCTGGTGGCTAACATCACAGGGAAAGCTCCCATAAAGGTACATACATAGCTCCGACTGGCCTGGGTGCTTTAAGCTTGCAGGGGGAGGCTGAAGCCTGACAGCCTGATCTCTGGGTTTGATCAGCTCTCACCCTTCGGCTTCACTGCCTCCCCCCCTGACTTTGCCCAGGTGCAGGGGCCTGAGCTAAAGTCCAGCCTTAACCTCCCTTATCTGGGTGTCACTCACTGGCACTCCCCCTCTGAGTATGTTTTCCTAAGCTCACCGGGGCTCACGCACACCCTGCCATCAAATCACAAGCCGCAAACTTCCCCTATGCCTGCACCCGCACTCCCACCTCCCATCGTATCACCAACAGGTTTCCTTTAGAAAACACTCACCCTCTCCAACCAAATGCGTCTCTGTTCATCTATCTGTGTCTCTCATTTTCTTCTCCCAACGCCTACATTCACAGGTTCAGAGCATTGGGTGCATCCATGTTTTGGGATTGTAGATGTGATGGCGCTTAGACAGAGGAAAGTCATACATCATCTCTCTCCAACTCCACTGAAGAGAATTCAGACATTTTTCCCCACGCTGTGCGTGACAGAAGTTCTTGTAGGATGTCACAGACCTATTTCATCAGACTGGACAGTTTATTAGCTTCTGTCTGGACTGCTGAGGTTTAACAAACAGTTAAAGTGAGCCGACATTACTGGTGTGACTGCTTCTGTTTAGGTGACCCCCAGGAAAAAGTTCAAGTGCCCTGAGTGTACTGCCATTGATGGATTGTCCCTGGACCAGACACACATGGTGGAGAGGTATGGCACTTTGTTTTGGAAATCTTGGATGAATTGAGCACAGTAGAATATTTTCTTTATTTTGTGTGTGTGTGTGTGTGTGTGTGTGTGTGTGTGTGTGTGTGTGTGTGTAGTCCTGTCACGATAATAACTTTATGGACTTATCGAGGTCAGCAAAAATGATCGAGGTTATGTTCATATATCGTACGATATGTCCTGTTGTGTTTCCATGCGTGTTTATTTGGATAAGAATGTCACCAGCATTTTAACCAACATAATTTCCTACCATCATAAGTCTTTGGCACAATGCCTGAGCTTTTTTTTTTTTTTTTTCACCGCGCCTAAGCCAAATGATGTAACAGAAAATACTACGTTGAGTCTGAGACACGTACTGCTGTCATTTCTGGTCACGCTGCTTCTGTCCTCTCGCTCGTCGTCTGCTCTCTGCGTCTGAGTTTCACCATGGGAGGGGCCCTTTTGTTCATTGCTCTTTGAAAGGGTGAACTTGCGTTATTCATTATTCGTGGCATGACATGGTCTTTAAATAAAAAATGATATCGCTTATCATATTTTTTGTCTGGGACAGTATTATCGCCCAACAAAAGTAGTTATCGTGACAGGCCTATATGCGTGTAAAAACTGTAACCGGAAGTCTTTTGTTTTTCTGTTTTTGTCAGTAACTCAAGCGTTTTTCTATGCGTGCCTTACACCTACCACATTACTTTGGTTTGGTATTGTGCAGAATTTCAGACGTGGCTTATTTTTTTATAGTTTTTTATCTACCAAAACTCCACGAGTTTCTTAGTGCTTCGTTTTGAATATTACAAAATATATTAAAATCGCAATTAAATTTGTTATATAAAAATCTGGGTAAAAATTAGATTTTAAAAATACCGCTTGTCTCACACAGGTTGTAATTTAAAGCTTTGTTTCTTTTACTTACTCTGTGGGATTTGCATTTTCTCCCCACTTTTCTATTCATATACCTTTTTTATAAGAGAACCTTGTTCACAGTAAACTGCACTCAACAGGGTCTTGTTGCCGCAGGAAACGCTACAGCATTTGCACACTGACAGAAAATTTGGGTGAAACTCAATTTAAACCATTCTGCTCCTTTTTCAAAACTCGCAGCACTGAACTACAGTACGTTTATTCTAAGTCTTTCCAGACCTCTTTAACAGGTGATTAGATGCAGTCATTTAATTCAAGTCACACATATTTTGTAAGTTCTGAGAGCTGTGCAAAAATAAACACACAAGATCAATGACTGGATATAGCCTCTACATGCCAGTAAACACAGGTATAAACATGTAATATGTAGAAATACAAAAAATAATTATTTGAGGAAGTTGGGCACTTAACAGTAATTAAAAATTCAGAAAAAGGTAAAGACCACATCCATATATATCATTTGCAAACATTACTTATCAGAATCTGTTAAATACATGTTTTTGTGCTTTCATCCCTAGATCTGAGTGCATCAACAAGTTCGCATCAGTTTTTGGTACAATGCCTCTGAAGGTGGTGGAACACCGTGCAGACCCGGTGCTCTATAAAGACGACTTCCCAGAGAAGCTCAAGAGCTTCCCCAACATCGGCAGCCTCTGACCAGCATGTAACAGATGTTTGGACCTCGTCACAGCCTCAACACTTGAAGATTTGTCACCAACTTTTATATCAGGACGTCAGTATTCAGACTAAAGTTGTATATGCTTCTGTCACCTCTCAGTTTTTAAACTAAATTTAAAATGCAGCATTGTACAGGATATTAAGTTAATATCTTGGATGACAGAGGACGCTGAAATCTAAAAATGGTGATGAAAGTGATTTGTTTATTGGGCTTAAAGTAAAAGATATTTTCAAACCAATACTAATGCATGGACTTATGTTACATGAACTGCTAATTGGAGGGTCAACCTGAGTCTGATGTTGGGACAGGCTGACTGATTGGAGGCTTGTGGTCCCTCACTGTTACTGTTTTGGAGCTGGAAACTTTGGGTTCCAGCTGCTCTGGAATCAGCGTATACAGTGTATATATTAGTATTTTGCAGCAGTGCTGTATAATAGTCATAATTTATGATGCTCCAACTAGGATTTTCTTTTTCTTCATTTCAAAAGCTGACATGGACCTGACTCTTTCAGTTGTACTGTTTTGAAAAGGAAAAGTAATACATGTTTAATGTACTTGATATATATATAGTAAATGATTCAATCACATATCTGTGTGGGTTTTATCTAATGGTTAATTGAATGTGATAACACACGGCATGGTGCCTAACAGATGATGTACAGTAAATGTTTCACATACGGTCTGTTTTACACATTCAGATTGGACCATGCTGGTATCATAATTCTAATATTTAGAGTGAGTCAATGCTGATTTTAAAATAAAATAGTGATGCTGAGCTACTGGAACATCTTGAATTGTAATTTTGTACTGCCTGAGCAAGCATTTCATTATATTTATACATAAGAAAAGCAGTAGTGTTAATTGAAGCATCCACTAATACATTTCATAAGTTATGTGTATGAACACTGCAAAAGCATAAGAGTGATGATTCAAGACATACTGTATAGTGGAGACAATTCCCAAACCCACACTTTTCAAAACAGTTGTGTATAAACTCTTGATGCAATGCTTTGTCTTTTTATTTTTGCCATTAAATCTGTTGTATGGGTTTATAATTTTGTCCTTTTCATTGCTACTTGTCCCAGCTCTAGTTTTTAGGCTGTAAAACTGAGAGCAGTGCAGTCTTTAAGATGCTAACATTGCCTTGTGATGTTTTTATTTGCCTTTTTTTTTTTCGTAAGGTCAGTGAAATTGTTTTAAATTTTTTGACTGCGTTTATGTATCTTAAGTGTATATATGCTTTGAAATACATAAGTAAAGACCGCACTTATATGTCCCACAGGTTTGCCGGAGCCAAATTCCTTGTATGTGTACACATACCTGGCCAATAAAGCTGATTCTGATTCTGATTAATGTTCTTTTTTCCGTCTGTGTGAGTGAGGTGGGAAGACGATGAAGTAAGACATTTTCCTTTTTCATGTCTGCCTTTACTCAAACCTCAAACCGTCCAGAGCAAAAGCCTCCGTGACACGGACGATCCACTGTTCCCTCCAGTCTGTCACCTGTTGTTAATATGTGCTGCCTAATCCACCCTGTTTAGTGTCAGCAGTTCAAAAGGGCGCAGTTCGTATTTTTGTCAACTTCAATTAGAGTGATACTCTTGCGGGTTGTGCGATCTCATTTCAGCACTCGAGTCCCTTCAAAGGGACTTAAATAAGTGGGGATTTCAGAATGTGACTACATGGATGACACAATATTTTGGCAGAGTGGTGCAATGCAATAAGACACTGCAAATTTACTGTTGTTTTAACAATAGCAGACAACTTATTCACAGGTTGTGGCCAACCACTGATGACTTCCTGAAACTGGGTGTGACTTGAGTGACCTCTACAGTAAATACTAATATGAGAAGTCTTGATTTTTCTCTGTACTGTGTGGTAAACCGTGGTTTCAGAAATCTGTAACATTTGGTGCTTGAGGGAACCACCAGCACCATTACCTTGCAAGAAATTCTTATCATTTACAGTATATACTGTAAATACTTTACTATACTCTTGCTGTTTTAACCTTGACAAGCATGTACTACATTTCATAACAAATGAAATAACAAATACTGATTCTGAATAGAAGTGCAATAACTTATTGTACTTTTAATCTCACACAAAACGTAACACAATCATGAGTAAAATCATACACTCATTTCAAAAGACTGCTTGAAGCCACAAAAACTTGAAAAAACCTTTTGAAACTCGTAAGAATTACATATTGAGAGAAAAACAATGTTCAAACACAACTCTGGAAATACAATTTTGCCATGTACCACAAAATGAAAAAACCATCATACACTCAAATACTCGATAAATTGTCCCACAAAATAAAACATAACATCTAAATAGTAACGTTTCCAAGAGTCTTATAACACTTCAATCCATTTTGCATGCACGAAAATGTACATGCACACAAGAGCACACGTATTTATCAAATAGTTCCTCCCATACTGATTGCCTGACTTCAGTAGTATTAGAAAATGAGAAAATTGGACAATGACATCATGACTCAGGGATGGAATTATGCACCATACAGGAGGAAGGAGGCTTTTTGAGTAATGCTAATCTTGCACTAACAGTCCTTATGTGATTGTAGGACAAGTAGTTCAGGGGGTAAATCGAGTGTCTGTCGTTCCCAGTGGAGGAAGACATCACTGGAGATGTTTCAATGCAAGAATATTGAAGCTTAAATATACAGAAGAGTGACATTGAGTATGTTTTGTGTAAACCTGAGCTACTGAATGCCAGTATGTCTGTGCGCACGGTGCAGAGGAGCAGTCAACATTGAACCAACTAGAAGACAGACAGCCCTGTCTGTCCTGACACACAATACCACAGTCCACAGCCTCCACATGGCTCAGTGTTAATTAAAAAGCCTTCCTGGGTTGGCCGTGTGGCTGTGCCTCGGACCCTGCGATTGGGGGGTGCAGCTTTGAGCCAGTGGACATAGTGGGAGTGAGCAAAGGGAGAGGCGCAGTGCAATGTGTATGTGTGTATAGAGGTGGGTCATGAGGAGGAGGGGTGCATCTTTGAAAGCAGAGCCCTGACAGCTGAGGGGGAAGCATGTGTGAGGCATGTTTGTTTTGCATTTACCCCCTGAGCACAGCTGTGTGCACTGTCCTTTTCCCAGAACACCGGAACACAGCAGACGCCCTCAAGGCTCGCCCCCCGTCCAACCCCTCAGCTAGAGCACAGGGGGCCCCATGTCCACATTTGCAAGTAGATCCTCTCAGTTTTGAGATATGTACGCTATAGTCAGCATTATGCATATGCCTTGGATTTGGGCTGGAGCGTAAAACTGGATGTAATTTGGAGGACTCCGGGGTGATCTGCTCTGCTGACAGGTTATAGTCTGCATCCTGCTTCTCTTACCTGCCCAGAAGGACAGTGAATGTGGTTCAGTTTAGAGAATTAGCAATGGTTGCTCTGCCTGAAGGTGTTCTACCAGATATCAGGTTTGCTTTTCAAAACCATGAGAGCCTTTGTTATGCTTAAGGTCTGAATTAGGCCTTGGAAACGAAGGAAGAACAAGCATGACCTCATCGGTCAACCTCATCTGCTATTTCAGTCAATGGAGGAAAAACTATTTAAATGTTTGAATGATATGAGGATATGGATACAAGCACAGAGAGATTGGGGCTCATCTCTGGCTGGTTCCAACTCAATTTAACCTCTGCCTTGCTGCTCTTCTTCTCTTTCCGCAGACAGACACAAACAAACAGACATATTGTTCCAAGCCTAGATAGAAGTAAACAGGGAGTAAAGGCTGTAACCAGAGTGGAGACAGGGAACTCGATGCCTTACGTGGCTTTACCATGACATGTTAGTGGTTTTATTAAAAGAGGTCCTGCTCAGATATCATGCCAAAAACTAATGAGGCTGGGCTCAAGCCTCACTCTTGATCCACGCTCCCATACTGAAAGTTTAGGACAGTACCTGCATAGTAATCATGTCTTCTGCTACGCTACACACTTTTTAACTATTTTTATGTCTAACCATGGCAGAATTAACCTGTTTGGGGTTAACATTTGCTGTTGGGCCCACGTTGCCTCCAGGTTCCCCTAAAGGACAGTGCGCACAGCTCACTACAGAGCAACTTCACTATATTTTGCCCTGAGACCCAGAAACCAACCAGTACACGTATACTGGAATACTACCTGATCCCAGGTTTTCTGTATGTCAATTAGTTTGTTGTACAGTTATTTGATTAAAACCACTATATTTAGGATTATACACCATGTGAGCACGACGTGAATTAAAATAATTAAGGTTTTAGAGCTAGAGTTTGACACACGGCCCCATTACAAGATAAGGCCACAAGATTACATAATAATACAGGACCCAGGTGATATTGCACTTTAGCGGTGCAAATTCACAAACAAATTTGCAAGTAATCAAATAACCAAAAACATCTGACACACAGTGAATCTGGGAGTTTGGGGCCCCGGATAAGGCTTTGCTAGTACCTCAGCTGAAACGTCATCCTCGTAGAAATCCTCTTGACGTTTCCTGTCGCCTCACTCACTAAAGTTTAATACCATCATCCAACATCATTAGAGATATGTTAGATGCATATGTGTTTAACAGAAGCATGTTTTCTTTGTGGTTAAATAGGACCTTTGGGTGTCTGAAGATGGAGGATGAAGCTGATATTTTCCAAGGTGACACATCCAACTGAGATGTACTCAAAACCTTAGTGAATAGAGGTTACTCTGCATTGATATGGCCGATGGCTTCCCTTTGTTTTGTTTTGACAGAAATAATGAGAGAAAACGAGAAAGAAACACTATAACACTTATGCCAGTGCTGCTTCGTGACCATTTACTGGTCGGCTATGACAGCCAAACACAGCCGTGTTAAAGTCCAGAAAAAGGCTGTTGAACACTGACATCCTTTCAGTGTTTAAAAGTGTCAACACACCCTGTGTAATCTCCACCAACATCTTCTGTTTCAAAGGTGGCTTCTGCTGGTTTCGGCGTTATTTCTGGCAGAATGAGTGACTAGTAGGCACTTCTCCCTCTAAACTCCTGAGACTGGAAATGCAAGGGGCACAGTGATGTCCACTTGGAGTCTGTCCTCCTGAAAACAGAGCAGGCTCTGTTTGGAGGCTGGCGCTCCCAGGCTCTTCAGCCCTGAGAGCAGCAGGCCTGCTGTGCCCCTCTCATACTCCCACACACCACTTCCTCCTCCATCCCTTCCTCTCTTTGGCCATCAGCAGGCTGAGTCAGTGTGGCAGGTGGATCTCTCACCCTGACCACACTAAAACAAACACACATTTTCATCTGTTTGACTTTCAAATGCTAGATGGTAGAGCCCCTTCTAACTTTCTTAGCAACTGAAATGTTTGTATTGAATCTGAGAAGCATCATAATGTGACAGATATGCTAGATATAAACAGTTTTCTGTGGCACTATCATAGCAACAGAGCGACTTGAGTTACACACTTCTGCATGTGCTAATGCTGATGCAGATTGCCTTAAAATAATATGTACATGGCATATAACTACATTTGAATTTCAGCTTTTTTTAAGGGTGCTTGCTGAACTATTTGTCAAATCAAAACCAGTAACTGGAGGGAAAACAGCTATAACACTCAAAATTTAAATAATAAGGAATAAAACAGCACCTGAACAGAGAGCTACAATGACACTGAAAGCACTGTACAAACAGAATTTCCTGTATTTTAGCAAATAAGTGCATGGATTTGTTTGAAATTATCTAACATTTTCCTTTGCCTATCATCAGTACTACACTGCCACTCCTGTTATACAGTACAGCAACACCTCCCATCAGGCTGTCCACAAAGCTCACTCTCCCACTGTGGTTGCTTTCTCCCACCAGAGGGGTTGAGAAACATGGCAGTGCCATGCCACTTATCTTGCCAAATCTCTTCTTGTTTTCTCTTCGAGTAATCTTCACCCATCCGTGTATTTGCATAATTATTTTATTGCAACATTTATGAAGGTAGTCACTGTTGCCTTTAGAGTTTTCGATTTTAGTACCCCCTCACCACATGCTGGGTTTGTGTAGACATCTCAGGGGTCAACAAGGTCCCCCATCCAGCAGGTATCAACACATCATGTGGCCCAAGATATGGCTGCACTGTGCTCTTTGGCCTTCATGCGCAAAGCGGCGATACTGGAGGACTTGCGGTCAGGGTCCATGTTGAGATCGTACGTGTTGATGCCTGTAGCCATGCTAGGAGATGCTCCAAACAGGCTGCCCATGTGAGCCTGTCCCATATGACCTCCAGGGCTCGGCACGCCCAGAAAATCAGACATCCCGCTGGCAGAGTGGGGGTGAGGTGTCATACAGGGAGTCACAGAGTCGCAGGGCACAACGCAGCCCGGCACGGGAGATGCTGCGCTGTTGCCACCGATCCAAGAAGGGTTCTGAATCTGAAATATTGATTGGAAATCAACATTGTTAAAGAGTGACAGAACTGTGGCATCTTTTGTATTATATAACTAATCAGACACATGTTTCTAAGCTCATAAACTCTTGCATTAGATAGGCAATCCATGGCAGTGAGCATTTACTTGCCTTAGTGTATTTGTCATAGTTAGGTTATTGTTGCATGGTAATGCAGTTATGAGAAGAAATTGTTTTGAAAGCCTTCCTTATCGGTGCATTACAAAAACAGTTAGCTAAGCTAATTGCATGGATGTATAATAAGAACTGTATACAGCGCCACTGCTCAGCCTTGCAGCCTTCCAGAGGCCAATTGCGGTATTGCAACAAAAAATCCCCCTGAGGCCAGGTATCCAGTTCTAATAATACATCCATGGCTAATTGCCTGCTGGTTCTAGCATCATGACAGTGGTATCGATCTTCTCATCATATTTCCAAAAATGTCAAACTATTCCTTTGAAAGGATCATAGAAATTTGTTATTGATGAAAGCCGCATTACCACACCATAACGTCTTTGACAAAAAATAAGGTTTTCAAATGGTCTTTGTAATGAACCTAAGCAAGTTTGGAAATGCCTGAAACCTGGAAAGCAGGAATCAACAGTCAACAGTCTCCTAGAAATCCCATTTGGACGGAGAAAAATAAGCAAAGAAAACCTCATTCTGTACCTGTGCGTAGTTCTCAGGACGCGTCAGAAGAGGCAACTCGTAAGCTGCTGAGAAATGTGTTCGGACCTGCTGCATCTGACCAAAACGCTCCCTTTTCCTCCATTTTGCCCTTCGGTTCTGGAACCACACCTGCAGAGAGAAAATGTCTGAATGTCATAAATCTGGCATGATTGAGAGCACAATGGATCTTTACTTTCATCTAGCAAAGTATCCAGTCTTGGTCTAGGGTCATTGTGAGGTTTATAATTCCAAAAAGGGAAAATGGTGTGTAGTGACTTATTCACCGTAACCCTTTAACAGGAAGTTTCCCCCAAATCTGAAGGAAATACTTTTCTTTAGATAAAAATCTAAGTTTCCCTTTAAAATGATCCCATGCAGTACTGCCAGAAGACTAAAAGGTTGAATAAGGAAAACGATATTTGCAGTGCACAGGTACAAACACAATTCAGAGGCAATGGAAGTAATGTAGATGTCTGTGTAGGCTGAGCTGAGGGAACAAAGAAACTGGAAATAGAGAAAGAGTAATGGGTAAAATAGCCTTTGTAAACAGCGTGCTGCAACCTTCACTTCACTTAGGTCCTCAAAACAAAATGTAAACAGATATGGTCCCCCTCACCTTTGCTTATTTGTTGTCTGACAAGTGCAGGGCCTTTTCTCATTACTAATGTTTGCTGTAATCATCTTTGACATCTAAATGTGACACTGTTTTTACTCAAATTATTGTGTTTAAATTACCATCAGAGTGTGTGAAAGTAATCTAAATACATGTGTGTCTGATGGGCTTTAGATCTGGCATACCTTTCTTCAAAACTCAAAATTGAATGGTTTGTTATGCAACTCTTGACCATATGATTGCTGCTCCCTGACTGGACTGATAATTGCACAAACTTAGCAACAAAAACCTTTTCTGTCTGACTTGCGTGTGATATGATTTCTCTTATTTCATATATCTGCGCTTTGCTCAGACACTTCGCTATAAATCTAAGGAGGCAATATGGGAAATTGAAAAGTGAATTTGGATTATAACTGGGGTTTGTTTGCGTTTTTCTTTTTAATTTCCTGAAGGCTGAAGCTCCTCGCTTTGAGATGCTGTCCCTTCCTAAGTTAAAGAAGCACACAGACCAGAGGATGTAACCCTTTTTTCCTTGATCTTCCTCTGCACTGTTTCACTCAGGATCTACAACTCCATACAAGATCACTATGTGTCTCTAAAAAAATGTTGCTTGATGATTATTATACATTCAAAGTTTAAAAGGTATCACTACTTCCCAATATACATTGTCACCGACAGCTCTCATCTGCTCACTGTCTGCTTTGTGCCGAATCTGTTGGCTATTAAACAGGGAGAACATATTTTTGTGTTGCACACACTGCGTCGTGACAGTAATTGGTAAAGACCATGACAGCTTAAGTAGCTGGTGGACTTTCAATGAAGCTTTATTTATGTTACAGCCCCAGAGAGAAAGAGCAGAGAAATGCCAAACTGGCCCCAGCAGGAGAGCTGTATGGGGCTGGAAACACTTTGAAGTGCAAGACCGGCTCAGAGGATTGATAACCCGCCTCTGCTGTCAGTCATGTCAGCGTCCATACCAAAGTAAAAAGAAATCCAAGGCTGAGCCTGGATTCAGATTTCCAACACCCCCAAAGCACTAATAATATCATGGAAACACCTCGGACCAGTGTTGTTGTTCATTAAATGTACGTTTGTTCTATTTCCCCCCCAATTCCTCTCCAACATTATGTTTTATTTCCCATGTCAATTAAGGGTGAGTCCAGGACAACAGTGGAGTGGAACAAAAAGATTTATATGGTGCAATTTGAATTTGATTGTCTTCGCTTTGCTAATTGGTGATGTGTTGTACCCAGAGACTGTGTAAAACAGGTTGTACCAAGACTCTACTACTGTAATCTTCTTTGTGTTTGTAAATGGCCTGTCATTTTCAAGATTTGTTAACAGCTCAAATCAGTCCTCCACAAATGAAGTTGTATATTTAACTGTCACTCTGCCGGAACTAAACCAACAATTATTTTCATTACTGATTAAACTGACGATTATTTTCTCGATTAATTGATAAATCGTTTATATTAAATCTCCAAACATGGGCAAAAATGGCCATAACAATTTTTCTAAGCCTAAGTGATGTCTTCATATCAAAACTGAAATATGTTCTGTTTAGAATCACAAATAAACGAAGCAAATCATCACAATTAAGAAGCTGAAACCAGGGACTATTTGGCATTTTTACTTGTAAAGTCACTTAAATGATTAATTGATTATCGAAATAGTAGTCGAAATCGACTAATTGAATCCCTAAATCTGACAAGTTGTTTTGGGAGCCTGACTTAGAATAGCAGTATTTTAAATCATATGTTGCAGTTGTTTTTTAAAACCAGTCTTTGTCAAGAAATGTTTTTATGTATTTCTAAAATGACAAAAGTTGGATTGAGCCTGTCTTTGAAAGAACCAACGTCTCCCTCCGAATCGGTCAAATCAGAGTTTCATTGTCCGTTAACTGTTTGGATCTATAAACTCATGTGGACGCCTGTGCTTGCCTGGTGAACTCCACATGTCAGATGCCATCTTGGCTCTCTGAGCTCTCTGGACTAACAGAACGGCAAATCTGAGAAATGTGATGTTGTTAAAACCCCGACCCTTGACCCCTGACCTTCCCGTGTATCTGTAGTGCATATGACTGAGATCTGAACTTACTTTCTCCCTTTGAAAGACTGAGACTGAAAAAGCAAACAACTCCAGACCCTGATGTTTTTTAACTGAAAGTCCCTTGTTTTTGTGTGTGAGAACCGTCAGATAATGAGACATAATGTTGCCCTCCTCAGAATTACACTCACATACTTTAGGCATTTTTAGTTTTCAAATTTCAACAAAGGTTTTTTCTTTTTTCTTTTTTTTTCACTCCAAATGCAGAATTCATGAGCTGTGAGTCCTTTCGCATGTGAATGACCTGAACAGAGTGCAGAGCCCTGTTCTCTGACTGACTAGGCATCTCATGTCTTTTATCTTTTTTAACTTGAGTGTTTAAGAGGGCCGCTGGGAGAGTCGAGGGCTGTAAAGCTGCATCCATCTGAAGCGGCCAGGTCTGTCATAGTATGAGCAGCAGAGCAGAGCAAAGCGGCACACCCTCAGAGCCTCAGTGTTGAGTTATAACCCTGTGGCCGCACAGACTTCCTGTGTTTCACTGCAAAGCTTTTCTGGTCACTGTTCCAGCTTGTCATGTAAAAGATTGGTTTTAATCGAGCTCTTATCTCATCCCATGTACGGCACTGGCCCACAACAAAAATCAAGCCAAAATATTGTATCTTTGCATTCGTTCTCAGCAAAACCTGGAATACTTCATATGCCTCACAAACGCTCAAAATTCAGATATGACTTGACATATCCATCGCTAACTTCGCTCAAAGCTCATGGGAAGGGTTTCACACCTACCCTGGCCACCACAGCAGGGACACATTCTTGTCTGAACAGGATGTTAATGAAAGAAAAACACAGAAAATCCGGGGGCTTTGGTAGTCCATGGTGCACACATACTTACACAGACGTACACATACACCACACGTGTGCACTGAAATGGTGGAGGTCTCTTTCCATCATTGTTGGAATGCATTACAGCAGTCGTGACCGGATTGTATGTAAATCAGGCCAGAAGGTCACTAGAAGGGTTTCAGTCAGAGAGGTGCTGTGCGCCTCAGGCTCGACTTACACCAGCAGAACCGAACTCACAAATTCAGGAAACCTAACAGCTCAAGTACAAAGAAAAACGGCCACTTCTTCAGCCAATCCCATCGACACACAGCAGAGTCAAACAAGTCTCCTCGTATGTTGATGAAAGTCTGCTCTCCTAAAACTACACATATGAGGCCCAGGCAGCTCAAAACCTCAGCCCCATGGGCCCCCTGGCCTCTGTTGGCTCCCACTCCCCCACTGTCTCCCCTCAACTCCCACATTACCAGATAAATCTCTCTTGTTGTACTGTGAGTGACGTTATCTCTGCAGAGCTGCAGATGTTGAAGGATCCATGAGGTTGTTTTGTTTAAACATCTTCTGTTCTGCTGCTGATAGGACAGGCACGTTGTTGCCACGATTAGACAACTACTGTGAATTGTAACTTTTTTAATTAACCTCAGTGTGTTATTAGAAATCTGATATGTTTGTTGGTATGTGTTCCCTTTTATAGATTAAATCAGCAGTTTGTTTTGCCTATTTAGCTGCATATGAGATTCCCCAAACACTGCTGTCGAGTGTCCTGCATTACCTGCACACGGGCTTCAGTCAGGTCAGTCCTCAGTGCCAGCTGCTCCCGGGCGTAAACGTCAGGATAGTGCGTCTTCTGGAAAACCTTCTCCAGTTCTTCTAGCTGGTAGCTTGTAAAGGTCGTGCGGTTTCGCCTCTTCTTGCCCTTGTTGCTTTCGCCGCCATCACCCTTGTCAAGAGGGCTTGTCAAGTCTGAGCCTGGTGGCCTATCAGAGGCCACCTTCATGCCCTGATCCTTCACTGCCAGGTAGCTGGTGTCCATTCCAGGTGGGTCGGAGTCCGGGGCCAAGTCAGAGTCTGTCAGACCTGAACTGTCTTTACCTGCAGACACAGGAAGGAGATGAAAACTGTTAAAAGAGGTTTATGTTTTTCTGACTTTATCAGGATTGAAAGGATTAAATCAAAGCAGATTTTTGTGCATGTGTTACCCTCTAACTGAAGAAGAACATGAAAATAAAGGAAAGTATTAAGATTATTACATGATGTCGAGCAAAAAGGAATGTTATAACTTGGCAATTACATCACCATCAGTATTTAGCACGTAAAAGTATACTAAGATAGATGTACATGTAATTTATTATGTTCTTCTGCTATTCTTCAGGATCTAGCCTGCAATGCAGCGTTAACTGATTTAAGTCATGTGTGCGGATTCTTCAGATGAATAAGACTCTAAGACAGAGGAATGAAGTACTCAGGGAAAGCCGTTAATATTGAGACTTCAAAGATCCTCAACTCCCTCTTTTTGGTGCCTCATTCAATATATTGAAACTGGCTTTATGCAATACTGTCTATCCATAATGCAACATTTGTCACTAAAAAGCTTCTAGGAAATGTATTTTTAACACATCTCACATGTCCACACAGAAATACAACTGCTTTTAATTCATGAAATGTGAATGCTTAAGTGACTGCTACTGGAATATAAATGCTGAAAGAGGATTTACATTGTGTTTTTTTTCACCTTTCTAGAATGATTTTAGTCATAAATCAGATATATTTTCATTATCCCCACGTGAGACAAACATTTTTTTTTTTTTATTAGTATCTTCAGAAAGTAAATAGATAAAAAAAAAAAGTTTATTGAGCCTTTATTTTGCTCTGCCAGTGTTTTGATAACTGATGATTTATCTTTAGGATCACTAAAATAATTCATAGGGTTTGATAGGGTGGAACAAAGGAATTTCTCACTCTTTGTGAGGAAATTGTGAAATCTGTTGTTGCGCAGTGCTGAGTATGTCGATTTGTTTGTCTATCTGCCTGTGTAATGGATGGCCTGGATCACTGGCTGCTTACGGGATCCAGTTGTAGTTCGTAGATCATTCTGTGATGTGCTTGGGAGCAGACACCCTGGCCATAATTTGAAACTGACAGAAAGTTGCAGCTTTTTTACTGCATACCCTCCCCAACCACCCGCACCCTGTGCTCTAAGACACACACACATGAAGCCACAGTCTATCATGTGTCTGCAAAGTCACCTGGCAGCAAGACCGTCGCAATTACTTTGCTGGGGAGTCTTTTCTAGTCACGCAAAAAAGAGAAGGACGCATCTTTGTACTCTCTCACTCTCTTTCTGTCACACACACGCTTGCTTTCTTCATGGCTTAACTGTAAAACCTCAGGCAGCTCTCTGATCATAAATTTCCACAGCCGTGTCTCTGCCAGTGTTCTTGTCTAAACTGGCAGCTATTTTTGCCCTGTTGCTGCCCTTCACTCAACTATCCAGTTTATACACACATCTTTGGATTGATGCACATCCAAATCGTGGGGGATGTAATAGCTGAAAGCGTTTGGTTTCAGGCTACTTGATGAGGCCTGCGAGCCTCCTCCCTCTGGCTCAGTCTAGTGGCGACTCACAGCGCTGCACCTTCCTGCTCCCTTGATACCATCTGAGGTGAAGTTATTTTCAGGATCGAGGACGTCTCTGCTCATCTGCCCATCCAACGATTTGTCAGGTTAGAACCAGGAGGTGTGTGAGTTCATGTGAGCACCGTGTGCAATACTCAGCACTCAGTCAGCACAGAAGATCTCACACACAGACACACACACCCAGTGACCCTCAACTCACAGCCATTTTGGGTGATGTGCTGCAAGGTGAGCTGAATGGATAGCTTGTCACAGGCTGACTCTCTCTCACAGACATATGCACAAAAGTATATATTTCAAGTGCATCTTTTTTGTCAACAGCACAAGTCTTAGCAGTACAAGTGATGGTACCAAGATGTAGGCACGAGGATGTTTAAAAAGGTCAAAAGGTTGCAGGATTCCTCCATTAGAAAATGAAATAAATTGTTTGATTTGTGCATGGGACTGATCCATGGTGTACATGTAACAGTGATATATTTTACCAAACATCCCTCTATTATTTCTGTACATATTTTGCTTTGAAGATATATATTTGTTTGTGGCCACATTTTTTGTAGCGCTTTTTTTTTTTTTTATTATTTTTAATATTTGTCCCTTTTACTTCTCTCATTATAACATGTGCCTGACAATATACATGATCAAATAAACAT